>JALRME010000037.1:0-121858 GCA_026120035.1 Coleophoma eucalyptorum
AGAGAAGCAAAGCTGATAGGAGTATCAAATAATTGGAGATCTCCAATTCGCTTTGCGGGACTGTTAGATCGTATGGACGAGTTTGACGACCGGCTCGGAGAAGTTAAAACAGGCACCGATCGGAAATCAAGTACACGAGATGTACGAGATTCGAAGTCAGAGCAATCTAAGGCACGTGGGGTAACCTCATCATCCTCTACAGATCCATCATATGTGATATCGCGGTGGACCGGTGTTTGTAAAGCCGAACCAGGCGATTGTCTCAAGTCCTTACGAGGAGAAACCTTGCGCTTCTTTGGCATTGATTGCATTACGTTGGTTGTTATGTCGCACAATACCTTCCTTTTGGACCGGCGATCATCAGCATGTGTGTATATATAATCCTGTGCGGCTTCTGGTTGAACAGCAAGCCAATTCTCAATAGAGAGGGATGACAACGGGAAATATTGTTTTGTAGCCATGAGTGCGCAATCCGCGTTGATGTGACCGGCGGCAGGGTAAATGCGAATAGCGGCGGTAAGCAGACTCGGCACTCTGTGAGAAGGCTAGCTTGCCATTATGAACTGATGAGCTGAACGTTGTCGCACTGTGGGGTTTGTTGTTTACACTTTGTTGGCGAGACAAAATATTTGAGGCTGGACAGCGCATGACTAACCGAATTAGTAAATTGAATGTCACGTGTGATATGGAGGTTAGTTTTGTCGTTCCACGGCCTCAGGCACGTGCATTTGTAAGCAATTAGTCAGCCAAAGAGGCTCTATTTAGTAGGGCCTCAGTAATTGCTTAGAAATGCCATCACCTTTTAACCTGTCAAATCACATCTGGTAGCTGCTTCGGTCGGGAGGCAGTCCTACCTGCCTCCCTGGCGGTGGTCGAACGGATACATACCTGGTGTTGCGGACCTTTACAATCACGAACGCACAACCACAGTCTTACCTACTAAGTGGTTCGAACGAGAAACAGCAGATATTCTGAAATACTGCGCCCAAAAAGCGTCCTTACACCAAGGATCCGCTCGAAGACGAGAACAAGAATGCCTCGGGGTCTAGGAGCTGGGGAAACCTCTCCTACCCAAGTTTCTTTCGATCGAAAGTCACCCTGGGGGGCCGTCCCAGGAACATCTTCGGGCGAGGTCTCCAGCAGAAGCGAAGCACCAATGCCTGTCGAGGATAAACTCAAAGGAGATTTCGAACGAAAACCAAACGGAAGAGAGGCGGCCATGCTCCTCTTTCCTTGGCGTTCGACCGAAAGTGGGTGGAACTTCTGTATTACAGAGACTATGAATCCGACATCACCGCCCTTTCGAACGAAAGTATGTCTGGACTTGGGGGGGCTAGCCTGTCGCCCTACCCCCGTGTGGAAACCCAACGAGGGCTTTCGAACGAAAGTGACTGGAATCTTGGTAGTTATAGCCAGGAGGAAGGTGTTTCGAACGAAAGCCAAGACCCCCTAAGTGGACTTCATGAACCCACGACTATAAAAAACAAGGAACCTTTTCGGACGAAATAGGGGACTTGTAGACATACGGACGTTCTGATCTGGAAGGAGAGAAAAAACACCTCTATTAGGATCTAATAGAGGGTAAAAAGAGCTCCTATAAAAGGATGATCGATACCTTCTACGAGGGGATAACTTATCCTTCACTATCAAACATCACTTCTACTTCTTTACATTCATAATGTCCAACGAATCTCCGATCGATAACGCCCTTATACCTCTTGGTGAGTTCAGTCAACAAGTCGAACAAACTAGTTCGCTCGAGCAAGTACCTAGTCCAACTATACGTGACCAGCTCGAACGAATCACTACTCGATACCAAGAGGACACTACCCATCAGATCAGGGTGCTACAGGACTCTGTAACTCAGATTAACAGCACCTCCGATCGAAGAATCAATGACCTAAGTCAACAGCTCTCTCAGATTATAGCGTTACTACAACGTACTATAACCCCGATCGAAGGAGATCAGGCTTCGTAAGTCGCACACGTACAAGACGAAACTGGAGGTACTACCACATACGCTACAACTTTAGGACCGATTCGAACGAATCATCCTATAGCGGAACCTGAGAACACCTCCTCGATCGAAGACACCTATATACTAGGATCGAACGAATCTTTGCGCGTAGCTTGAAAATTAGGCCATCTATTCATATACAAAAGCCCCGTAACTACGGAGGTGATCGAGAGAAAGATACTTATGTCCTCTAGTGTCTCGAGGCCAAAGCTTATATCGATCGGCTCATTAGTATATTAGGCCAACATATTTCGAACGAATAGGTAGTGAGCATCCTGTCCTAATACCTGGTAGACCAAGCAGGACGTTGGTTCGGTCGACTACCATACCTGTTCCAACAGAAGGTTGTAGAGCAACCCCCACCGGCAACTGTAGAATAGTTCTTCGATCGACTACAACTTGAGTTCGGGGACCCTTATGTAATGGCTAGGAGACGAGAAGCCTACGAAGATTTTACTCAAGGGAAGCGCTCCGTTCGAGAGTTCGCTAACGAGCTACGAGATACTCTTCTCTTCCTACAACTACAACCTCCGAGGTATAAAATCCTTCGACATTTCCAAGTTGGATTAAGCTGGAACGTTCGAGAGGAAATGGAACTTCGGCACGGTCACATTACAGACCTCGACGAATACATAAATCAGGTAGATCAAATCGATCGAGCTACTGCCCGACTACAAGAGCTTAAGTCTCGAGTTCGAGCGAGCGTAGGGCTAGCAAACGCCCTAGATAATACCTCTCGGTCGAGAGGAGCCCGATTCAACAATATCAACGCTCGACCGAATCGTGACAAGGAGCCTAAGAAATGGAAAGCGTGGGCAAGGGAGAACCGGGCATGCTTTACCTGCGGTTCGACCGAACACCTCGCTATAGAATGTAAAGACAAAGGGAAGCCGATCGGAAAAGGCCAGCCAGGCAATTGACATAGGGTCTCTGAGGCTATGGCCCAGTCCCAGAACACCCGGGTCAAGGCCACTGGATCGAACGAAGACGCTAAGAAGAGCACTTGTAAGACGTCTTGCTCGTCCGATCGACTTAACAAACCTTTATCCCAATCGAACGAACCTTGGGATAATGTAGACACCTTTGAAGAAAGTGGAAGTGAACTAATGTTCTTTACTGCATTCGATCGAAATCAACGACTCGTCCGTGTTATGTTGGACTGTGGCTCTACATATAACTGGATCGATCGAGGACTCGCCGAACGAGAGAATATAGTACAGAAGGCAAACAACCCTATAGAGATAGAATTTGCCAACGGTGAAGTAGGCTATTCAACCGATCGAGCGATTGCTCTCGTACGAATAGGACCTTTTCAGTTAAAATTGGGCGCCCCGGTAATGGACCTGCCCAACGGATGCGATATAGTACTTGGGATGGCGTGGTTGAGAGCTATTAACCCCTATATCGACTGGAATCGATCGACTGTAAGCCTTAAGTGTAATCACAAGAGCTATCTTCTTGTGGCCGATCGAAAACAGAGGACCTTATAGGATTCTGAAGCCAAAATGAATTTGATCACCGGTCGGAAAGCTCGATAGCTCCTTTGTAAGGCTTCTATAGAAGCCTGCCTTTATATCATCCGACCGATCGAGGAAAAAGAGGAGTCCTCGATCGAAGAAATCCCATCTGACGTTCCGGAGGCTTTCGAACGAATTATCCGAAGGCATAAGAAATGCTTTCGAACGGAATTGCCAGAAGAACTCCCACCCGAAGGAATACTTTAGCACTCGATTGATATAGGTACTGCTCGACTAGTGAATCGTCCTCCTTATCCCAGCTCGGTTGGACAAACAGAGGAACAGACTCGATAAATAACTAGTATGCTAGCCAAAGGGCTAATTCGAACGAGCTCGAGCCCTTGGGGAGCTCCTGTCCTCTTTGTTAAGAAACCGAACGGAGAATGGAGAATGTGTATTGATTACCGTGGAGTGAACGCTGTAACCGAACGAAACACCTATCCGCTACCTTGGATCCAGGACTGCTTAGACCAAATAGGTCGATCGAAGTTCATTTCTAAATTGGACCTCTTGTCCGGATTCCACTAGATTAGGGTGAATCCGAACGATATCCCAAAAACAGCCTTCAACACTCGGTTAGGTAAGTTTGAGTATCTTGTAATGCCAATGGGTCTTTCGAACGTACTAGCAACCTTTTAGACTGTAATGAATACTATCTTATAGCCGTACTTGAACTAATTCGTTATGGTTTATCTAGATGATATTATTATCTTCTCTGCTTCCGAACGAGAACATATAGATCATCTCGATCGAGTATTTACTACCCTCGAGTCAAACGGATTCTTCGTAAAGACTACAAAGTGTGTAATCGGCGTACAAGAGGTAGAGTTTTGCGGTCACCTTGTAGGCAACGGAGTTATTCGGACTACTCGATCGAAAACCCAACTTATCCAAGATTGGCTAAGACCTAAGAATGTCCACGAAGTACGGTAATTCCTAGGGCTTGCTTCCTATTATCGACGCTTCGTTCGGAACTTTGCAACTATCTCGGCTCCTCTTAGTGATCTCCTTAAAGAGAAAGACGAGGCCGTTCGAAAGAAGAAGAACCGACCGATTATCTGGAATTTAAGATATCAGGTTTCGTTCCACACCCTTAAGAAAAAGCTTACAGAGGAACCTGTTTTAACCCAGTATAATTTCTCTCGACCTTTTATTATCGAGACAGACGCCTCGGAATGGGCGATCGGCTGCTGCCTCCTATAGCTCGATCGAGACAATCAACTACATCCCGTAGCGTTTGATAGCCGAAAGCTACAAGGAGCAGAGCTCAACTACGCAGTACAAGAAAAGGAGCTATTAGCTATTAAGCACGCCCTTCGAACGTGGAGCTATTACCTAGATAATAACCATCGAACGAAAGTCCTAACCGACCACCAAAGCCTAAAGTACCTAAAAGACACCAAAGTCCCGTCGAAACGGCTTGCTGTAACGGTCGAAGTATTAGCTTCGTTAGAAGTTCGTACTCAGAGGGTTGGGGTTGGTTGTAGAGGTAGGTGTGTCACAGATAGCAGGTAGGTTGAGTGTGAACCGCGTTACTAACAGTCAAAGGATGTTATTTGAGTTGAGCACGAAGCTCCTAAACTAAGGAAATACTATTTACTTATATAGACCGTCGTGCCCCGAGGATCAGTTGGCTCACCTGGATCACTCACTGATCCAACTGATCCTACTGATCCAATCACGTGATACCTTACAGTCCCGTGATCTCCACTGATGGTTCTCTGTGCGAGCCTCCTTCGCCGAGCCTCAGGCCATCAGCTGTCATGTGTTCGTAACACTTGCTCACTGGATAGCTGAGTTTGGTACGTACGATTTGGATATTACGTATCGACCGGGGCCAGAGGCAACCGTCCCTGATGCAATCAGCCGACGACCCGACTTTATTGGTAAAGGAGAAGCTTACCAAGCCCAATTCAATTCGATCGGATGGGTTCGTAAGGGAGAATGGGAAGAGGCCATAATCCAGTATCTTCGAACGAAAGAAGAACCTACAAACCCCCGATTGAAGAGATTAATCCTTTCGAACGAAAAGGATCCGCCGTCTAGCTTTGAACTAAGGGAAGGCTCCCTTTTGTACAAAGTCCACCCGAACGGACAACGCTCGCCGTATCTAGCACCGCCCCTACGGAAGGTGTATCTCGAACGAATCCATAAAGAATACGGGCATCTTAGATGGCCCGGCTTAAGTGGAGTGTTTCGGTCGAGAGCCTAGTGGCCCTCGATCGAGAAGGACGTTCAGAACCTGATACAGCAATGCCCTGCCTATCAGACAGCGAAGGGGACCCGCAAGGGTACCGAACGTAGGCCACGAAATATCCTCGATCGAAGCGACATACAGCTTTTTGAATCATGGTCGATCGACCTAATTGGTATGTTGCCTCGAATGATAAATGGAAATAGATGGATCATAACTACGATCGAACGATCAACTGGCTGGCCAGTCGTTCGAGCGGTTCCATACGCTACAAGCCAAGCTGTCATGGATTTTATTCATGACGAGATATTCTCGCAATATAGGATTCCGAACGAAATCCTTACGGATAATAGAACGAATTTGGTATCCTATGCCGCTGAGACCTTCTTTACAAGCGCTCAAGTTAAGCACCGAACGACCACTCCGTACCATCCCTAGACGAATGGTAAAATCGAACGATTCAATAGTACGATCGGAGCTATGCTTACCAAATACCTATACGGAAAGCCTATAGTACTCTGGGATGAATACCTACGGCAGGCCTGCTTTGCCGTTCGAATCAGGATTCATGCCCAAGGTAAACAGAGCCCATTCTTCCTACTATACGGACAGCACCCCCGGCTCGTTAGGGATGTTCAGGAAACGGAAGCTACCTCTTCGATCGAAGAGAGGCATAAGGCGGCCAATAAGGCTAGATTAAGTGCCAATACCCTATTAGTTGAACAGGCAGTCCGAGCGAAGCTACTGCGAGACGAAAGAGTATCGGTTATGCCTCCGATCGAAACAGGAACATTTGTCCTCGTTCGAGACGAATCAGCCAAAAAGCTTCGACCGAAATGGTTTGGACCGTATAAGATTATAGCAGCCGCCCCGATTGGGACATACGCAATCCAAGGAGTAGATGGACGTATCGTTCGGAATCTCATTCACGGTTCACGACTTATGGTACTTCCACTGTAAACTGGTGGAATGGGACGAGGCAACGGGACGGTAGAATGTGCAACCGATCGGAGGAACCTTGTTCCTACCCGGTAATGTATATATATTGGTCCCTGGCTATCATACAAATCATTATCGACTTACGGATGAAATGATCGGGCCATAGAAATCGAGGACGTCGACCAACCAAACTATCTCCTTCGTAGCTCTTCTTTAGTTATATCATTATAGGAATCATTTAGTTGAGACTCCTAACTACTTGTGTCTTTGTTATATATTGTCGTATCCTAAGAGAATGAATTGAACTACCTTAAACCATATATTACTATTTATATTGGTGAACCATACCCGATTCTCTTATCATACGACAGTCTACTACGGAAGAGCAAGTAACGAGAATAACCAAGAGAGAAATCAGAGGGGAATCGCTAAGTACCCGAAAATTTCTATTATATATGATAGAATCTAGAGTGTCTATTGCATACGGTAGGGGACGCTATTATAGGGATTCCAAGGTATATAGCATAGTACGGCAGAGAGCGAACATCGGCTGTAAGCGATAGAATAGAGATCCTAATATCACGGAAAGTAGTAGAGAGGAGGTTGAATTCAATAGCTTTATCTAGAAGATATTCAAGGAATTCGAAAACCTCTTTACGATTTTCAATAATATTATAGCCTTGCTTATTTCAAGTTTCTTTTGGTATATTAAGTAGGATCTACCGAAAGAACTCACTCGAGCTAGGTAGCAGTCGTCGATCATTACGAATTTCTTTATTATATAGTTACTTCAATTCTTTTAGTATATCTAGTACTATACCTAGTTACCTATAGCACCTAGTATAGGCTTATAGGTATCGTATTCTATAGCGACGCCTGTTTATTTAGATTAGTTAGTTCAGTAGTTCGTACAGTAGTTAGTATATCAGTCAGTTTAGCAGTCTATATAGAACAGTCAGAAAAACCTTTACAAAATAGTCGAGATATCGATACTAAAAACACCTAATTCGAGTGCTACTCTTAGTAGTGTCGATACCTTAATAGCTTTAATTACTAATATATAAGCTCAGACAACCGACAAAGCTACTAGAGTCAGTAAACATAGCTATCACGCATCCTTATATCCAGGTATTAGATATAATACGGTACCTATAACTCCGTACTTCTTTGGGAGTAATATTTCCGACTTCCTAGAATGAATTAAGACTATATTCGAAGACTTGAATATACCTGACTCAGACAAGGCAAGGTATATAATCGATTATTATGAACATATGATTCGTATGGAAATTAGGGATATAGAAGAATTCAGAGAACGAAACTAGGGGGCTCTAAAAGTAGTACTTCTTTTAGATTATTAAGACGTAGATACGTTCTAGAAGATCTACTCGCTAGTATATCTAGAGACCTTTACAAACAAACGAAGGGATTTAGGACCCTAGAGTCTTATAAAATATACTCGAAAGTATATATCAATATCGAGTAGACTTATGGAGGAAGGTAAGCTAGTACTATACTCCTAGTATCATTCGTATATAAAAGGATTACCAAGGTCTATTCGAGAAAAGGTTATTAGGAAACTCGGACTTAACTTCGAGGATTCTAGGACTCTAGATTTCGGAAGAATCAAAAACGAGGTACTTCGTATTGCCTAGACCGAACGCGATAAGAACGAATTCTTTTCTGATATCGACGATAAGTATAATATAATAGAATTAGTCGATTTCTACGATAAATAGGAGAGAAGGAAGAAAAGAAATATTACTAAGACTACATAAGATATACCAATAGTGGCTTAGAGCATTCTAGTTGTTTAGAGAACTTCGAATGAGAGGGAGGTTTCGGCAAAAGATTAGAAGGATTTAGTTGGTAGAATGGACGTACTTGTAATAGCTATTGAAGGATTTAGCTAGCCCGACGGGATAAATCAATAAGCGTATGTTTCTTATATAGAAGTATCGTTATATTCTATATCAAATCCTTACGAATATTACGATAGGACTTATAGAACCAATACTCCTATAGTAGTAGGTATTAATACTATACAAGCGACACTAGTTTCTTAATACGGCTAGAGACCTACTAGGCGCTCGTTCTAACTTAGAACGGATTAATATAGATACTATCTAGAGCGAGGATACTTTAGGCACGAATGCAAGAACCTAGAACTCGACTACGGTAATAGCGCTTGTTATCTTATAGTTGAAGGTAGGATTTCGTATGGAAAGTAAAGCCTAAGATCTCGTCCTACTTATTTCTACCTAGATCGAAGTCAGAGGAATCAAGTACTTAATTAGTACTAGATGAACCATCCGGAGAATTATAAACAACAGTATAGGGTTCCAGGAACAGCTGATACTATCATATTACCAAAACTAGAAGAATAGGTTGCTAATCGAAGTATTGAAATTGATAACTAGGATCCTAATTCCGATATCGAGTGGGATGTAGATATATAGGAGATCGAGTATACTAGTACGGATGTCTATAGTATTGAGGGAGAACAATATATCCCTAAGGCTATTGATAGGACTATACTGAATATCCTACGTAGAAGAATCAAAAAGGAAAGCCGAATGCTTACTCCAAAAGTTCTAAGAATTAGGAACTAGCAACCACGAAAAGTAGATATTGCTTATTCTATAAACACGAAACCAGAGGAGGCAGAAAAGTCGAAGATAGCTCCAAAGTCTATAGAGGATGTTCCTATATAGGATACCAAGTAGATAGAATAGGGATATAGGTCTTAGCTAATACCTACAATGAAACCTTTAAAGTATATAGATACTATACGAGCTAAAGCTATTCCTAAGGATTTCTTAATAAAGATCTTGAATTCGGAGGTAACGACTACGACGTATGAAATTCTCGTATATTTAGATAGTTTACAGAAACTCCTATTCTAGAACAAGTCATCAAAGGTAGCTCTTGAAGCCAATAGGGAGGCACACGTACGAGCGATCCAAGGAGATTATACCTTAATACCTATGTGCAAAGCCAAGTCTCTAAGAATCAGGGTACGACTAAATAATAGAATCGAGGTTCTTGTTATAATCGATACCGGAGCCGAAATCAATATTGTATCAGAGGATATAGCCATCCGAGGCAACCTTCCTATAAATCTAGAGGCCTAGATGATAATAATAGCCTCTATAGGAGACCGCCGAGAATTCGAAGGAATCTATAAGAATGTCGAAGTTAGAATAGGCAAAACATCTATCTAGGTATATATTTTCGTAGTTCGGAATATAAAGACCCAGCTAATTCTTAGGATGCTATAGATTCTTTAAGGTAGGGTATCGATAGGACAGAGAGATAGCGGTATATACGCTACCATATATAACGACCGCGGTCGAAGAGAGGTATCTCTTCGAGTTTCAAATAAAGTTCTATCTCCTAAAGATTAAGAGATATACCCAAAATTATAGCTAGTTCCTAAGAATAAGGTCGGAGAGCTAGCGAAGTTGAAAACCTTAAAAAGGTAGGATCGTATAGATCGCGTAGCGCGCGTCGATTTATCCAGCCCGACGGGGTAAATCAGAAGGCCTAAATAGCTACGATAAGAAGGATTGAATTAGAGCGTACGGAAGCTCTAACACTAGATCCAATAGAACAGTATATGTTTATACTAGAAATTAAGTATTCCAAGGATATAGAATATAGAATATCGAGCCGATATAACGATTTTTCTATTAGACAAAACTAGGATCTATATAATAAGAGGGGAAATCGGTACGCGAAGGTCTTTATAATATACAAGAGAAAAGACTAGAAATTTAGACCTATTAATTTCAGTAGAAAGATAGAATCGGTTCTAGGAGGGCATTTGAATTAGAAGGCTAGTATTATAGTAGCTAAAAGACCTCCTAAGGTTCCTAGGAAATACGACTATTAGTTAATCCCAAAGTTCTCGAAAATCAGTCGCGGCTCAAGATTATGTCTCGAGCGAATTAGTAAGCTAATTATTAGAGATAGCCTTACTATATAGGAAAGAGATTTGATACTTAAAATGCTATACAATCGAGAAGCCAGAATAGCGTTCGATTTCGACGAATGTAGGCTAGTTAGGCTAGAGGTAGCACCTCTATAGGAAATCCGTACGATACCACACGAAGTATAATAAGCGCCTAGGTTTGCGTTTCCAAAAGCCCTAAACGAGATAGTTACTAGTATGTTTAAGGAAAGGCTCGAAAGAGGTATATTAGAATATTCTTATAGCTTATATCGAAATCTATAGTTCCTTATTGCCAAAAGTACCCTAGGATTATATCGACTAATCAACGTATATATGAATATAAATAAAGTTATGATTCGAGACGCAAACCTACCTCCGTCCGTAGATAAGTTTTCAGAAGAATTCGTCGGATGTCAAATTGCCTCTCTAATCGACTTCTTTTCAGGATACAACCAAATCCTATTAGAACAATCGAGTAGGGCAATCATAGCTTTTATAACCCTACTAGGGTTACTTCAGTATATAAGATTACTATAGGGTACGACGAATTCTATTGTACAATTCGTACGAATCGTAAATAGGATTATCTAAGACTATACGCCATATATTATAAGAGCTTTCTTAGATGATATTATAGTAAAAGGTCTAACTACTAGGTATAGAGACATAGAAGTAGCTCCTAGGATACGGAAATTTGTCCTAGAGTATATTTAGAATATCGATAAGGTTCTAGTAGATATTAAACGTTCGAGATATACAATAGGTCCGAAAAGCTAGTTTGGAATATCGGGATTAAAGATTGTAGGATTCGTATATGATATAGACGGTAGAAGACTAGAGAGTTCCAAAGTTATAAAAATCCTCGAATGGCTATTATATAATAATATCTTAGAAGCTCGATCGTTTATTGGTATTTATATCTATTATAGGATCTAGATCGAGAAGTTCTTACTAATAGTAATACCGATATACCTACTTTTCTAGAAAAACTAAGCTTTTATTTAGGAAACTAAGTAACAAGAAGCTATAGATATCCTAAAAATTACTCTTACAACTACTCTAGCCCTAGTACGTACTAAGTATAGACCAATGGTAGGGCTTATGATACTAGCTATAGATATAAGCTTAAAAGGATAAGGAGTTATACTTATACAACTAGATAGCGAGAAAAGGAAACGAGTCATTCGTTACGATAGTGACATATAGACAAAAGCTGAACAGGGGTACGATACTACAAAAAGAGAATGTCGAGAGGTTCTAAAGGCCTTAAAGAAAATAAGATTCTATCTATATAGAGTCTATTTTCGACTCGAAACAGATACAGAGGTCCTAATTACGTAACTAAATCGATTAGCAACTAATCTACTAGGTACCCTAGTAGTTAGGTGGCTAGTATGGATTAGGCTCTTCGACTTCGAAGTAAAGTATATACCTAGAAAGAAATATACCGCGGTAGATAGACTATCTAGAAAACCAAGAACTACCTCCGACGATATCGATGACGTATACGAAGTCGATATTAATGAATGGATCGTAGCTAAGCTTAATTATACTATAGCTACCTTAACTAGTCCAATGGAGGGAATTCCTATAGAAACTATAGCAAAGTACTTAGAATAGTATTAATAATATACGTACTAGCTGATATTACTAAAACGACCACCTAGTATTACAATCGAAGATTTTCGTACTTTCAAGAAACGAGCCTCGAAATTTCTAGTAATATATAGACTTTTGTTCAGATAAGGAAACAATATTATATTATAACTACGTATTATAGGTAGTAAGGAAGAATAGGATAAAATACTAGAAGCTATATACGATAACTTTAGACATCGGTCGTACGAAGTATTCTATATATAGGTTTCTAGATAGTACTATTAGGAAAGTATATACTAAGACTATAAGAAATATTATAGATCGTATACTAGATACTAACTTCGATCTTCAATAAGAACTTAAGATCTATTACATCCTATATAGGTCTAGAGACTCTAGGAGAAAGTGGCTATTAATATAGTCTATATACTATCATATATAGGAAAGAACTTCTTAATTGTAGCATAAGATAACCTATTAGGCTAGGTCGAGGCTAGAGGACTTACTAAGGTAGACTCTAAATCAGTTGTAAAATTCCTTTATAAAGACGTTATATATCGATATAGAGTATTTGGAAGGCTGATAGTCGACGGAGGACCTAAAAATAAACTATATATAGAAGAGCTCGTTAAACACTTTAATATTAAGAGAGTCTAGGTCTCTGGATATAACCCGGAGGCAAATAGTATGATCGAAGTTAGACATAAACCAATAGTAGATATATTATTAAAAATAACTAATGGAGGTAAGAGGAAATAGGTTCTACTTCTATATACGGTTCTACTGGTTGATCGAACAACTATCAAACAAAGTACTAGCTAGACACTATACTTCGTTTAATATAGATTCGAAGCCATACTTTCAATCGAGCTAGAAATACCTACATAGAGGGTATTAGACTGGCAGTCGGTACGAACTACAGAAGAACTACTACACCTACGAGCTCTACAAATTGAAAGGCAAGACCAGAACCTCGAAGGAATCATAGCTCGATTTCGAAGACGTAGAGAAACTACCAAAGAGTGGACGGATAGGAATCGACGAATTCGTAAGGCTCCTATCGAAACTAGGCAACTGGTTCTTATATATAACATTATACGTTCTATAAATATATTATCGGACGCGAAGCTATACTATAGATGGCTAGGCCCGTATAAGGTTAGATAGAGTATTCTAGATAAATCAATATATATTCTAGAAGAATTCGATAGAACTTGCCTAAAAGGTATATATACTAGATATCGGCTGAAGGTATTCATACGAAGGAATAATGGATATAAAATAGACTCTAAGGATAACGAAGGAAAGGATTCCGACGTAGGCGATACGGTGTTAGCACCAAAGGCAATAAACGAGAATTCGACGGAAAATCATCGATTTAGCTAGCCCGGCTAGATAAATCAATCTAACGACTCTAACTTAGAGAATGTACTATATTCTAGTACGAATAGTCAAGGGACGACTATATTCCAAGGGGGGGACGAATACCCTAAAAATTTTAATCATTCTATAGATTTCGATATATCCTCTAAGGAAACAAGGTCGGATTCTAAATCAGATAGTTCTAAGGAATAAAGAAGAATGACACGAGAAGATACATAAAGAAAGCAGTATAAGAAGTTTATAGAAGAAAGCTAGGCTAGTATCCCTAACGGAAAGAGGTTCGCTATAGTTATTAACTAATATAGTAGTATAAGGATTTTCTTTATTTCTTTCTTTTATTATTCTTTATGGTTTGAAACAAATAACTATATAGCTATAGTTACTTACTTTCCTTTAGGTAATCGCTTTGTTTTTTTTTATAGAACAACAAAGGGCGGTATCTTGTATAACGAGTAGGTATATTAAAGGTAAAAAAGAGGATATTAAACAAAGAAATTATGCGACGAATGTTAGATATAATTTCGTAGGCGCACCCTTCTGGCTAGAACTTCAACTTTAACCTTTCTATCTTTAGAATCATAAATCTATATATTAGACTCCTTCCTTTTATCACTCTATTAACTATTTATCTACTATACCGATAGTATTAGAATTCCGTTATCAATATATACGACTATACTACACAAGAACTAGAGTATCGAAGACGAGATAGGAGAGTCTACTAAATAGAGTCTAATGTTAAGAGGATAGGCACCTAGAGTTGATACTATCATATAGAATGGTAAATCACTTAATTCTATAGATGAGCTGATTACTACTATTAAGGATATCGTAGATCCCTAGACTAGATTCGAAAACTAAAATGAGGTATTGGAAAAGATAGTTATATACGAGAGTAAGGTCGAGACGAGTATCGAGCGTATGTTCGACTATATCAAATCTAATAAGGTATATACGGGTTCTATGAATGATATCGACTTTATGATAATATATATAGAGGTAGTAAAGATTGTATAGAATTCTAAGGATAGACGCAATCGTACTATCGAGGCTACCAAGAACATCTCTAGCGTATAAGGAGAATCTACGAGAGGTATATTATAGATCGAAGGCTTAGCTACATAGGGAGTTACCATCCTAGCTGAAGCTCGCAAACTAGCTAACAAGTATTTATTATTTAGTACGATAGTCAAATTCGTTAATGAAGCCATCGTACGAAGACTAGAAACTATAGGGCGTAGGGTATCCAATAGGCGTTAGGTTTAGACTAGAGATATCGCCTCTACTATCAAAGGTAAGTATCGAGGAACCTAGCTTAAGGGAGAGGATATACCACCAGAGAAGCTTCCTCGACTGAAGTTACGATATAGAAAGGAGGATATTCTAGAGCTAGACGATAGAGGTATTATGCTTATACTACTAAAGAGCTTACCTAGCTAGGATCGTATGAATGAGGATGTCATATAGGTTACTATAGAAGAACCTAGTCCTACTCTATCCACTAAGGTCCAGAAAACCCGCCGATCCGAACGACTTAGCAGACGGGAGAGAATGTAGGCATCTAAGGATTTCCTATTACCAAGAGAGGAAGAAGATCCAATTAACGAGGAGGCTATAAACGAAGCTAAGGATGTACTCTTAGAAGTAGGAACTAAGGATGAGGATACTACCGTAGGTCAGAAGCATAAGCGTACTACCGAGGGTATCGATACTATCAAGAAAGCTAGATATATATATTCTAAAGATGTTATAAAGATATAGAAGGTTAGTATTATATCTAAGAAGACTACCGTCTAGGTATAATAGCTACGCCTACTAGAGCGTATAATAGAATTTGAGAGTGTCTATTGGCTATACCTTCGATATATAAGTAGTATCATTAGACTTAATACAAAGAATCTTAATAAAGTTAGACTTCGGGAGCGACTTCAGATTATCTACGATAGACGCCTAGAAATTGGAACTCTAAAGACTGGCGTTAAGATATTTGAGTGATTCCGTCGAGTAAATCGAGCTACTCACCCATCTGATGGACTCGGAGTCTATCGATTCGTTCACTAGGTACTACTAGAATTCACATTTGACTAAGATGTTATAGCTAGATATATATAGAAATTGCTCGATCTTAATACTACTATAGATCTACGTGAAACTTTTACAATAGATGGTAATATTATAGTCCCGGTATTTAGCTGGTTGTACGACCACTCTACTATTATCGAAATAATCGACTACGAATTTATAATGTACCGATACTACCTACGAGAAACTAAGGAACGATAACATTAGGGATAGGACCGTAATATATACTATAGCTTAATTTAATAGCTAGTTCGCTAGGATGTTGTATACTATATGCTTTATATTGTCCTTCGACTAGATCAGAAGTACCGTCTAATGTTATTCTTGTATTATACGAAGAATGCCAAGAAGGGAGATTCTATATTCTTTTGGTATATCGATCTTAATATATCTAAGATCCTTCAAAACGATAGAGGTATTAATATAATCTAAGGTAGCGTCTTATTGGATAACGAAACCCTAGACAATACAACTGTCATTCTAAAAGGAATATATCTCTATATAAAGGAATGATAGGCTAACAATATTGCTCGCGGTAATAACAACCCTACGTGAGTATAGCGTATCAAGGACGACGTCCATTGGACCAAAGAAGACCAGAAGAAGTATGATTGTGAATGGACCCTCGTACTATATAAGAAAGGGGATGTTCGTATTATAATATCAACCATTCCGTATAGAGCCAACAACGTAGTTGGTTAGCGTCGAACGATCTTACTATAGTATATAGTACTTTAGGATGACCTTTACGAATTGGAAGTTATAGAAGGAGGTAACGCTATCGAGCTCGCGGAGGTATATCGTATATTAATAGCCAACAAGTCTAGTCCATCGGGACTAAACCCACTTTTCGGTACTATTCTATACGTATTCCTATGTACAGTCGAGGTGTATGGATTTTCTTCAATTTCAGACGCAATCGTCGGATACCGAAAGTGGAATTCTTAGTTCGTAATAAGAGATATTCGTATTCTTCTTGGAAACAACTTCTTTAAAGTATAGAGCTATGTTCGATAGAGTCGCTCGGAGGCTATTAAGAGGGTCCTTGATGCATACGAAATCATAAAGGAATTAGAGGAATAGTTGTTCGGCGATAAATCCTTCTTTAAGGTACTTAAATCGGTTGGAGGATACGAGGCTATTCGGGATGATAAAGTCGAAGTCCTACGCCCTAATGTTGACTATCCAACAGAGGAGGTCCATAAGATAGGAATGACGTTTATAGAGGATCCTGTTACTATAAAGGAGGGCCGCCTTTATAAAGAATTAGACCTATATAACGAATAGGTGGAATCCGGGAGGTACCTAAGTGGCTGTGTTCTGATTTAGCCAGCCCGGCTGGGTAAATCATTTGGTATTTCGGCAAAAGTGGTTCCTATATTACTACAGGAAGTAGGGATCAATCCTCTTTCGTATTTCTTTCTTTATACGTTCTTACGAGTACTTTACACACGGTATTACTATAGTCAAGGGGCGACCATATTCGAAGGGGGGACGAATGTAAACTAGTGGAATGGGACGAGGCAACGGGACGGTAGAATGTGCAACCGATCGGAGGAACCTTGTTCCTACTCGGTAATGTATATATATTGGTCCCTAGCTATCATACAAATCATTATCGACTTACGGATGAAATAATCGGGCTATAGAAATCGAGGACGTCGATCAACCAAACTACCTCCTTCGTAGCTCTTCTTTAGTTATATCATTATAGGAATCATTTAGTTGAGACTCCTAACTACTTGTGTCTTTGTTGTATATTGTCGTATCCCAAGAGAATGAATTGAACTACCTTAAACCACATATCACCATTTACACTGGCTATAGACCTTATTTGTATGCTTTCGAATATTAGACCGATCCTAGGTTTTAAAGGGGTATTAGCGACACTAGAATCCATCTACTACTACGATAATTGGCTAGGGAAAGGACCCATTTGTTGGTAATTTGACTGTAGTATGGTCGTACGAGCTTAGGAATGACTAGATATAGTGATTAACCTATTTGCGTAGTTCAATTAGGATATAGTGCTTGCGACCTAAGTGGTTAGAAATTACGACGGGGTTGACTACATACTAGTATTAATCACCCAAACAGATAAGTACTTGAAAATCTATATTTAAGTAGACCAAATGGCTCCAAACTTAGGGAATTGCCTAAGCTAGATCTTTTGATTGATTTGCCATCTTTGTTCGTACGAAATAGAGAGAGATTAAACAAATAAAATATTAACCCTAAGTTAACCCTAACTCTCGGTTGCTAACGACCGGGTTTTTTTGCTAAGCTTGCGTACTTACAATTTTTGTATGTAAAATTTTCTCGGTTGATAAACAACCGGGGGATAATAACGTTAGGTCCGAAAAGGCTAAAGCAAATACGGATGGACCAGTCCACCCCGTCGGACCAGTAGCACCAGCTGAACCAACGTGACCAGAAGCCCCCGTTTCCCCGGTTGCCCCAGACGGACCTGTTGGTCCGGTCGGACCAGTAGTACTTGGAGGCCAAGATGGGCCAAAACGTCCAATTATACCGGGGTTTAAGCACGATATACGTGTTCAGCATTAGAATTATACAGAACCCTCAGTTTTTATAGGGTTATTTCGTGGAATTGCATTTAGGGTCGCTACCGACCTCCGGAGGATTACCTCAGTAGTATTGAAACCCGCGTCAATTATATCATCGACCCCGACAAGCGGGCTAGCAGCTACATCAAGCACATTAGTAACTTTCCACCTCAAGATTGACTACGCGATACATAAACAGTCTTTGTATCTCCCGCGGAGATATATTTTTTATTCGGATTTACGAATTACAAAACTGGTTCGGGGACGTTTCTGCACAGAGCTTATGCCAATCAAGCCCAGGCCGTGTTCACAAGCAGGTATAGCAGCAGCAAGTGTTAGAAATGATTAAGCTCATCTTACGATAAGTGAGCTAATCGTCTAGGAGATATACTAAGTCAAAATATTACTCGATTATTACCCGATTGAAGGAGTATGAAGAAAAGTTATTAGAGAGGAAAACAAGTAGTGGAAGAAAATACCTAAATATTAGTTACATTTGGAGTGTATAAGGTTTGAAGTCAAGATCTAATTCTTTGAGCCTAACTTCCCTTTGAAGTATTTGCTAGATGTATGAGGCGATTATGATCTTTCGCCCTCTGGTTTATTGCTTCAGAAAACCGGCTGGTTGGAATGAATCTGGACGAGGCAAGAGTCGAGTTAAAGCATCCAGCAGCGTTTCGTGTTCTCCTACAGATTACATAGTTGGCTCGGATTAAGAAAATTTCTATCGACATTAAGCCTAGTTTCTACGACAGGAGGCGATTCGGAATACGTTACAAAATACGGGAAAGTTGTTCTTCAAACGGACGACTCGCAAGATTGAATGTGGGTCCCCAACTGGAAGACCTCTGAATTCTTCGCAAGCTATGTAATATTCTATTCAAATTTCCTTATTAAACGTAACTTTTCAAACATTCTTAGAGTTTAATCCCTTATCAGTCGAAAACTTGTTTTGAACTTTACTTTATGCTACCTGCAGCAAGGTACTTGATTCAAGGATAATCAAGCTTAGATTGCCATAAATCACTACTCCCAAGAGATCGCATTCGTTAGATAAGGTCATTTAGGTAAAGTTTACGAGAGCCCCAACCGCGGTCTAGAGGGATATGCATAATTTGCATTTTCTTGGTTGTGGGGAATGTATGGTTGAACGTGTCATATAGAATGCGAAAATCCGAATGTGCGAAATCCCGATGTTTCTTTTGTGTCATCCAACCTATGAAAGTACCCTAAGGTTAGTATGGTTGTTCCGGATAAGCTTATTTCTTATCGTTTGATTGTTTCAACAACATAATGAATCCAGTTTGCTATCAGAGCCAAGACTAACCGAGGGCTCAGGCATCATTTGATCCTATCGCATTTCGCGCCCCTCAGCCGAGGTCTTTTGCATTTTTCATCCGCGTTTCTCATCCGATGTCTAACTCGCAAATTCAACTAAAGAGGAAAGATGGGAGCGGTTTCTTCGTCTCAAGTATATAGGATCAGATCAACAAGAAAGACGGAATAAAATATATGCCTCGGCCTCGGCGTCGTATTCCTTAAGTATAAATACAAGAATATAATTCACTTCGAGACCAAGTTCAGCATCTCAAAGACTTACTTCAATATTCACATTATTGTTTCACTTCCACATTCCCTTAATCACTACAAAGAATCGTATCCGTTATTATCGTTTACCTGCTCTACTATCCAAGATGAAGTTCCAAAATATCGTTATCGCTGCTTTTATTAGTGCGACTACAGCATCTCCAGTTCCTAATAATGTTATTATTACTGAAAGGTCCCTCGAAGAGCGCCAAACTCTTGAATCTAACGAATTGGTCAATGGTGCCTGCCAACCAGTGACTTTCATTTTTGCCCGAGGCTCAACTGAGACTGGCAATATGGTAAGTCATAAGGATATGGCTTTGAACCGGGTTGAACTGATTTGTGTAGGGTTCAATCGTTGGTCCACAAACCTGTACTGCCCTCAAAGCCGCCCTCAGTGGTGGTGTTGCTTGCCAGGGAGTTGGAGCACCATACTTCGCTACCATCGAGGACAACTTTCTTCCTCAGAATACCAGCCCATCGGATATTGGAGCAGCTACTAAGTTGTTCAATATGGCCAATACGAAATGTCCAAACACAAAGATTGTTGCGGCCGGATATAGGTGAGAGAATCGAGATTTTAGCCGGAGAATAACTGTTCTGATGAAATACTATAGTCAAGGAAGTGCAGTCATGGATGGCTCTATTCAGGCACTCCCTGCTGGCATTAAAGCCAAGGTCAAAGGTGTCGCTCTCTTTGGTTTTACCCGCAATCAACAAGACGGCGGTAAAATCCCGAACTACCCTAAAGCCCAGACCAAGGTGATTTGTGCACCTGGCGACCTTGTGTGCGATAACACATTAATAATCACCGCTGCTCACTTGACCTATGGGGCCAATGCCAACCAAGCTGCGACTTTCCTTGCTTCAATGGTGGGCAAGTGATAAGGAGGTCTTAACTTCCTTGTTCCCTATTTGAACCAGCATTTATTCTTGTTAGTCTGGTACTACCTGAATTGCTGTCACAAGATCGGAGGTCAGGTGATTGAGCTTACTAAGCTGCACTTACTAGGCTCGCGGAGTTTATAGCTTCTTAAATAGTAATGATACAATATTTCTATAGCTGCCATAGAGTTATATGCGTAATAATTGTACAGTTTTGAAATACAGTTTTAGTTAACGTGACTCCTGGGGAACTCGGATGTCATAGGCCCAAGCGAGGTCACATGGCATTAGCGAGCTAGGCGGGGAAACATTTATATATCTTCAGCCCCCTTGGTTTAAGGATCTTCAGAGATCAGTTTGAATAATAACTACTACCTACCTGTGTATACCCTGTGTATACCCTACTTATCCATTGCTTGCACGTCACTCTGCCTGTGACACCTGACAGAAATATACATGATTCTAAATCTAGTTACAAACAGCAAATAATCGCCGGGTTTCATGATATTATATCACTAGCGACAGCTGATATCACTACATTAGAGGAGTTGACGGGACATTCAATCCATAGTGTTGGTTCTATTTCTATTACTAACGCCTATAGAGACGTAAGTTTGCAGTGAAATTATTTTGAAAATTGAGCAAAACTTCGGTTTTGAAAACTAATATTAAGCTTTTTAGTTTGTTAAAGCTTACCAGACTCTACTCAACATCTTGATTAACAAAGCCGGTCTCTTTGCAACTGTTCCGTCAATCGGCGAGCCAATTGCTACTACCCTACGCTAGGAAAATTCTGTTCTAGATGTAAAGCTTTCTTCCCTTGAAAAGTCTAATTAAACAGAAAGCACTAATTCTTTATTCTTGTAGATGCTTGCTTCTGAGTTGATTCGTTTAGTATCAGGACGAGCAGCTGTAATAAGCGACCTATCTAGGTCCCTAGACGAGACGTTTGGTATCGCTATCAAATCATATAGCGGTATCTAGATCTCAAGAATTAGGCGTAGTATAGTGAAATACTAGATTTCATTACAATCTCACGTGACCCATGACGAACATAAGCGAGTATGACCAGAGTCGGAAGGGTTTCGGACCCAGGAAGCATATAAAGGGGACATGTCACTAGAACTAGTTTCTTTCTTCTGTTTTCTCTTTATCTTTTTTGTGTCCTTCGTACAAGACCTATAGGATTCAGTCAATATAAGGTTATTGTGCTCCCAAACACCTCTATCCTGCCTTTGATCAAACCTGTGTCCTTACACCCTAGTCACTTGACCGCCCGATTCTGTCGTACAGCCAAAAGTAATGAAATCGACCCCGATTTTATTATGGACTGTATTCTAGCACGAATGTCAGCATCGATTTCCTCTATCTCCTCACTCGCTTACTGGTCCACGTCAAAGCAAGTAATATCGGCTGCAAACTTGGTCTTAACTAAGTAACAGTCATCTACCGCCAGATAGTAATACCTATCTCAGGGGTGCTAGCTCGGACGCACGCTTGCTTCATACACTACGTCAGCCGGTTGTTAGCCTATACTTTGTCATTCTTCCATTAGAGGTAGGGGGAGATTATAGCATACGGGGCAGACTGCCGGAGGAAGATCTAGCGTAGTAGGATGACCCAAGTGAGGTAGTCCAGCAGAAGGTCGCTAATAGCTATAGGCAAGAACCGGATGTTATCCTTGAACTTGCCCGTTTGCTGCTAACCTTTGTGGTAGGTTGTATATAGCATTATAAGTCTATACTTAACATAGGCGTTCCGTCGCCGCTAGGTATTATACTAGGTAATAGAGAATAGCTCGCTCTTACGCAAAGGCTGACCAGACGCTATATGGATCAAGACTAGTAGCCGCTTCAGGAATTCTTCTACTACGGACTCGTATTGGTTAATAGCTTTCTAGCGCTAAGTTTTCGTCTCGTCGTTAGTAGTGTCGAGGAAAGAGTCCCGTAGTAGCTTGGATGCTTGAATTACGGCTAGGAGGGCTGTCGTAGACCCTTTAAGCAGGTCCGTATTATCGCGATGCTAACCCTAGAACCAGCCAAAGGTATCTGTATCTAGGTTGTCTTTGAGTGCCTACGCCTAGATCCGTGGGAGAGTCTGGACTCTAAACATCAACTCGGTATAGAGAAACTAGCGCGCTTGGGTATATTCAGAGAGTAAGAGTCGAGGCACCTAATCTATGGGCAAGTCAATATCTCCGTACGTAAGGATCTTCTCCTTCGGATCCCACTCAGCCTAATGTGTCCCCACAACCTCCTTAGAGACGGTGAAGAGTAGTAAGCGCCAGCCAAGGACCTCGCCTATCGGGGTCTCGGTTTCGGGCTAGAGGAACCGCTCGTAGTACCCCTTGATAAGATCCAGGGTGTTCCTATGCCTAGCCCGTTCAAAGGAGACGCTAGTATAGAAGACGATCAATTGAACCACCTAGATCAGCCCTAAGAGGAAGGAGTTATAGTTGCTAGCCTCCTTCTAGGTCTTAGTGAATAGCCTTACGCTATATATAGTATAGAAGCTTAGCAAAGGTGAGCTATATCGGCTGCCGTTAAACTTATGGTAGATGATAGTCATACAAAACACCGATAAGCTATCTTATAGCTTCTCTCGCTCTTGGCTCTAGGCACTTCTGATAACCCTAGCCTATACATTAGCCTACTCGTCGGTCAACTGAATCGAATCTATAGGGGTTTGCTAGCTGTTGCTAGACGTAGTGAAGTGGCTACCGCTATAGACGACCGGATAGTAATATATAAGGAACTACTTCCAGTACTGGCGGTTGGTCTTCACGGTCTCCGGCTCCTTTTTCGGCTCGAATCCTCGTGCCTTTCCTACGGTAGCGGTATGAAAACGACTTAGGGCCAGCTGTCGGGGCCAGGTGACGTAATTCTGCTGATTGCATATGGTCATATGCATCTAGAGACGCTAACACGTAGGTTTCAGGTACATTTTTTTTTAAAGAAGTTCCCTTTCAAAAGGCGTTATATCTTATATCTTGGCCTTTTTCTGAGTTAGGAGATGATATATCAGGTTGTATACTCCTGAGTCGTTCCTAGAGCCTCTTATACTTCTCTTCAAGATCTACAATACGAGAAGTAGAGGGCCTACTTGAATTTAGTCATCATAGGTATGCATGCTTCATACGTGCTTTACTTGGGTAGCTCAGCATAGGTGTATTACTTGCCGTACGATTTGCAATTAGTACACCGGGGTTCGTTGCCATATTTCATCTATTATTTACCATCAGCATAATCACATCCCATTATACTTGTCACTAGCACCTTTCTCTTCCAGCAGAACTCACAGGCCTTTGTAGCGCCGCGCCTTGCCGGCTGCTGCGAAGGCGGCTCGGAGGTACTCATTGCAAAATCGCGTATAACAAACTCCAGTTAGAATAGGAAGTTGTCCGAGGGAGGTTTCTTACGGCCGTTGCTCTACGGGATCAAGTATAAGAATAGAGAAGTTGATTTTCCGGAGTACTATATAGAAAGTGAAATGTTTCGTCTCCGCTTGCTTAAGTTGCCGTGGCATGGACTTTTCCGCTTACCTTATATCAGCTTGGTCGAACTACGACGGGAAATAAGTTTCCGCCATAGGAACCAGGGTCTTAACAATGCATACAGCCTTATGACGTTATAAAAATTCCCCATTCATAACCTGATTTCAACTTTCTTGATTCGGAAAACATATTATGGACAGCTCTCCAATCACGGCTGCCCGCTCCAACTCGTCCATGTGATAATAGAGCGGCTGCTAAAGTTGAGGTACTAATCCACCTTAATTAGACAAGTATAAACTATCTCCTTACTAATTTCTATATTTCAAGGTTTCTTCCTTAATAATATCCTCGAATTATCATCACTATAATTTGAGTCCTTATCTGAATTTGAGTCAAATTCTGGACCCACTGTATCCTCAAAAGAGATAGGATACTAGGGTTTTATATCCTAGGAAGCTGCTCTTGCGACTTGATCAACCTTTTGAGCTAGCACCCTAAGCTCTTCAAAATTTGGACGTACGGTTGATCAGTCAAATTCCCTAAGTATCTCGGGAACTGATAGAGAAGAAGTTAGTATAAGGTCTTAAGTCAATTAATTATAGAAGGTTTGAAGCCTAACTTTTCAAGACAGCTTTAATCTAGAGAATTATTAAAGAAAGTACTGTAGCCTTCAGGTTTTTTGAATATACCCATATTGTATCCAATTCCCCAGAGTTGGCCGAGAAGCCTTTGTTCCAAAGATAAAACTTCCGAAACTCCTTCCGTAGTCTTTCGTATGATTTTGGGGCAAAGTGAACATAATCTCCTATCATAACCTGCAAAGCTAAAGAAAGTACCGCTGTAGACAACCCAAAGAGGCTACTAGCCGGTCCAAGGTCTTGGTTTTCATCTTGATGCTCGGAATCTCCCCGCAATCGAATGAAGCCTTGTGTCTCCATTGCCCCTATAGTCAATATCTAGCCACGTATCGGCTATTGGGATAATATCTCAAGGTAGTATTGAGGTTAATGCTGTTCGGTGTTGATATACTACTCCAACGAGCTATAGAGGAGCTTTATACATGCAACAGGGGGACGCTACTATTTGTGATCATTGAGGTATTACAAAATTGTAATATTCGTTCACTCCGTCTTATATGTATACTGGGCTTGTCAACTGGTAGACCCTTAGAATCTACCTAATTAGTCGTAGCGCATTCTACCGCTTTAGGAGATTCCCCTCTCACCTCTTTCCTCCAGCCCTCTTGGCGACTCACTCACGTATTTACTTACTATCTGGTATTCGAGTGTGTATTTTATAATTATATCCTACTGTCAGACTGCTAGTCGCTCTAAACGAACAGAGTCTATAGAGTGAGCGCTCTCGATCAAACAACACAGTACTATACCACCTACCTATTACTAGACGTTAGGTAACAATACCTTGTATCGTAATCGAAATCGGAAACATTTGACAAAACCAATGCCGGATCCTATCACTATCACGAGTCTTGCTCTAGGAATAGTCCCTCTTTTTATCTCTACTGCCGAGAATTACGAAATCACCTTTCAGCCTTTTGTTACGTATCACCGACATATTAAAGAAACCCGGAGGTTCATAGCAAAATTGGATACCCAACGTACAATATTCCATAATAAGTGTCAGTTGTTACTACTCAATATAGGACAGAATCTCGCTGATATCCTCGCGGATCCGCACCATCCCTCACGGTATAATAAAGAGCTATCGAAAAGAATAGAAGAACTTCTTGGTTCTTCATATAAGGCTTGTATCTCGAATCTAACACTGATTAATAAGACCTTGAAGGAGATTACAGAGGAAACGAAGGACTTTCAATATCTTCTCGACCCGAAGGCTAGCTACGTCTCTGTTATTCTCTCACGTTTATAGAGTTCTTCTGGCTCGTAGCCTTGCTAACCTGTCTGAACACGAAGGAGAAGAGTCCGCTATCCCTATTGCGGCAGGAGATGAAGATTAGCTTCTCCAAGCCACGATTAGATAGCATCATTAGCGCATACGGTCCTACAACTTTGATATTTTGAGTCTCTCGAGTTAAATTCGACGACTTAAGGCTAGATCTCTTAAACAAACGATAAAGATTACAAATAATGTTGTCCTATCATACCTGAAGATCATATAGCAAGCTTCTGAGGGCTTTTACGATATCCTTGCAAGTATCTGGTCATACGAAGAATATATAGATCATATTGTAAGTATAGATCTAAAGATAGAAGAAAGATGCCAGCATTCGAATTCGAAAGTGCGTTTTAGTCTTGGAATCGCCTGCTGCAAAATTACAAGCTGCTTAGAACCCTTTTGGTTAGCATTCGAGTCTGCCCCTAGTAATTTGAAGGAAGAAAACTTATTAGCTGGGCAATCTATAGGCTTGGAAGCTACTTTGCAAAGACTTGGGGCCTATAAGCCTAAAGTCGGATTTAGTTCATCTACTTTAATGGTACTTATTCTATCTGCTTCGAAGAGTGATCTCCCGCTTATCTAAGATCCATAGCCCAATCTATATACGATTGGAAATCTTTGTAGATATTTTCGATACATAGGAATTCATTCCTCTAGTGAGCCTTGTATGGGATTTTTGGAAACGACTAAGACATTCAAGAATTTCGTATACCCGAGTATTAATTAAACCGCCTATTCTACCGACTTCTTCACAACCCTTGAAAGCATTGTTACACTCGGTATATGAGCAAAACAGAGAAGAGGACTGGGTCAAGAAGCTCAAACTTGCGCGACTTTTATCATTAGCTATCTTACTTTTTTACTCAACAGCCTAGCTCTTCGGGTCTTAGAGTAGTATAGATATCCATTTCTTTAGTAAAGATGGATTAAATCAAAATGATTATCTTTTGGAGGCACCTTATCTCTCTATAAAACTAACGCTAGTTTTGGCAGACAAACAGATAGCTGGTTTTAATGATCAATCCTTAGGTGCGAACAAAGAATTGTTTAGTCTCGGAATCGTACTTATAGAACTAGGTTATTATGCCCCATTCGAGGCTATTAACAAGAAGTACGGATCTCTAGGAACTACAAATAGCAAAGTAAATGATTTTCTTACTGCAGGACGTCTTGGGGAGTTGGTCCATCGGAGATTGAACATAACTTATGGTCGTTTGGTAGAGAAGTATTTGAATTGAAATTTTGGGGTTACAACAAAATTGGAGGATATAGAGTTACAAAGTGTAGTTCTCATCCAAGTCGTCAATCAATTGGATATATGCCTAGATCAGTACGAGAAGTTCAACTCCTTAGCTTCGGCAGTAGTATAATAGATTTATCTGTGAATAGAACAAACTACAAATATACGTATCAACGGAACATTATTATGAGCAGAATCTTATCAAAACTTCGATTATGACTTTTTTACAAATCTTATAATATTGCAGCAAGATTTGGCGTAGTAGGTACTGTGTCTCTGAGTTTCAATTGCGAATGAGATAAGTTATGTAGTATTAGTGACATTAGAGCGTCCGGCGCTAACACGGAACGAGATCGTTTCCGTGTCAAGCTGCGATTAACGCCCTACAAATACTAGTGACACTTGATATAGTTCTCCTAAAAATAGCTTCTATAGGTCTTCGAAGCCCATCTTGCTAATTGTGGTTGTTGGTTGGGAATCCCAAGATACCATCACTATACTTTCGGTCGACAACTGATGGAAACTAGTTGTATTTCTTGCTACCGCCATTTCTACGGAGGATACAGAGCTGATAGTAGACTAAGAATAGGACGTCTTACCACCTCCTCGATTCCTAACCCTACGGGCTTCCCTACGGCCTCTAGAACTCTCTAAATACACTCTAATAGCGATTTTCCCCACCCGTTTGAGAAAAGGGGATAGGCCATAGTTGAGATTATACTGCTATTGCTATATATGGTTAGTATAGTAATATAAATAGATATTATGTTAGCGCGCAGAGAACAGTTGTTTTTAAGATATCGCCGAGGAGCCGGTGTGGCTCTGCCTGGAGGTGTCGCTCTTGACCACTAAGGCTAGGGTTAATACATAAGACTGGTATAGATGACATACGACTACCTAATGGACAGAATTATAAGAGAGCATATTACAGGTATAGACAAAATCTAGAGAAATACTAGAATATCGATCAACGTAAAAACGGTCTTTTATCGGAAATCGTCTCTTACCGTAAAGTGCCTTAGTTAGTACCGCCCGGACCTATCCGCGTATAGGCTTTCTTGTCTCTCGCCGAGAAACCGTACTGGGCCCGTGACAATTAGCTAGTCTTTGGGCTTACAACGTAGTAGGAGGTATAGAAAATTCAATAGTGTATTGAACGATGATCTCCTCTCCCAATTCTATAAGCTTCTTAGATTTGGGCATAGTATCGTATTTCGTAGGTTGGGCAGCGGTGCGTCGTAGGAGGGTCGAATATATAAGGCTATAAGTTCTCAAGCTTAAAGAAAGGTTTGTTTTAAGAGACTTAAAGGCAAGGATAAGTCTAACTTCCTATAGAATTATAGCTATTATATGTTGTTAAAGTATATAAGATTATATATAGTAAAGATGTATCACATTAGAAAGTGGTTCACTCGCTGATAAGATAGGTTCATGGCTGTTATCTAAACTAATCGAGAAAGTTAAAGATAAGTTATAAGTTATAAGCTAACAATAGACATCGATAATAGGACGGAAACATAAGTTGTATACCTATGATATATGTTATGTTGGTTGATTCCATCTTTGCGATTTTCTTTTTGCTTCCTACTCGATTTCCCGCCGAGGATAGTTTTGAATATGTATCTTTATTGTATCTTCCGACGCCGAGATGAGAAGAAGATTTTGACTCCTAATTAAGGTAGTTAAAATCGTAATACAACTAGCGGAATGCTTACCCTCCTGTTGGTTTGAGGAGTCCTTGCTGATAAATCCGTACTCATTGGTATATCACTAAGCCGTTTGGCGCTAGAAGTATAACGACATACTCTAATCTGTTCCATGTCCTTCCAATACATTGTGTCCTCTCCCGTTTGATTATAATATATCTTAGTTCAGGATTATGAGTAGGCCGGAGATCCTTTTACTCCCTTCATGCTACTGCGAGGACTAATCACAGAGTTGGGATATCTTAGTTCAGAATTGCGAGCAGGCCGGAGATACTTTTACTCCCTTTATGCTACTACCGAGGACTAATCACAGAGTTGGGATTAGATCACATTTACTCTCCTTTCAACGCCCCTGTCTAGGCTGGCACACACTCGTAGTAAGTCGAGACCTGAACTACAGCATAGATACGATACCTCCGAAGATCCTACGGACTTATATCAATAATATCGACTAGGCTAGTCTTCCAAACCTTCGACTTACATCCAAATCACTATCAAGTCTAGCAACGACGCGCTAATTCCACAAACTACACGTAACTCCTTCTAAGATAAGCCTAGTATCGTACAAGTCCATTCTTATAGACCCAAACCTTTCGGTATATATAAGAACTATAAAGTTTATCACGTCCAAAAATCCAAATGCTTGCGACTGTAGCGATAAAGACGAACCAGAGCTCTCTAAGGACTATACGAATACCCTCGCGTTTGTTAATCAGTTTACAAACTTAAATAGAATAGATATAGAGTTTGCTATAGTGTGTTCTTCCTCAGATGAAGGGAACTAGGATTTGCCTTCAGTAGAAGAATCTAAAGACTTTCGTTTCAAAGTTCTTAAGAACCTAATTGGTGCTTTAAATAGTCCTCAACGTCCAGGTCTCCGATATTTATACCTTAAAAATTTCTAGAACTTCAATGATAAGAGGCTTATCATTACCTCAGACTTTCTTGCTGTATTATCTGGCCTCTCAGAGTTGCGTCTAAAGATTATGACGGAATATATTAATTCTAGCCCGGAAAACAGCTAGAGGTTGCCTGAAATATATCAATTTTTCAAAGAGCTGCCTAATGTCTGGCTTCAGCCCGCAGCCAAGAATCTAGAGAGTCTGACTATCTATGCTGATACCTACCGGGGGTATATCCCTAAATCAGACTTTCGATCTCTCAAATTCCCCAAGCTTCGTAGGCTGGAGTTAGGAAATTATATATTTTCTCATGACTAGCAATTGGAATAGATTTTATCGTACGGTAAGACCCTTGAGGAACTCATACTAGATGATTGTACTATTTCCTCGTATACCTACAACTATAGCTCGATGGACGACGAGAACTACCCAGTAAACCCTATGGTGGATTTTCTGGAGCCGTACTAGTGGGAATACCCTCGGAAGTAGTCTTATTTCTTAACGAATATAAAGGAAAAGCTTCCGAAATTGAAACATTTCAAGGTGGGGTCGGGAGATTAGGATCACGGAAACAATTTTGATAGCGCCAAGTGGAATCACATAGGATTAAGTTATGGTTCGAAATGGAGTCCATACGAAGAATGCGAGTCATGTATGGGATTCCACGGAGGAATGGGACCGAGTCCATGGCTAACAGTAGGAAGTTATATTGAGTGCTTTAAGGAGAGAGAAGATATCAAACTTTTCTTGAAAAAAGCCCCTTCTATGAAAAAGCCGATCAAATCGCGTATAAGGTTTTACTTGACACTATAAAAGCGAGATCTTGAGTAAACTAGCGAAGTACTATAGAAGCTAGAAGTCCAGTATAGGTTATACAAGTTATCTAGCGCATACGCTCACTTGTTCTAGTAGGAACTCTGTCTTCTTTGCTTATGCCGCCTTTTATCACTCTCACTCTTCGTCAAATCAAGCGGCGGTCGGCCTCCGTCTAGGCCTAGATAGGTCTAAACGTAAGGGATAGAGCGATATAATTGGTATTCAATCCAAAATGCGGGCCTGGTTCGCCTTGGACCCCTGACCTTGGAATTACAGCAGAAGCCACATTGGTGTGCTGCGCCCTTCTCATCAAGGTCAAGGACTTATCATAAGGGGAAGATGGTTCAGTTTCTGTAAAGGAGTCAACCTTCTAAATTCGACGCCACTTGATGAAGAATCTCTAATTCTTGTCCAGATAAAGTTTCTAACGGTTGGACCTTGTCCTAGTCGATTTTTTCGGACTTTCATTCGGACTATTTTGCCCTTTATACTTCTCTGTATTCTATTGTTGTTGTATAGTTGCATAAGTATACATTAATGCCAGTTGCCACCAATACGGTGAGAGCTACCAGCCTAATATTCTGCTACTATTAGTTCAATCTATAGGCTCGTAAAGGAGATTAGTATCGAAGAACAACAGATAGGCGATGAAGAGAGCCATAGACCTGAACTCGGCTTAGATTATACATATTTCCATGAGCCCTGTAATTACCAGAATGTGGCTTCATTAAAATCGGATCATGTCGCTAAGTCGTCTCGCTTAGCTGGCCGCCGACCTGCCAATGGACCACACCTTAAATTTACCATACAAAAAAAACCCATTCACGCTGTGAATGACGATAACGTCAGGGTACCAGTCAAATGTGCTCCCCACCTCGAGTTTCTTTTTTTATTGCAAATGCAGCTAAGAATGTGAGTACTGCTTGCTCTTAGAAGTCGTATACTCCCACAACCATTACAGTCTTTGAAATGTACTACTAGCAGAAGGGTGTGGATACAACTTTCTTTCTAGTGCTTTGAAAAAGTTCACTTCACTGGAGCGATAGAAAAGTTCCGATTACCTTATTGCCTTAATGATTTCCTGATTTTACTCGTACTGAAAATTTTATGATAGCTAGTTTTGATGAATGGTCTCTTCCAAACCCGACATACTGATAACTTATACATGCATCTTATACCAATGTCATTTCTTGTGCAGTCAAAGTCGGCATTTTATCAACCCCACTGGTTGAACTTCCATCCCCAAGCGTCTTCCTAGAGGTTAATCTGTGGAATGTTAGTAAGCTTACAAGGGACAAAGTCATAACAAATCCACTAGCCTTGAGCATGATAGCATTGCCACACTTAACGATCTCAATAGAGGGCGGAGTGTCGTCAGGGAAGATGCGATAATTCCAATCCCAACTTCGAGTATACTGGTAAGCCCAATCGGGAAATATGTATCTATTATGCATATTAGAAAATAGCCTACAACGATATTGCAGAAAAGTATAAACTCTTGGCTGATTACAAGTGATATCATCCGATGAGCGAAGTGGTAGGATAAACAAAAAGCGAGCAATGTTCACGAAAATTGTACTACAAAGCCATTAATTTCAGCCCTACATCCTTCGTGCCTAGGCTTGTAGTATAGCACGTACCTGGTCCCTAGCGTGAGAATGCATACAATAGAGATCTTCGTCCTTAGATCAATCTGAAGATTACTAATAAGAGCAATCGGCACGAATACAAAGATTGCATCCGTAATCAAGCTGAAACTTGCGCTCACAAATACCAAGCCTACAAAAATATGGCCCGGAATACAAGCCCCTTGAATTGACTTGTCCCAGTAATACGAAATAGGCCAGCATTGAAGGGAGGCTGAAATACTAAATGCAAGGCCACATATAGCATACGCTCCTGCTGTTCGGATGATAAGTTTCCGGCAGCTGCGGTATTCAGTAAGCCGGGCGAGTAAGACGGTAATACTGAGTTTCAATATCACAGTTGCGCCAAAATAGGATATCTCTGAGAAGTAAAATAACTAGTTGTAGATATGTCAGCCTTCAGGAAACCAAAATGCTATGTATCTGGCGATAAAACCTTTCGGACCAAGTTAATATCGCCTTCACTTAAATCCTTCGAGTGCTGACCTAAACCATGTTCTACCATCGAGAGAGTTAGACCAACAATAATGGTGAACAAAGCCAGAGAGACCATCATAAGAGTGTCGTCTACTCCAAATTGGTGGAGGATGAACTTTCGTACATAGATACGGCACAGGAGAGTAGCCCAGCACAAACCTAACAACAAACTGTATAACACATTCTGAATATACGCAATAGTTGACATGGCGAAGCAGTATGTTCTCTAAGAGAATGAAATCCCAACATCGATAAAGGATATTATCGTCTAAACTCGCCTACCTTCGAATCCAAAAACGGACATTTGCTTTCATTGATCGTGGCAAGTATCGGAATCGTTCTAGTGTATTGTCCGCATCTGTAATTACGAAAGCATTTTAAGCGATGTTTGCCACTTCATAACGATAAACTTTTTGAAACCACCAAGGAGTGCTTGTAGTGCGGCTCATAATATCAACATTCGTAGTAGCAATATGAATTACACTTCTACTAGAGTTCAGAAGTGACTTTCGGTTATGAGCTTCTAGGAGCTACTTTCACTTTGCAGCCCCAAGGCCAAAGTAATGCGGGTAGCTGTTTCATTGAACCGCTCAAAACCCCAATTGGATTCAGTATCTTGAATCTTCGTCCATTTAGTGCTTGACGGAGCGTACTTGAGCTATATTCAAGAAAACGTTGTGTCGGTGTTGTGAGGAAGAGGCAATCTGCCGTGTCTGTCCACCCACGTGCGCATTAGGCTAGTATGAACTATGTAGATCCATTGGGCATAGCGACTGACTGTGGTCTCTTACCTAATTAGGCACGAATTCCATATAGCACCGACTTTTAACGAGTATATTGGCCTGGGCCGATATATAGATTCGTACGAGATATTCCCTATGCTACCAATGAAACTTTCGAAGGCTAAATCGAATGATAAAATAGTATAGAATCTATAAAACCATTGCCCAGATGTACGTAAACTCTAACGCTTGCTAGTCCTACGAGGCCCTCGATGATACATATATAATGATATCTAGTGACCTTATAAATAACTAACTAAGCAACTTAAATGGCTGGGAGATTTAGTAGTTAAGCGAAAGCAGTAAGGTGATTAAGATCTACTATTTTTTTTAGAGATTATATTATTTTATCAAATATAGTCTTCATTATAAGCCTATCGTTCCATCATAATTATAACCACTCGTGGGATTATCAATAGTATAGTTTCTAAAGTATACGTACTAGTAATTAGCTAGGTATTCGCTATCAACCTAGCTCTCTAGGAAGTTCTCAAGCGTATATAGACCATTAACTCTACTACTGGGTGCGTTGTCACAAGCTCCACCTCGAATTGAGTTCAATAGTAGGATACCATCAAGACGCAATCGCCAAAACTGTGGGGTAGAACGAGCTGCCAAGGCCACGTGTTTTTGATCAGCGTAACGCATTCGGTCTTTTTTTTCATACTGTACAACGAAGCCAACTTCGAGCATCGTACATACTAATCTTACTTCAGCACGATGATTCTACGAATCATCCAACAGGCCGCTAGCAGCATTGTGCAGGGTCAAACGTTCCGAGTCAGCATCACAAATGTCCCTGCCGTCGTCCATAAATGGATCACAGCTAACCCTGGACAAGCCAGCAATGGCATTCTGATCTTTACGTCAGCTGCTCTTACGGGCCCACTCCTTGCCACTATGGGTTTTGGGGCTTCAGGCCCTGAACACTCAGAAACTCCCAAACAGCCACTATCCTTTATTTTACTACAAAGGTGCCTCCATTCTAAAGCCGTACTCACGTTACCCGTTACACACTTTAAAAAGATATATACACAAAGCAAGATCTGACGGCCAGTTAAATCAGAGCTACAGGCTTATGAAAGCTTCTTTGGGCCACACCGGACCAGGATATCCTGGATCGGTATAAGCAAGCTCTGCTTCTCGCAATCAAGCTCTTAATGGATGAGATTCCTACACATATATCCACAAACATGCTCTAATGTTGTCCTCCAACAGGGGGCTTAGGGGGCCTGGGTGACCATCTGATGAAGTCTATATTGTAGAGCGATAGACTTTTTCAGGCCGCCTGATTTGGTAAGTTTGGCCTGAGCCGCTCACATAAGTGCTACGACTGTCCTTTCTCCGCCGGTTTCCTGTTGATGAGGAGTACTTTGACTTTGATGATAATTTTGAGCCACGTAATGAGCCGAAAATCCAGAGGATAAGGAGTGTGCCGAAGAAAGTGCCCACAACTGCTCCAGCTATAGTGCCCCCAGAATTGCACGATGATGGACTATTGCCAGCAGATTGCCTGGCGAGGAGAGCAATACGAGAGGGTAGAGGCGCTATGATGTTAATTTCTAATAAAGAAGCTTAAGAGAAAGCAGATTTACCATCCTAGCTGTTGAGCGCTCAAAATTCAATCAAGGAGCTATCGCTTCGTAGAAATCCTCGGCCAAAATGTCACCTGTGACATTCACTGGAAGAACTGATTCAAACAAAAGCAATAGTGGAAGGAATGAGACCATTATCAGTTCCTTTCTAGCCTGAGCTGTTTATACATGTGGTACATCACCAAGACGTAATTCATACGAGTTTTGGCATACGTCACTCATTACATGGGCGGCCTTAAGTTATTCCGATGTAACATTAGATGCATAGAGCATAATATATGAATAGCCTAGAGAACATATTTTGGTTATACAATGTAACTTACTCGGACGCCTAAAGTAAAACATAGTAATAAGCTGGCTGGCTTGTCATTTACTATTATTGGAAAAAAAAAGCTAATTAAGTTGCTAACGTGACTTATAAGTGAGTGGGACATATAAGCGAGTGGGACGCTTCCCACCAAAATAACCTCTTTTTACTTCAATACTATATAACATCAACATCACTCTATGGAATCACTCTCGAATGAAAGCAGGCTTATTTTAGCTATCGAAGCTATGAATAGCGATAAGAATCTAAGCCTTCGACGAGCAGCAGAGGTCTATAATGTATCTCGTATGACTCTATCTCGTCGACGCGTCGGAAAACCTTCACGACGTGAGACTCTACCAAAATCAAGAAAGCTTACTATATTGGAAGAAGAGGCTATTTTACGATACATAATAGACCTAGTAACACGATCGTCTCCGCCTAGGCTCTGTGATGACATGGCGAATCGACTCTTATACGCTATCGTTAGATAGTATTCAACTTTCAGTTGATGGACAGATCAAGCTAAGTTGGACAGTCAGTCTTGATAGTCCTAATTCTAGTCGGTTCTAGTTATCCTCTCTAGTATGCCAACCACGTTTACTTGATTCCCTTGTTAGACAGCTTGCTCCTTGCAGCATGACTCCTATTCTACATTCTCTGAAGGGATTACTTGTTCCTTTTGGTTTTGCTTATTACCTACAATACTACCACCTAGACGGTGACCATTGAAATGGCGCAGAACAACGAGATACTGTTGACACACCTGGCTTCGTAACGCAGCGGCACTTACGATATCATCAGCCATAGCCAGCAACTCTTCACCATCACTTAAAGATAGTGAGCAATCATTGCTATTCCCAGTAGTGAGGGGTCGTCCTATCAAGATCATTAAGCAAGATCGGTAGACGTAATTGCTATATCAGGTTAGTCCCGTGGTCTTTCTTCTAATGCCAGTCTTCAACTCACAGCGGAATACTAGAACCAAGGGTAAAATAGCCGGCGCGAAACATAATTGAGCATAGTTTGATCAAATCTGATGCGGATTTCAAGCTTCTCGAATTAGAGGAAGATTATTTTAGATATTTGTTTAAACGAACCATTGATTAGCATAGTCATGCATAATTAAGTCACTGCCCGAAGCTCGTAGGGACGTGGCCGCTATTAATTGCTTATTCAGTAAAGTGCCAATCGTTCCCAACTTTAAGCAGCGTAAGTGAAGCTGGCAATGGATCAGCTTCTCAGGGTCCAAAAAATTTCTGTAGAGTCGACTCCTAAAGCGATCTCGAAAGTTATCTAAATCATGTTTATTAAGTCTATTATGCAGAAAATCTACTGGCAGACCCTTTATCAATTGCCTTATCCGAAATACAGTTTGATTAACAATAGTAAGAAGGTAACTCAGATTTCGGCTCTTTATAGTTCTGCTTGGGCTTGTTCCCTGAAATTCGCAGAATAATAACAAACACATTAGCACGTTGGGTACTTTACTACCAATACCAATAATCGGCTTCTTTATCGCAATAGGTAAGTCTATGTAGTGAAATCAGGTACACAAAATGCTGATGGTAGTTTTATAATGCATAGGTCTGATAAACCACCTACCGTGACCCAAACAAGCTGGGACAGAACACTCGTAGCACTCCTCGAAATGTACTACGCTACTGTTGCGTCGATCATCGTTGTATTGCTCCTGTTACTTCTCGCTTGATTCTTGTAGAGGCGTTTCTGCTTCTAAGCTTCGGGTGCCTTCTCTTCCAAAAATAATAACAGCTTACGCAACACTAGTATGCATAATGGTATATTTCCTATTAGCATTCCTATGCTGCTTTCTCGAATATACCAACTTCTCTAGTTCTAACTATCTAGGTGCGTAAAGCTAAAGTACTTTGTTAAGGTTGCTACTAATATCTTCCCGTCAAATTAATACCGATTCTTCCTTGACTAGATTTCAAACTTACTACGAAAAGTCCTAGACCAAAAACTCCAAATAGGAGCCATTTCCTTAACGGAGGATCGTTCGGCTTGCTGTCCGACTTCCCGGCATTTGATCGAGCAGGTGGCTGTCTGGCCTCGATCACCAATATACCAAGAGATTGCCAGTTAGGTATAGAGTCGCGTTGAGAAAGTTATTTCGTTAACTCGGGCAATAGAGTGTTAAGCATAGATACCGTACAATTAGTAGGTAGTAGCTCTTTAGTGGCTCGTTCAATTGTGAAATATAGTATATACTATAATAATTTCAAGCCCTTCTATACCAATGGTTAATACTATTTATATATAATTGGCTTAGGGCAGAGAGTTCTCTGATATGTTTACTTAGGGTTACCCTTTCCGGTGACGTCTAGCTATATAGGGGATCATCCAATGATTTGCACTACAACAAAGATTTCGATAAGATAATATAGCAAATAGTGCAAAGAAAACCTACTAATAAGTTATTACTATTGCTAACGTACGCTTGACTGGCACAAATGGCCATAATGACTTTTTTAGTAAGCTTAAATGCGTCTTTCATAGGTAGACCTTATTATACCTAACACCTAGATTGAGGGTAAATGATTGAACGGAAGTTTTTGGCGATATTCATTCATATAATAGATTTTTGTAGTATCGAATCTAACATCCTTCTGCCTTTACTACGGTAAAACAGAAAGTAGCGAAGTTCTTTGTAAGCCCTACCCCTGTTTTCTCCCTTGATCTATCATTGTTGGACCGCGATAATCTAGTTAGATTATCTGCTAGTTCTCGCTTAATAAATCATGAATCTACAAAAAGGTTTGTGCTCTACGTCCCTCTGCCCGAGGCTCTCTAAGAGGACGGCGACCTATACTAAGCTTACTGGAGCCAAAAGAACCTCTAATGATAACCCAATCAGATACAAATAACGATATATATTTCCGATGTATATAAGAAACTAACTGGAAATACGAAGGTTAAATATAAGCATCTTTTAACTCTCGTACAAAGTATATTTCCGACGGGATATAAAACGAAGCAGACGATTCATCGAGTTGTAATAGTAAACATACTAAGCAATATTTTACTGTTTTATAAAGTAGGCCTACATAGATCCGGCGATTAGCAATCCAGCCCGAGATTGTATAAGATATTCTATTGCTTATTACAAGGTACGATACCCACCTGTATACTTCTTCTCCGTTCCACCCCTGTGTAATACAAAGTTACGATACAATACTCCAAGGAGGTAATGATCTTAATAGTTGAATTACGTAAGGAGAGAAGAAGCTATCTACACGAAGATTGGGTTTATAAAGCCCCTTACATACACGTGACTATACATGTGATAGTTATTCCGACAGGTATTTTCTCTCCCAGTACCCTATCATTGATGAAGGAATAAGGTACTCACTACTATATCTCTATCCAAGAATGAGTCTCATATCCATTACGTGACAAAACGATTATCAAACGGCCAGCACGTGACCGACACCAATAAGCGGTATCAGCAATAAATATCCACCAATCTAATCTTCAACTATTAATACTTTCCAAGTCATTTACAGCTTTTAAAACAACACTTAAAAGCAAAGGGACCAACAAGTAAGTCGTACGGAGCCATGGCCTCAGCTGACTGCAGTCAGCCAAGATGGAGGCGTTACCCCACACTTGTGGTTGATTCTTTTCTCCAATTGGAACATGACAAACCCCTCTTGGAACATTGTCCCCGCTTGTCTACCCTGTAGCTATCGGAATTTGAGTTATCTAGCTATGTAAGATCATACGCATTTTAGCTCGCATGTGTGTGGCATAGGCCCTCAGGAATGCTATAATTTCAGAACGCCCCTCTTTTAAATCAAGTTCCTGTTGTCGTTCTTTCAGTGTGAAGATAGCTCATACTGTCCCATTTCTAAATATATCTTGTTTCAATTCCCTGCTCTTACAATGTCTGGAGAAAGTAACGGGACGAACGTGAATAGGAGCAATGGGGCAAAGTATTCAGCAGTCTGCGATTTGAACACATTCAAGTCACAAGACTATGATTTCATCATTATCGGAGGTGGTACGGCGGGCCTGGCCATTGCTGCTCGGTTGACTGAAGACCCCAATGTTACAGTGGGTGTGATTGAAGCTGGATCTGACCGTCGAGAAGATCCGTTGATTGACACCCCGGCACTGTTTCTTGGCACTTTCAATAAGCCGGAGTACGACTGGCAATATAAAACTGTTCCGCAAGTACGAGGTCCGTTATATTGCGTTTTATCGTCAACGTATTAATCTTCTACTAGAAAGTCACGCGAGGCACCCCACACCATATGCCTAGAGGAAAAGTCCTCGGCGGGTCCTCTGCAATCAATTACATGATGTACGTTCGTGGCAGTCTTCAGGATTATGATAATTGGGCGGATATGGTCGATGATGAGTCCTGGAACGCAAAACATATGATGGAGTATATGAGAAAGCACCAGACACTCGAACCATTTGACGAAAGCGTCACTGATCGATCAACTATGCCCCTTGTGGACGGCTTTCATGGCACAACAGGACCGGTGAAAACATCTTTCAACGACTTTGTTCTTCCAATTGAAGAACACATAATCAAGGCATGTGACGAGGTGACGGGAATCGCGAAAAAGCCTACCGATCCTTGGTCTGGCGATCATATTGGCTTCTACAACACTCTTGGGAGCGTGGTCCGGACGGGACCTGACCGAGGCAAACGATCGTACGCTGCCCGAGGCTACCTTAATGAGGCCGAGGGCCGCCTTAATTTGAAAGTTCTGTGTGACGCTTTTGCGTTGATCGAACTAGATGGAGACAAAGTCACAGGGGTCACCTTCACCCACCAAGGTCAAAAGCATTCACTATCGGTCAAACGAGAAGTCATTGTCTGCGGTGGTGCCATCAACTCGCCTCAGATTCTTGAGCTGTCCGGCATTGGCGATCCTGAAGTCTTGCATGCTGCCGGTGTAGAGTGCAAAGTCAATCTACCGTCCGTGGGAAATAACTTCCAAGACCACACCATTCTCGTGGCAGCGTATGAATTGGCACCGGGAATCATGTCGCTTGATTCCATTTACATCCCAGAGGTTATGGCGAGTGCACAGCAGATGATGATCGAAAAGCAAGCTGGCCCGCTTACCTCGATCAGTTCATGCCAGGGGTTCTTCCCGTATAAGATGTTTGCGACACCAGAGGAGTTGCAAGAGACGGTCCAAAGTATTCGTAAAACAGCCGAGGAGTCATCGCCATACCAGAAGAAACAGCTAGAACAGGTGATTGACCATTTAGAAGATGAGAAGTCAGCCAATCTCCAGTTCGTCCTTGTCGCAGCAACCGGCAACTTCGAAGACGGTCCGGGTGACCAGAGCGTTCTCTTTCCACCTCCAACAGAACCGGGAGCTCCAATGGGCGTTTCCCTGGCGATTTGTATACAGTATCCTGTTTCCCGAGGCAGCGTTCATATTACCAGCTCAGGTAAGGCCCAGCACATGTAACGGGTGGCATTAATCTAACGGTACAGACCCTGCTCAACAACCCGCCATTGAACCAGCCTACCTTCTCCACCCTGCCGACGTTGCCGTGGCGGGAGCTGGGCTGAAATTCGCCGACAGTGTTGCCAAGGCGAAAGCGCTCGATGGCAAATTCGCCAAGCGCATATTTCCCGATGCGAAGTTTGACTTGCAGAGCACTGAAGAGAGTCGTAAGGCGGCGTCCGAGTGGGCGATGGGAGAGTATCATCCATGTGGCAGTTGCGCGATGGGCGAGACAGTGGATTCACGACTAAGAGTCAAAGGAGTACAAGGGCTCCGAGTTGCTGACGCCAGTGTTTTCCCTAATAATGTCTCGGGGAATATATGCTCTTCGGTGTATGCAATTGCAGAAAAGGCTGCTGATATGATAAAGGCAGATTGGGCTGATAAGTAACATGTTTCTAAATACCGGGATACATTCTCCGTAGACTATTCAATACGCGGATGTTCTTGAGGCTTTGTATGAGGTAGAAGACTTAGATAGTTATTTTTCCAAACTGACATTTGGATTGTGCACATCGAACTATACCTGTATCAAATTGCCAGATACGAAATAACAAACCTGTGTGATTTATATACAATATTAGTAGCTAACTCATTAAGTAGCGGGTGAATGCAGCAGCATACCGGGAAGGCATGGTAGTACGTGGGGCGCACGCAACAAGGTCTATTTGATTTGGTGGAGCGGATCAGTTTGATTTGTAGAGAAGCTTCAAATAGAAGTGTTATGAGGGCAACTTACCCGATGAACAGAAGGTAAAAAGAAATAATATTCCTATACTATTAGTTAGAAAGCCTCAATACCTATATCAGTAACTAATAGCTTAGCAGTATATAATTACCTTGTTTATTAGTGTTGGAATATCGTTATATCACCTACACGTGATCACAACATTATCATACGGTATATATGTAAGGGTATACCACAATACCCCCTACATATACATATATTTGGAATATCGACGTACCATACGTATGTGCATGTACGTGCAAGGACGCAATCAATTGTACAGTACTACATATCGCAGGGAGGTTGGATCAATACCCTATGGGGTACTTATACGACCTCCATAACGCTCACTTATAAGAATCATCTATGTTTTACCTTACCATTTTGACCTGTCTATTGCAGTTGAAATAAGAGGTATATAGACCAACCAACAATTAGAAACGATAAATTTAACTATCGCGATTATGATTTCTCGTTTTCTAGATATATCTTGTCCTCTTACGATTTGTAGGAAAAACTCTATTAATGATCTGTTACTCTATTGGATTTTGTAATTATTCCTAGACCGCCCGTAGTGAGATACATGGATGTGGGCAACGTGATTTGCTATGTCTTCTCTGTTTGTATCATAGCATTGGCTGATTGTATATTAGGGTTCCTATTCCTCCATAGTTCAGTATTAGTAGGGAGTGTAGCATGATAATTGTGATACCTGAATAAAGCTTGTATCGGACTACGCTCAGAAAATTCTTAATCAAGGGAGAAAGCGGATATAAGACCCGGTGTTGATAGAAGGTGGTGGAGGCTGGGAGCCTGGAATTTTAAGACCAGGTCGTAGAACTGACTCCAAGGAACGGGGTCACTGGAGGGCATATAATGTACATTGGTATGGATATCAAGGTTTAAATGTTTTTTCTGTTGATGGCCCTCGTGGAGAATGGTATCAAGTTTCGCGGAGGTTTGTGGAGTTGATTCACCTCGATCTACCTTAGCTACATAGAGTATCCTACCATTCGAGTTCTGATCGTTCGATCCAATAATCCCATCACTTGAGCTCCATCCGTTCGATCCACTAATCCTACCATATTTGTGATATTAGTGGTGGAGATGGACGAAGGATTCTCGCACGAGGATGTGTTGGACCTCCTTTCAAAATCCTTCCTACTGGTTGCAAGTTCCGAAGCCAACCTGAAACCAGTCAAGACGAGAAATCAGAATAAATGTAGTTGAACTCTAGGTTTCCTTGACTCTTTGTTTCCCTCTCGTGTTTCCTTTACTATCTACCTCGTCCTTCATTTCCAGCTACTATTGTAGCATTGCGTTCCTTACAATGGCGGTTGCATCGCAGCCGCTAGATTACTATAGCGAAATGAAATCTGCCCAGGCGTCACTATCATGCCAATCCTACCCATCATATCCACTGAACTATTATAACACGACGAAGGTTTCTGGGGTAGAAACCCAGATCTATGCGGAACATATGACCAGTGGGAACTTAGAACTTCACACGCCAGAAGCCTGGAGAATACATCGAGCAGAGGCACCGGTTCAACCATATAGATTTTCGGAATCAGAGAGACCGCCACGAGGGAGTATTTGTGGACTGCCTTGTAAATGGTTCTGGATTCTCTTGGGGGTTGTGGCCGTAGTTGTTATCTCAGCTATTACTGGTGGTGTTGTGGGTGGGCTGTTGCAAAATCGGGGAACATCAGTCAATCGAGCTAGTGCCTCACAATCACCAATCTCGGGAATCACCAATGCAATTACGACGACAAACGCCATTCCTGGGGCCACTACACCATCACCTTCTCCTACGTCTTCTTCTACAACTTCCTCGACGTCACCATCGCCTTCGCTAGAACCATCCTCTACTGCCTTGAGAATTGCGATGCCCACGCTAAATCTCGCTTCAATTGACCCGACAATATGGTATTGCCTCTCAAACGCTTTTCTTGGATCAGGTGTATTTCTTGATAATGGATATGCTCTTGACAGATCAAGCAATGCGACACCAAGAATGGCGAGGACAGAGTGCAGTACAGACCAATTCTGGCAATTTCGACCCTCGGCCGATAACCTTACATACTCGGTCTGCGCTTCATCCTATGGCGTCAACATGCGTCTCGATGTCTTGACCTCTGGCCTCAAATTGGCTCCTGTCGATGCGACGAGTTTGACGCAGACATGGACTGTGGTCGCTCAAGGAGATGGGACATGGAGGATATTGAATGCAGCATTCGGGCCTTATTTACATATGGATACTTATTCGGATACTTATGAGATATTTTTGTCACCTGGGGAAAAGACAGGTCAGCATTGGACATTACTAGGGGCTTCTAAAATTACAGACACTTCATTTATATCGAATTGATACATAGAATTAATCCTTAGTACTATCCATTAAAAGAGATTTACCTTAACTAAATAGTTAATCCACGCTGCGATCCGCCAACTAGCACCACCAGTGCTTGTCAGAAGTGGTGGCTGCTAACTAAGCATACCAAAATGATACTTTGCATAGATCCAAATTTTAATAACTACCGCACTGAAGTCAAAAACATGACTATGATCTCTGCGTTCTTCCTATTTGCATTGACTATCTTGTTCCTAGTGTGGGCGGAGGGACCGCCAACTTACCACTAGAAATCGCGACGAACTGGCCTCGAATATTCCAGATTGGCCACCATGGTTTCCAAGGGCCAAAACTCCGAAGACCCGGAGGGCCCGGGCTCCGTACGTGCTACGGCTGGGCCGGACTGCGGAGGCCTGCAGCTTCCTATGTCATCAATTCAGGTAACACAGGCCACGCTTTGCCGTGTGCTTCTTCCTTCTCGCCAGGGGCTTGGCTAACCCCGGTGGGGTCGTTGCCGTTACGGGTAGGGCATTTTCTGGCATGAACTATTCCCCAGACATTGGCAATCTGAGAAGGCAAAGTATTTTTTCACGTTCCGTAGGGTTTTATGGTTAATATGGGGTGCAAATCAAAGCCAATAGACGCCACGAGAAACATCCGCCACGAGAAACATCCGCCACGTTCTTGATTTTTCCATGACTTTGCGTTTGGCCAGACACAAGCAGTTTGTTTTTCCAGTGCTCCTTCGATGACATGAGAGGCTCGAGCCGCAGCGGCAGCATGTAGGATTTGGTCGCCGCGGCGAGAATTTCGACGCTCAGACTCAAAATACCTCACGCTAAACCTGGTAGGATCACGATACGATTGCATCCTTAACTTAATTATACCTTCTCCTAGTAGAAGCTCGATACTTTTTCCGCTCGATAAGCTAATCTCGTTATATTTGGTTAGACATTTGAGTTATATATTTCCAAGGCTGAGATCAAAGAACAGATGTTTAAAAAATATAAATTTGTAACTTCGTTAACGTATCTTCTATATCTGATAAGGTGTAAACAAGTAGTAAGGATACGCGTGTGTATATACGTCTGCTCTACCTTGTTGATTTGTAAAGATAGAGACTTAGTATATAAACATTCGACCTATTATGGGATTACTTGAGTTAGAGACGGTTGTGTTTGCAAAAATAGATCAAGAGAGGTAGGGTAAATAACTATCTCTCAAATCATAGTCTGGACGATATTATTAGCTATCGAAGCTGTAGTAACTCGCTAATGATTAGTAGGAGACAGTAGAGTAGGTAGGCCTAGGAAATGTAAGATTCAATTTAAGGGAAATGGACTACTTTATATAACGTTTTTGGAGGACTTGGAGGGGTTACGTCACCTTTTATAACAGGATTTATCGTAGTAGTAATATTGATATATACAGTAAGACCAATAGTAATATTAATAGGAACAATAATATCGTATGTGAGAATAAGTACGTGCCGTTAGCGAGATTCTATGCCTAGGGTTTAAACGCTCACTTGACAATGGCGTAGGTTTTGGTACGGCAGAAGTAAACTATCGAGGTAATAGAGGTAGAGCTAGAACTTGAAGAGCGCTCGACCGATTTTGTCGGAGCATATATCACGCAATATGTAGCTGAGGTAGCTGTCTGGAAGATATGGTCGCTGACTCTAACCCCACAAGAAGAGAGGGGTTCTAGAAGCGATTTTAGCTTTAGTCCAAGAGCGACTACCACAACTAAGGGCAATACGAAACGCAGCCGCAAATTTTTATATGCAAGGGCGGAGGGCTTAATCTATGATTTGTTATGAATACGATGACACTTTTTACGAAAACAGATTATACTTCTTGTTTATCGTTATCTTTTTACGTCAAATGATGCCGCCAATTTTCTGACACCTTTGTCTACATTCCTATACGTTACTTGCGGTTATTGATCTTAGCTATATCTAGATTCTACCAATATTGGGTAGTACTGAATCATGATATGATTCTGTACCTGGGAATTCGCTAATGCAATTAACCCTTGCCAAGAGTCTCGGCATACGATCATTTAGATAATTATTTGGATTAGTTTAGCTTGCTTGTTCTCCCTTTGAAACAGATAAATCTATTTAATAGAGAGCTTGGTTCTTAATTGTTTATATTCTTGTAGGTAACGTGACTCTTTGTAGGTCAACAATAGCTTTGTTTTACTGTCTCTTTCAGTTATGCTATCTAGTTACTCCCGACATGCGAAGGTAGTGCAGAGACTTCCGGTAGGAGCTTGGAATTGCTTCGTGGTAGTAATAGAGATGGCAATAAAGGCTTTGGTATATGTGAACAAGTGAGTAATAGCATGGCAGACTATATGGGGTATAAGATAGTGCGAGGTTTAAAATTCAGGTGCCCTTCACCTCTACTCTAGTTTCTCTATCGGCCGCAGCTTCAACCTTACCTCACCATCCATCATCATCGGCACATACTCAACTCTACAACGATCCACCCACTTCTCCATGCCACCATTTCCAAGCCCCAGGTTCGATATCTCTTTGCCCTCCTCATGCAACCCATCCGCCGCATCCACTAGCAACCTCACAGCATCCACGTCCCGAAACGTTCTTGCTGATAGCGTTTTGGATGCATACATCGTCATAGCTGCCGGTAGCACCGCTGCAATCACTAGCGCAAGCAGGCCTACGAGTAGGATGATAGGGACATATGTGATTCGGTAGTTCTGCTCGCTGATCTGACCCGTCACATCGTAGAAGAACGCGGGCTCGTCGTTTGAGGTATTGGTCGCGGCGACTTCGTAAGTCATCCGCTGTGCCTCTCCGCTGGCGTAAAGATAGTTAAGAGCGAGGATCTTGAAGTCAGTTGCATTTAAGGGGTCGCCGACGACGGCAAGGTCAGAGTCGGGTTTATACGCCGATTGAGCCAGGGCTGGGGCGATACCAGCAACGGTGGATGAAGGCGCTCGGTACATGAGGTTGGATTGCCACGGTGTGAGGAATGAGGGTGCTTTCTGTGTCTCATTGGAGAAAGAGGATCCACTGATTTCCCAGTCGAGAGAGGATGTACGGGTGTAGTTGAGTTGGCCCTCCTGGCGGTTCAGCCAGCATCGCAGACCCCAGAGCTTCATGGTTGACTTAGTGCCAGTGAATCCATAAAGCGTCATGTTTTGAGTGATGGTATGGATATCACCGTAGGCTGATTGAACCGGTATTGTATCATTGATGACGCCAAAGCCGGAATACATGAATGAGAGAAAGACTTCGGTGGAATTGAAATCGAGGAATCCAGCAAAGGGATAGAACTCGTTATAGCTATTCTGGAGTTCGTCAATGGAACTGGCGAAATAAGCGTCAAATGCGTTGTCGGTGTATCCAGCTGCAACCTTATACTCCCACATAGCGGACAGCTTTGTGACATATTGGCTGCTTGTCATGACAGTGAACATGGTTGGTGTGTCAGGTGCACAGTCAACGGTGAGCCGGAATCCTGGCACATTGTTGAGCGAGACGATATCGGAGGGAAGACTCGACATGGCCGCCGAGGTGGCATTGACACCGATATAGGCTTCATCTGTTAGACTGGAAGTTGCATCGGCGAAGCTCAGCCCAGTAAGAAGACCAGTGATTTGGTTCGCAACACTGGACTGTTGTTCAACGTTGTATCCAAAGACGGATATGGACTGAGTAGTCAATCCAATACGTTGTGCCTGCCGACTGACAGCCGGATCGCTAAGATATCTCAACGAACCAACGTTGGTAGGCAAAGCAATATGTGAATAAGCTTCGTAGGCGATGAGGTTAGACAGTGCAGTTTTCGCAATAGCAGATATTAGGACAAGGCCGGCAAGCATCCAAAGTCTCCATGTTCTTCCTTTCCGGAGGTTATTCAAGAGTAAGACATTGTAACTCCCTGAATAGGACTGGCTCACGGCAATGACAGCAGCAAGCGGGAGGCCAGCTTGTCTAGTATGTCGCTCATTCACGGCCGAGACTCTCGCGCCAGCGAACCAGAAGAAGTTCAGAGCGGCCATGATGGCTGGTGCCAGAACTGCACTGCAAATCACATCGATGGCTTTAGCTTGCGGCTGAGTGAGTCTGCCGCCAACGATAGCTCCGGAAAATGTGTTGAACCTTCGCTCTTTCATACCGGTTCGGGCGAGCCAAATTATGAGTCCAATCAACGGCATAACGATGGATGAGATAATGACGCTAGTATATATGGTCCATCTTTGGCTTTGTGGCTCGCCCCTGAGGTTTGTGTGGTAAGATTCATCATTGGGCAATGACTGGATATTTATCGAATCATTCTGTTTTGAGACATTGTGAATTTCCTCTCGAAAATGCGTGAATGGAAGCGGTTGGGGCTCCTCGAGGTTCGCCATGTGAATGTGAGCGTCCAATCCCTTGGTCGGCAGCCGAACCAAAAGGTTAACCAAAGTGGAATCAATCAAACCAGACGGAAACTACAACGAGAGTATATGTATTCTTTAGACGACAAGATAAAATGGACCTAAATTTCTGAGAATGTGTTGTCTGGGGTACGACGGTCTGGTTCTTATTGGCATCAGATCGTAAGATTTTAGTGCTAAGAGCCCCCCTGTTGCGGCTGTGGATATACTACCTACAGCATTAACACCCCGGTTCGTGGGTTGATCATGGTTAGGATGACTACTACCACGATTTATGAGGCCCGGCTCGGAGAGAATGGGTTTTATGTTGTAGTGTCGGATTGCCATTCACTTTATACGGGTGTTGTTGCCGCTACGGTGTGTAGCTTTTGCAACGATAGCTAATTAGCCATCCTTCAAGCGTAAAAAGAATATCAAATGGCGGCTAATTTAGGTGGTGTTTTGGTGATGCCTAAACTGTGGGTCCCAGACTTGATCCTACAAAAGCCCTGGACTGATGATCAGCATATTAAACAAGACGCAGTTACCCTTGTCACTCCATATATCTCTCTCCACTTCTGGACTCCCTACGGCGCTTCGGATTCGAAGAAGGGCCCAGCTCTTACCTCAGCCAGCTGGCGTTGCATGTGGGAGGCTGTACATCCCGCTTGCCAACTGTGCACTTGTGCATGCGATGTGATACCGTGCATAAATCTCCTCTGCGCCCTCCTGCAGGCATCGAACCGCCTCACGGGTCACGATACATCATGTTTGAGATTGGGCGGAAGGGGATTTCATACCCGTGGTTCGCGCGTGCAAGTGCAAACAAAAGTGGGTACCAATTAATCACCGTCCCCTTATATAATAATACTATGGCTTGGGAAATCTTCATGAAAATCTGCAAAAGCTTCGCGCCTGGATAGCTTAGTTCGAGCGCTTGAGCGAGGCTTTTTTATGTAAAAATGAATCCAATTATATGGCTGTAGAATTAATGGGAAGAATAAGCAGAGGTGGTGATGATTTATTGACACCCCCTTTTGTTTGTGGTTAGCCAAGCCGGATATTCAATCGCGGTCAGATCGGAAGTTTCTCCAATAATCAATCACGGTCGAGACATGGGTTCTGCGCTGGATTATCCGCACGTGACCAGTAAAGATCACCATGGGGTGATGGAAAGATAGGTCTCCAGTAGAAAGCCGGAGATATCATAATCTTTGGTGCTTGATGGGATGCTGATACTAGCTTGCGAGTTTGGCTCGCTTTTGGTAATGTTTTATCAATTCTTACCCTTCTATTTCTCTCCTCCTTTTAAACTAAACCTACAATAGCGTAGAAAAGAAAGAGCATTAGCAAGTTTAGATATATAGATTGTCTTAATGATGTTCCTTTATTGAATACAACACCTCACTTGATGGATGATAGCACTCTTGGGAAACGGAAGCTAAGTCGTTCAAGATTGAATTTTAGGCAACCACTGCCTTATAATTTGATGTGCGAGAAGACGCTGTTAATCTCTTACGCGACTTCTTAATTCGCTCTTATATAAAATGTGAAATATCAAGTATCAAGTGACTATCTATATGATGTCAGGTAGCTAGTATCCATGCAGACACAAAATCAAAAACTTTTCAATGTCCCACCATTTACACCATTTCACTCTAAGATAACAATCATGTCGAGACTCTAACCGAACCTTAAAATTCTAATAACCGCAGTCAAAATTGAACAAGTGAAGACAAATCCTGGATCGGCAAAAGAAGACCCTAACGAGCAGTCTTGTAAAAGAGGGCAACCAGAAAAGCCTGGGTGTATTTTCTTGACTGGTGCAAATAGTCCTAAGACCCGGTGGAGATTACGCAGTGTATTCCTAGAATTATCTTGCTTGCTGTCAAACGTTCTCCTCTCCTAGATAGTCTCCTCCACCACAGCCATCACGGATTTAGCTACATGATTAAGGTACAGAGCCCGCGATACGATTTGTAGACGTCAGTGACTCCAATCATAAATAATACTGAGTGAAACACTTCGTCTCTTCTCGATTCCAATACGTTCTCAGTCCTTGGCACTTGACTTGACTTTGAAATGCACACAGGGTTTATAGAAAAGGTTTATGTTATTTTCACTCATGTTGCAGGGGGCCTCGTCGCAAAGTGATGGTGGCGTGACACGATGATTGTTTCGTCAGTGGAAAGTCGAAGACGGAAATTTAACGAGCAAAAGCTGACTTGTCAACCGTCTGACAAGGACGGCTCTGACCAATAGTGCGGGGCATCTCGCCAGTTACCGGCCATGCAAGGATCGGTCAGATAGCCAGCTCGTATAGTTCTCCATGCGAAATCATCCAAAGTCAGCCCGGCCATAGGTGGTAGAGGAAGATTACCGGGAGAAGAAACCAGGTTTGAGAATGATGATGATAACGCCCACCTGTAGAACGACTTTGGCTTACCCGGTGGTTTGGGGGTCTTCAAATCTTGTCCAATGTGCGACCACTTACCATGAAAATAATTATAAGCCAACCACAGGCCAAATTCTTGCTTGAACATTACTTGGGCCAGGCCCTCCACTGGGCGAATCATTGAAGAATGCAATCCGTTCTCTACCAACATTCAGCATAGTTATTCCCATTTCTGTATGTACCAGCTTTATCACCCACAAGAAGCAACCAGGTAGCAGGAGGGTGTTTACGGAGAGTATCATCTCCGTTGCTAGACTAATAGGGTTGCGTTCGTGACCACCTTGATACTACTACTTAACTGGCAGAAGAAGTTCTCAACTTTGCTTAGACCTACGTAAATAATTCTTGGTTGGTATAAGCTTACCTTTGTCTACGCCCAATCTTACAGTTTAAGTCGTCGCGCTCCAAGTTCATCTTATTCACTCGTATCCCACAAGAGGAGGCACCGAAACCAAGTCCTTTTACACGTCAGCGGGCCGAGGCCTTATAGGATCTTTGTAGCCAGGTCTGGCGTGAAACCAAGCTCGTCTCGTCAGCACTAGGGAGATAATGCTGGGTTTAGCATGTACAAGAATCAAGAAAAGTGGATATGAAACAGCGATAACCAATTCCATGCTGTTTACTTAAGCATTGATATCGCCTGCTGCCCGTCTATAACTGTCTTAGCTTGCCTCGATTTGTTTGCTGCAAAGAAGTGACCTTCCGCTCTGATTCCATTTGCATCACGCAGATTGACAAGATGTATTCCATACTCCATCTTTCTTTATTGTCCATCGCTGGCTGGGTGCTATTCAAGCTTGCCGCCCATGTAAATACCAGATACCATAATGCTGCGCTGGCGAAGAAGTTGGGCAGCAAAAGTGCACCAACTCTACCTTCCCCAGATCCCTTGGGAATCGGCTTCCTTATTCGAATGTTCAAATCAAATAACGAGGGGAAGCTGCTCGAATATGTCCAAGAGCGATTGGATACCATGTCGAAGCAAGAAAACAGGACCGTATGTACGTACCAGACGCATATTTTCCAAAATTGGCACTTCGTTACCGATGACCCCAAGAATATCCAAGCATTATTGGCCACGCAATTTAAAGACTTTGAACTTGGGCCCGTTCGATTGGGTACCTTCAAGCCCCTGTGAGCCTCTATGATAACTTTACTCCGGTGGCCTTCACGGCTAATGGCCTCTGTAGCTTAGGACATGGCATATTCTCTAGCAACGGAGCACAATGGGAGCGCTCGCGGGCCCTTTTACGTCCCCAGTTCGTCCGAGATCAAGTTAGTGATTTGGAATTAGAGGAACGCCATCTACAAAACATGCTGTTGACCTTGCCCGTTGAATCTGACGGCTGGACCAAGACCATTGATCTACTCCCGATCTATTACCGCTTGACCATCGATTCAGCCTCCGAGTTTCTGACGGGGGAGAGTGTCAACACCCAGCTCGCCACACTCCCAGGTCACAATGGCTCGGCTGAGGACGCAGCCTTTGTGTCGGCTTTCGAAAGAGGCCAGGACATCATCACGAAAGCGTTTCGATTCAGCAAGTGGTATCCGATCGGCTTGACTAAAGAATATTACGCCGCTTGCAAAGTCTGCCATCAATATATCGATCGCTATGCATTGAAGGCTATCGCAAAGGTGAAAGAGAAGTCTTCAAGGGAGGTCGAGGAGAAGGAGCATTATATCTTCCTTGAGGAGCTCGCTCGCCGGACGCAAGATCCTGTTGAAATCCGAGACCAGCTTCTCTCCATCCTTGCAGCCGGACGCGATACCACGGCCTCCCTTCTTAGCTTCCTCTGGCTCGTTATTTCACAGCACCCTGAGGTCTTCGACAAGCTTCGAAGCACGGTTATCAACGAGTTTGGAACATATAATAACCCTCGCAATATCACGTTCAGCAGCCTGAAAGCCTGCTCATACCTTCAATGGTGTCTGAACGAGACGCTTCGACTATTTCCAACAGTGCCCTTGAATAGCCGCTGCAGCACCAAAGATACCACCCTCCCACGTGGGGGTGGTCCAGATGGACTCTCCCCCGTATTCATTCCCAAGGATACCGAGGTGAACTATAGCGTCTACACCATGCATCGAAGCAAGGAACTTTGGGGCGAAGATGCGAATGATTTCATCCCCGAGCGTTGGGACCGCAAGAAGGTCGGCTTTGACTACTTGCCATTTAATGGTGGACCAAGGTAAGTTGTCTGAAGCCGCCCGTTGCTGAGCACGCCAGGTTAATGATGCATATTAGAATCTGTTTAGGTCAACAATTCGCACTTACGGAGGCTGGATATATCACTGTGCGTCTTCTACAACGATTCGACAAACTGGACGGGTCAGCAATGGAAGGTTTGGATTATGATTGGTATTTGACTCTGACGGGGAGACCAAAATATGGTGTCAAGCTAAGGTTCCATGCCGCCGACGAGGATTAAGCCTTTCCCTGCTATTTCCCTTTTTGCTTCATGCGTCTATTTGGTAGTACTTCCTCTTTACTAGTGTGAGAAAGTCGCGTAACTCCTGGTCTTTGTGGGAAGACTAATGTATCAATACCTAATACTACCATCTCTTCATATATCTTCGACTTGAATCTACTTTGGTCCCACCGGAATTATTGCATTTTCTTACTGTGGCATCTTTACTGTCTGGCGGTTGGAGAGTTTACACACCTGTACTGGTATAACTATCCCTTCAGTTTAAGACAAAGTGCTATATTCAACACCCACCTTCCATTCTCTCGCTTGATACCAGGTAGTTCTATAAGGTTGGATCTCCTTATATCAGTGTCACGGTGTAAACTTTTCTACCCTCGCCATCATCACAGGAGTGCATTGTCTTTGCACCGGCCGTGCTATCAAAATATCTGCACCCCACAAGGAGTGGCCCACCCCGATCTTCTGCATTCTTCTTGTTGTCCCTATCTTCGTCTTTTGAATATTCGAATTCTGAAAATATCCCTGCAAACTTCCGTCTCTATGTTCTTGTGCTTAATAAACCAATAGGTCGGGAACTTCTTATGCGATGTCTTGAAGCAACACGCCGTGGCAATTGTACACTTCAAAGTGAGAACTTCTTGTTGTATTATACTGCCGCGATAATCGGGAGCTGAAGTAATGCTGATGTCTATAACTTCGGACATGGAGATGGTTTCAGCTCCCACATTTTCATTTGGAACACCGTGAACTACACCTTGTGTGGAGGCCTATGACCAACTAGGATCTGTGTATTCTTCATCCAAGTTGCTCTCATCCGCGTTGAAAGTCCACGAGAGAGCCATAGGTAGTTGACTTCTCCATAATCCGGAGTGGTAAGTGTCGCCTATAGCTTCTTGGACCACTTGCGCTACCCCGGCAAAAGCCACGAGCTTGTCTGTCGGGAAAGAAAGATGCAAAGCACTGTATCTTTCTGCCAGTCTTCATACACATCGTGATTATGAGAGATTTTGCGGGCAAATGCTTCCCAATCTTGGCGCTTGAAAAGAGGCGTATGTCGTAAGCCCCGTTGGGAAATAAATCGGGAATTCCTCTGGAAAAGTATTCCGAGGCCGAAAATGCTCGGCACTCCCAGAGGACCTCTCCTTTTGCAAAATGGAGATTACGGGGCGACAAAAATCGCTCTTGAAATACCCATGCTCTTTGACTTAGTGGTACATCACCGATTCTCCGACGCCACAAAGATAGATTCACGATGTCATGGTCGACTTCGGGTACTTGGGATATCTGGCCGGGAGTATAGTTAGAGGGTTTCGTTGAGAGAAAAGTCCCCCCTGTCCATCTTCTGCAGCCATCGCCGTGATGTTACACCAGCTGTTTGAGTATAGCCCCCTCATCATAGAGGCTTTCTTGCTTTCTTGGACCAGTCGTCGGGATCATCTTGGAGTATACATAGTGCATCGATCCATAAATATCTCACGCCGAGCTCTTTTGTCACGATAACGGCATCGCCAAATGTCTTAGAGAGTTCCTCGAAGCAATTTCCGTAGCCATTGACTGAAGATTACTTCGCAAAAGCTTCAGGGGCATTCCGTTCCCCCAGCAGTGGCTGAGGGTTGTGTATCTCGTGCCCGTAGGGATTTGCTCCTTGTTAACTATACGCACTATAGAGGGTGCTCCTGCGCCAGTATCCAGCAATCTTTTCGGAATGAAATCACTCATAGTCGATCGAGAACACTCGTGAGGCCTTTGACAACGCTCCAACCAGTGCCTTGATGTATCCATTGTCGTTTAGGAGGAAGTTGTGTCCCCTGGAAAATCTTTCGACATAGGGGCTTTGGCAATGTCAGCTCTTCAACCTAATGGTGGTAATCCAATTTAGAGGTTAGTAGATCCGTACATTCAGCAGGATGTAGCCGATAATCTTCGTAAAACTGATATTTGTCCGGGTCAGATTGAACCGGTGCGCCTTCAAGCCTTGCATTGTATATCGTATAACAGAGTCTAAATTGGTCCTGACCCCAGATTCGGACCCGAACACCAGGCTCTACCTGACGTCGTTTCTGTGCAAAAATTTCCAATTCTGTGAGGAGCCGGTCGTGGAGGTTGTGACAGAGGGCACAACTTGGATCAATGATGTCTTTCACCAGACCTTTCACATAATACCATACATTACCACCGGGAACTTTCTCACCTCCGTACCCCGCCAGGAATTTGTTGCAGTTATGACAGAAGTCATGCGCAGCCGTTGGGACATCGTGATGGTTCATGTTTTTCAGTCTGGCTGGAGATGCACCACAACAACAAACTGGCCACGGAGTGCCGTTCCGTAGGGATGACTCAAGAATCCCAGCACCAGGTTCTAATCCGATTCTAGCGGAATTTAAGCCAAATGAGCGGGGCACCCCGAATTGAGCGGTGCCACAATCACCCTGTCTCGCACCTCGTACCGAGTTTTGCGGCGTCAAAGTCGCAGAGGCCAAGAACCAAGGGCTCCTGTATTGACTTAACGAGAGCATTGAATCTCAACTTGGAACACTCTTCACAATTTGCATTTCCTCGTCGAATCCAGTGCTACTGCGCAATAGAATCGCTCGGCTCGCGCAAGTGTTCTCGGTCGTATTGACTGCTTTCTGGAGGCTGACTCGGTCCAATATCAATTACTTCGGGCTGTGAAAGGCTTGTCCTAATGGTTCTGGTACTCAAAATTCACGTGCCATAAAGATGTGCGAAGTGGTATACATCAATGACGCTTTTCCTCCAGAACCAAGAGGCGGATACAGGACTAGTCTTTTCATTGAAAAAGTTGTCTTCCAACTTGTGACAGCTACAACATCTCGGCCATCATTATCGCAATTAGGAATGTACTTTCGGAGATATTATATTCGGATGTATCAGGTTACAGTCGTGTTTGCTGCTTCGGGCCGCATGCTGATTCAGTAGTCCGCTGAGAAGATGATGCTTACTACCAAAGAACGAATGAACTTTTGGTGATTCCTATGCTGAAGTCTTCCAAATTCTCAAGACACAGGAGAATCCGAATGAGGGTGAAAAGGAATACATATTTCTAAGGGCTGTGGAATTGGTGTAATGGAATCAATCCCGCGGTTGTGGTCAGCTCAAAAATAGCGGGTGGTGTTTAGGCACGACATTTCGCTCCTTGACACTCGTGCAAGCCACAGATTTGGAGGCCTTGATATAAATGCCAAACTGGATAGAAACATAGACGCCTGTGCATGATGGGCCGGCACAACGTTCTACATATAGCAGTGCCAGGGGACTGGATTCGCATTCGCCCCGACCGACGGTGGTGGCCGAGTCGCGATTTTCTCGGGGAGGACTCCGAAGTCTACGGCACTAACCCCCTTGCGGCTCAATGCGCGAGCAACCCTGGCCACACCCCAACGGAGATTTACAGGTCGGCGGGTGTCCGCTTGAACCATCCAAGATCAGTTTATTGAGCGTCACCCCGCCGATATCACGGATCGATCAACTAGCCAACTGGAAAGTCACCTCGCGGGTTCAGTATGCCGCAGATGCCGCGATAGGTGTGCATATAAGGGGGTGGGTGGCCCTGACGAAAGACGTCTCCGAGTGCACTCAGTACAACCCGCCTTGACGTTACCGCCAACCATCGCATGACCATATACCGTGACCATCACATATTCACCAGCCCAATTCGAATCAGTACGATCGATCCAAGATGCCCGAGAGAACCCTGACAACAACGATCGAAATCGCTGCTCCCCCAGCCGAAGTAAGGGAAAAGGTACGTCCGTCGGTTTTCCAAGCTCAATTCCGTTCACATTTCCTATTCGGGGCTCTCATCGTCGCTCTCCAACTGACAATTTCCAGTTCTTGCAATTCGACAAATTATCCGAATACCATCCCCACGGCTTTTTCAAATCCATCAAGGCCACCACTCCAGATTCACCTATCGAAGCTGGTACGAAAATGAATATCGTGATTGAACTAGGCGCCATGGAGCCTATCATCCTCGTGAGGGCCCTGCTCCCCCGTCGCGTCCCGACCTCTCCTTGCTAACGCCTCCAGGAAAACTCCCCGGCCGTCTTCTGTTGGAGTGGTAAAGGCTTGATGGGCACTTTCAATGGCAACCATGCCTTTCACTTCACCGAGAGTAAGACCACCAAAGGGGCAACGACGTTCATCCAGGAGGAGCAGTTTTCCGGACTGCTCGCGGTCACGATGGGTGAAGGGGCGCTGGTTAAGATGCTTGGGCTGAAGGACAAGACGAAGAACGGATTTGAAGCGTTTAATCGGGATCTGAAGAAGTGGGTGGAGGATGGGAAGTAAATGGCATGGTGTGGTATAGTTGTAGTTATTCATATGATCGATGCACTTAATTTCTCTAGTCTCCATCCGGGCCTTTGTAGTAGGCTTAATCACAATAGATGCCCTTTCGGCCGAATCACTGTGAGGTGTCTGTGGATGGTCCATCCACGTTATGCTTTAGAAACCCTTCTGCACGTCTTCCCAATAATGACCGGCCAGGCCCAAATTTTAACCTCATATAGTACAGTCCGAGATCTCCCCGTGGGCATCCCGTTGGATAATGTTAAGCTTCTCGTAAGCTCGTAAGGCGTCCGGCGATCGTAGGTATAGTCTAAACCTTATGTTAGGGTTAGGTTGGAGTTACGCAAGGTTATAGGGTATAACTAGTTACCCTCTTGGGACGTCCCGTAACCGAACCCTTTAATTTCGAGGCGGGCAAAGCTCGCGACTTTGCGAAGCCGCCTCGCTTAGCTGGCCGCCGACCTACTAATGGACCCTTCCCTACCAAAAGTCGACCGTCTCGACCTCGATCTACGACCGCTTCGACCTCATTAAGCTTCTCGTAAGCTCGTAAGGCATCCGGCGATCGTAGGTAGTAGTCTACCTTAGGGTTAGGTTAAGGTTATGATAAGGTCACGAGGTATAACTAGTTACCCTTTTGAGACGTCCTATAACCGAACCCTTCAATTTAGATATAGGCAAAGCTCGCGATTGAGCGAAGCCGTCTCGCTTAGCTAGCCGCCGACCTACCCAATGAACTTCTCTTCCTCCCCGCCCTTGGGACTAAAGCCAGTGGTGGTAGCGGTACCCCCTAAAGCCGAATCCTCTCCGACCTCCCCTTGCTTCCTCTTCCTATCCTTCTTAGTAGGCGCCTTCTTAGCAGCCGCACCCCTCTCTACTGTTACCCCCTATAGATGTCAGAACTGATTCGAAGGACTTTTGGATCTAAATCAGAGCTTATCTCCATCTAGGCCTAAGCCTCTGCCATAAAGGCACGAGTCTCCCCCCGGAACTCCTCCTCTTGCTCCTAAAGGTATCGAGTTTCGGCCTATAGGAACTAAGTCTCCTCCAGAAAAGCCATCTAGTAGGAGGCAAGGTCCTTTAGAGCCTCCGTATTAGCTACCAATAGGACTTCATCTAGCGCTACCGCGGTAGCCCGGACCTCTCCCTCCTTCTTATATACCTAAAGAGCTACGAACTCTTCCTCTACGAACCAAGGTACCTATAGAGTTTAAGCTAAGTCGAAGGGGTTTCGGGATCAGAAAGAAGAACTTACTAGAACGTTTATAGCGTACTACTATATATAATATATATACTTCTTAGATGATTTTTTTGGAAAATCATAATTATAGTCCCTATAGACCTTTATACGATGTAGGCACCGTATATAGTAGACTCGGTAGGTACCTAGGAGGGCACCGACGGGAATAGGGATAGGTATAGTACTATACTTATAATTAGCGAGATCGAAACCCCTACGAAAACCCCTCAACTATAAACCTACGTTATTTAGTTGATTGATTGATTGATTATCTATATAAGTTAGTACTCAAACAATAAGCCTAAAGGTATACGTACGATTTATGATTTTCAGAAAGCCAAAGTAGAAAGAAAGAAAGAGAGAAAGCTAGAAGGAAATTTCTTAGCCTATATCTACCTAATACTGTTATTTAAGACCCTTAGTATTATCCTTTGTGTGAATCGAAATTAATAATACTAAGTAGGATTTCTTTGTTCTATCCCGAAAACCTATTGTATTGCCTCCGATACTATTTAAGGACAAATAGTTATTAAAGGAGGAAGGTAATATAAGAACCTAACCTACCTAGACTAAACAATTAGATAATCTAGGATATTGGATATATATCACGTAACCCTAGGATAGTATATATAAGCGAGTATAAGTAGAGTCGGAGGGGTTTCGAACCTAGGAAGCATATAAGGGAACTTGTTATAGAACTTAGATTCTTTCTTCTCTTTTCCTTCTTATCTTTTCAACAAAAAAGAAACAATAGAAAAATGTTACGAGCTATACCTTTTACTATAAGCCCTACATTATACGAAGATCTAAGGTAACTACCCTAGGATTTCGACTGTAAAATCTAATATATTACTATGCTCACACGAGAAACCGCTTTTCTTTTAAAGATTTGTGTAGCAACGAGGACCGGTCAAATCGTCGTCAACATATGTCTAAGCATATATATTACATTTTTGTCAGACTTATTACAGAAATACAGAAATATAAGGACAATCCCTGATAAATACAGTGATTATAATACATTTTGGGGGAACTTCTTCAACCGGGAATGGCTGAAGTTAGAAGATACTTCGGTACTAGGGGGAAACAGCTATCAAACCCTGTTTGACGCTGAAAACAATCAAGCTAGTTCTGCGAGAGGTATCTGGGAAGACTTGGCTTTGCATTTCTTTGGCAACGATGCCTCAGTAGCTTCCGCCTCATTCAGACCGCAGTTACCAGCCATTTCCCCAGGCATCTCATTCCATTCTGGATTTCGCGGATCTTCATCTTTCTCAGCAATTCCCGCAGCGTAGGAGGTGTCTCCGGCCGCGGTAGCGCTATTATTCCGCCTCTTTATCGCAAAGAACCAGATTGCTACGGCGATGAGAATTAGACCGGACACACCTCCAACGACTCCACCAATAATAGCACCAGTATTGGAACTTGACTTATGACCTGAATCTGATAGCTGACTTGTCGAGGATGACAACGACGTTGATGAGTGCGACGCCGATGTTGCTATAATTGCAACGTTAAGTTAGCCACAGTAAGTTGGAGCATTTTGTACGCCGTTAGGTTATAATGACATATATTCTAGCACTAAAATACCCCACCTAACATAACACCACCGCTTGAGCCAGCATTCACTCAACATTCACATTCATGATGTTTCATTCAACATATTACAAATTAAACGCAACACAGTGAAGAAAATTGCTTCACATCCCAAACATGACAGCAAATAGTCCCATGAACATACCAGTCATCGATAAAGATACAGAGGCCGGTGCGCTGTTGGATGTAGAAGATGGACTAGCCGTTGAGGTAGACGTCGTAGTAGCGGAGGCAGTGGCTGAAGACGTTTTACTTGAAGAGGTAGCAGCAGCTTGATACTAAGTCCTCAGATGTTAGCAAAGCAGCCTAAGAACATATTGAAGGAAATAACTTACCACCGTTGCTAGCAATGATGAAGCGGGAGTATTACTACTATCCAAACATAATCCTGCACGTATAACGCCAGAAGCTGGGAGAATTCCAATTTGACCAGGAGCACAGCAGAAGTAGAGGAAGCTGCCAATATAGAGAGTCCAGCTTGGATCCGCGCAGACTGGGAGCGTTTGTATAGTTTGAGAACAGTCATTGGCTAGAAGCAAATGTAATTAGCTTTAGCTATGGACAATTGAGACTTTAAAAGAGCTGGTTTCGACACTGGATGGACAGAAGCTCGTTACTTACCGTCTGGACAGCATGCTGCGTCGCCAAAAATCCCAGCCGTAATACAGGTGGAACTTGCGGTTGGGCAACAAAACTGAGTATCGCTGCACTCGGTGGTATTGCTAGGGCAGGTAGTTGCCGCAAGAGGCCATCCACCGTAGAAAGTAGCTCGAGTATCTAGGCTTTGAGCCATCTTTTTCGCATGAATCACTTCTGACGCGGAAATCCCGACCATTGACAGAGAAGAAATGATGTTAAAGAGCTTCATGGTGCTATAGGGCTGAGGTGGACTCAGAATTGTTAGACTAGATAGAAATGCGAGCTGAAGGATGTTGCACGATGGGGGAACACAAGGATCCCGAGCTGTTTATATAGTAAATACATATCTTCAGCTTTGCGCCTTGGGAATCAGCCACGACGCTTTCGAACGAGGCCAGCGCATGCTTTCGGAAATGGCCATGAGCTTGAACCGCTCGGGAAGCTGTATGTTCAGTTCCAAGCATTCTTGGCACTTCCCCCCTTTCCTTAAAGAAGATAACCTCAATTATAAAGTGCTTCCCAGCCACCACTATATGGGCACGAGCATCGAAAACTCTCAGGAGGGCATTCACAAGCCAGCAAGACCATAACTTGCTTCAGTCGATTTAGGTTTGACAAGTCGCTCTATCTTGCCGATATAGGTTAGGCTTAGCCCGTCGAGTTGACTTGGTGGACTTCGACGCAGCCTTGTTAACCTTAATCACGATAGCATCTGGATAAACAAACCTGACGGAGAGACCGTGATAAACCCTAGAGAATTTGTTTTCTGTGCCTGAAACCTATAAAAAACTTTCGTGTTGCTATTGATCGACGCTTGAGGAATATCCTCATATAGCACAGTCGATACTGGCGACGCCATATCAGTAGAATATAGAGACTGCTTGCTCCACAGTGCAGGAGAGAGCCTTGCCCTATATTAGTGGTATATGGGGACGCATGTGACTCTCCACAAGGCTTGGCTTGTGGAGGCAGGGCCAGCCCAGTCCCTTTTTCAGAAGGCACTGAGGAGCGAAGAAGCCTTACCCTCGGCGCCTTCTCTCCCCAGACTGGGATGTACTAACCTCACATTGCTCCTCTGAAAGACACTGCATAAGTCAGTTTCATCTATATTGAAATACGTCTTTTAGGACATTTCGGCGGCTCAAAATAAGGTCAAATCTGAAAATCTCATGAACTTTTGGATAGGAAAGGGCAATACAAAATATTTTATGTTTCCTGTATTCCACCTTCATCACATCCACGAGCCAGGGCATAACCACAAGCCGGGACGAGCCTATTTTGGAAGTCGCGCTACTGTAATAATCCAAGATCGGCGATTGGAGCCGACGAGAACCGGCTTGATTCCCAACATTCGTAGAAGTGAGTTATAGCATTTTTGTTTTTCTTTTCAATAGATAGAAATACAAATCGAAGTATGTTTAATAGCCCGTTCTACAAGACCTTGATGGGCAACGGCTAGCACGACATAAGTGCTAGGAAATGAAGGCTAGAACGTGCATGGTGTGCTCGATTCGCATCTGGGCCAGCTGCTTTTGGATGGAGCGACAAGATTAGTAAAAGACAATGTTAGAGCTTCGGTGACTCTTAGTTGAAAACAACCAATTCGCAAATGGACACTTAAGAAGAACGGCCCGATCGTGATGGACATTGCAGATGCGGACGAATCTTCATTTGCATTTGACTTGGCATGCTTGCTAACTCATAGCTAGAGATGATACAGGTTGAAGTATACCATATCATTATAAGGCGAAATAAGCAATTAGCCGACTAAAGAAAAAGTCATCTGATTGCCAATCCGAGTTGGACAAAGGAAATCTTTTTGCAAGCCCTGCTAGTACCTCTTATCACCTTTTGCTTCATGACCTCATGGAAGTTGCACTGGTACTGCATATTCATTAACATACGCGCACTTTCGCCTTTCACACGAGTATGCCTTTGCAATGAGGACATTGAGTTGGTAATTTCCACGCAACTTTCTTAGGCGATGGAATGCAGTAAAAAGTGCGCGGAATCATTGCCAAAAATCGCGAAATTGTCCTTTCAGAGCATAAAAAACTCATTCAACTCTTGAGAAGCGGCTTCCCCCTACTCGGATGGTGATGAGTCCATGTCATTTACGCCTGAGTCTGATGGATTAAGTCGTCACTTCGTATCCAACTGTCAGCATCTGGAATTGTGGGATAGTGTCTGAGAGCATAATAACCTTATGTTGATCCGAATCCTATAGGTCTGGTATGAAGGACACAAAAAAGCTAAGAAGAAACAGAAGAAAAGAAACCAAATTCTATGTTATACCTCCTTTATATACTTCCTAGGTCCGAAACCCCTCCGACTCTGCTTATACTCGCTTATCATACTGTTCTTGGGGTCATATGACATATATCCAATTGTCTATTCTAAGTAGGTCAGGTTCTTACAGCGACTTGGTGAGCCATCTCGCTTAGCTCGCCGCCAACCTACTGATGGACTGTAAAGAGGGACGTAATATCATAAGGCTAAACGAGGTTATATAGTATTAGCGAGCTAGACGAGGAACTATATATATATCTTTAGCCCCCTTGATTTAAGGATCTTTAGAGATCAGTTTGAATAACAACTACTACCTACCTATGTATACCCTACTTATCTATTGCTTGTACGTCACTCTGCCCTGTGACACCTGACACTATGTGATCTAATCCAAGCCTGTATAGCACCATATACGGTAACAATCAAGAACCGACACCAGCCTGAATAATTCTAACGTGTGTATCGATGCTCTTTACCAGCTATTTTCCTGGTCCTTCAAGGCGAGAGCAACCTCATCCTCATTTAAAATCTTGCGCCACACATATAAATAATGTGTCCCATCCTTGGGTCCATCATAAGGCCTGTCTGGGCATAATGCCAAGTCAACCATCCTCTTTTGGTCCCATAGGAAAAATCCCAGTTTTCGATATGGATCGATCGGTAGGCTCTGCAAGGGGTCTGCTGCTGGGATCATTGCGATCCGCCGGTTGAGGAACATCCAAGCTATTGGTTGTCCAATAATGTCTTTTCCTTCTTGTCTCCAGCTGTCTTGCCCGGCAGCTACAGAAGATGGTCGAGATGCACAAATCCAGTGGGAATCAACACGTTTTACTATGGTTGGAAGTTGAAATTGAAGTTTGGAGATTTGGGGTTCAGATCGCTGGCCCAAGCCCCCAATCGTTCTTAGTTCTTTGACAGATTCAATTGCAGTCAATACTTGATGACGCTCAAATCCATTGTAGAAATCCTCTAGGGTAGCGTGTTGGAGGTTGGTTAGGTTTCCGGAAGACCAAGTCAGACGCCCCTTGAGCCGTCCAAGCTTAAGTTCGAAGAAATATTGAACTCGCCAAAATGCTAAGACCGCTCGCTGTTCTTCAATCCAAGACGGAGGTTCGAAGCCCTTCGCTCGAAAATTCTTGCTTTGGTATTCTTGGTTCCAAAACTTGTCTGTATCAATAGGAGGATGCGAGTAGGGTGTATTTTCAGATAGTCCTTGCTCCATGAAAACTGTGATGTAGTTCTTGGCGCAATTTTTGAGGCACAAGTGTGCCAACACATGAATCTTGTGTGCTAGAGCGACGAACTTCCGTAGTAAAGCAGACGAGGTAGCTGGCCCTAACGCCAGGGAAGGGATCGTACCAAGGGAGAAATTCTGTGCCTCTGTAAAATGCTTACATTCGAATGATTTGGTTCGAATGTGGAAGATAGCTCGCATAATACACCAGATTGGAACCGGGACTGCGGAATCTAATACAGCCTCGACTATCTCTAAGGCGCTGTCTTCGAACACTGACAACAACCTGGGAGACGTATGGACCAGGCTGCAAAGGGTGGTGAAGTTAGAGCAATTTTTGAAGATTTGTATCAGCAACTCGTGAGGCAGCTGATGTAGAAGACTGTGTTTTGTGTGATGGTAGCCACCATGGGGGTGGTCGACATATGACAGAGACATTTACACTCGGCGTAATCGTGAGGGCGGCCTAAGATCATGAGTGGCTTTTCGAGCAGCTGAAATTGAGAAATCACCAGCATTGAATGGCTGACAGAAATGAGTTTCTCACGTCTCCTTTCTATATATATGGACCGGTAAGACTGGAGCCAGGCAGCAACAGGGCATGCCGGGTTTATGTGGATGCGGACAGCGGACATCGGTAATGTTGCCACCCATGACCATGTTTCCCCACTCTTAATTCTGTGCTTCTAGAGTTTCCTATATACCCTGTCTCTTTAACATCATTTAATTATTTAAACTCTTTATAACTTACACCGCAGTTCATTGGGTAGATTTGATTGTAATACTCTTTGCATGTATAGTATCATAATATTAAATAGCTCTTGATATATAAAGACCTTAGTTTACTAATATTTCGAGTCGTCCCTATAATCCTTCATGAATCCCCGTTTTCTTGCGTAGTACACCAACCAGTGTAAAACTCGACAGGCAGACTGTCCACCATAGGGCTGTTGATGGAATAATCATACGAGATGCTGCATAAAATCTAATTAGCCACTGCCAGCTCTGAAGCAAGCGGGTATACTTACGCCACGTTAGTGTACGTCTCCGGATTTTTCAAGGCTCCAGTGATGGTAAATGCGTGCCTAGCATCTTCCGCACCTTATATACCTCGCCTGTGGGGGGGAAGCTGAGCTCATCCCCCCAGACTAAGTGGAACAGCTCTTGCAGGAAGGTGGATACCTCTGGATGCACGCTAGGGAGACGCTGGGATGTAGCACCTTCGGGTGGCGCATTGTTTTCAAAAGAATCCGCTGCTATAGGTGCAGCTGCTACTGAACGCACGCGGACATCTGTAAATGAACTTGGGCATAAGATCACGAAGCTGCTAACCGTGTTGCCCCGCGCCATGGTGGCCCCAAGATTTCCGTTGATGTCGCAAAACCCGCTCGTCGGCGAGTCGCCGTATTTCTTGTCGAACAAATACTCACCCATTACTTCACTATAGTACTGGATCAAACAAAACACACGTCAGCTTTTGTCAAGTGCGATTCTTACCTGCCTCTCTCCAGGCTCACAGATTCACCTAAACTTACCGGATAAGCCTGTTCCCCAAGGCTCTTAGTAATTTTTTCTTGGGCTTTAACATAAACATCGTTGTCTTGGATGTACTCCAAAGAGCCATCGGCATTGAAAGTTTTCATCCCATTGGTTCCATACACCTGGCTGTTCATATCTTGGCGAAAGGACCACGAATCGCTACAGAAAAGGTATGGCTTGGTGGTCGACTGGCCATTGTTATAAGCTCCACCATTGTTGAGCCAAGTCTGGACGCCTACATAGTAATCTGCAGTTGCGCTGTATCAGATCCAAGAATCTGTCCGTGTGATGAGAAAAATATTACTTACTCCTGATGTAATCCCAATCATCTGTCGTGGGGTCATGGAAAAAAGTGAACAATACTCTGAAAGCCTGCTCATAAGTCGTCACTTTTTGACTGTCTAAGGCATTGGCGTCATCAATGGCCTGGATACCAGACGCAAGTAAGCCAAGGGATTCAGTGACGGGCAAGTTCATCTTCGTCTGACCTTGCTTCACGCAACTGCCTGGGTCATAGCTGCCAAAGGAGACTTCAAAGTGGTCAGTAATGTCAAGGGCAGCAGCGGCAATGCGCAAGTGCACACTTGCAATCATGAGCTGGGCATACAAAAATACCCGGCGTAGTGGCAACATGATTGAGAATAACTGAAACCTACGATTCTATTCTCGCGGAAGCGCAAGACAGGATGCGCACATAATGTAGGAATTCTTTTTCAGAGCCACGCCGCAGTGGGAACGGCATAGGACTTCGGTTTGAGATAGTCCCCGAGGCAATCTTCTGGTTCCTGGAATATCTAGTCACTGTGTTTTCGCTGTATCTAGAGGATGGGCACACACTAGGCACTTCATTTCCAGAAAATCGTATCATAGGTGCTGCCTAGAATGGAGCTCCGTTGCAAAGTCTGCATGTTCCGTGAAAACCGAGCCTCCCAGGTCTTCCATCGTTTTTACTACACTATATTCTAATTGATGCCGTTTATTGTTCGACTTTTGCTTGTTGATAGAGAATTGTAAAGGGGATGGGCTGTACTGGGCCGTAGACTCGCCTAGCTAGTAGAACAAACCCTTGTTGTAAGGTACTCCGTATGTGCCGTCAAAACTGGGTCTTAGGGGCTTTCCATTGTTCCCGTTGCACTACATTTTAAATCACCCAGCTGACTGTTCCAATTGCAGGTACTGAGCCGCGCTGAGCCGCAGGTTCAAGTTTTAGTAGATTCGTAGACTGGGTTCGTAGCGGGTGTTTTACTTACAGAAGTAAGCTTTTGCTTTGGGTAAGCTAATTGACACCATACATGTGGTTACTCTAATTAACACCCAATATAATGGGTGCGTGTTAACGCATGCCGGATACGATCAGCATTAGAGCCGTCGGACTTCGAACTCGCCTATTGTGCTTAGAGCTTTGAAAAGAGAGTTGGTTTCCTCAATTCAATTCCTTTGTGTTTATTTCTGCTTCCTCTGATAGTTGTTTTCTTTTGATAAACTTCTCGGTTTCGTGGCTTGTCCATGACAGCCCTCGAAAATGCATCTTCCAGGATTTTTGAAATCCTTGGCTACGGGCTTGTCATTGAACGCCACTAGCGACCCACCACATCTTAAAATACGTGGTCTACAGCCGGTTCTTGCCAATGAAACAATCGAAAAGGCTGTGTTTGCACATTACCTGGTGCGATTTCTCTTCGTTCAAATCTCGTCATGCGACTAATATTTGACAGGTGGGCAACATATATTGGGAAGATGCACAAGCCGATATAGATAGTGCCGTTGCAATAGGTCTGAAAGGTTTTGCTCTTAACATAGGAGATCCAGGACAAGACTTCGTGGCAACTACTCTCGGTTACCTATTCGATTATGCCCATCTGAACTACCCAGACTTCAAGATGTTCATCAGCATGGATTTATGGGCACAGAAAGCGGCAGGACCTTACCTTGACGACTGGACGGTTATTCTCACGGATTTCCTGGGACAACCTTCTCATTATCAGGGTCCTAACAATGTGCCTTTTGTCAGTACCTATAGTGCCGGTGCCTTTACCAACACAGATTTCAATGACTACTGGCTTGATAAATTTGCCGACATCTTATACTTTATGCCTGAGTATGTGAATTGATTATTTATTTTCGTCCCCAAAATCCCATCAACTTCCTCAATTCCAAGGTAATTTCTCCATTCTGCTCCTAATATCATGGATTGAGAAATATTGACATCCCTATCCTTCAGCTTTGATGCCACCGCGGGATATTATACGGCAGACCCCCGGCTGGTAGGTCCCATGTTCCTAAGACTACTTTGACTTTGCAGCTTAATATAGTATAGGTGGGCCTACTGGAACAACACTCTCGATGGTCTTTTCAGCTGGGAATCAGCCTGGCCGAATGTTAGTCAAACAGATGCTGGTAGTACAGCTTTAGACCAGGTGGTCATCGATGGAGCACATAAGAACGGAAAAACCTACATGATCGGCCTTAGCCCGCTTCAATACAAGAACGCTATGCATCACCCCATTAATAGACTCAATTGCAATAAATGCTAATTTTCTTTAGTATGGTGCAAATCTCTATCGCCAAGGGGAGCTTAACCTCCCTATACGAATGGAAAATATTCTCGCAATGACACCATTGCCAGATCTTGTTCAGATTATTTCATGGGTGAGGCTTCAATCATATTTAGAAACAGGATGTATAACAGTACTAACTATTGCTAAATTAGAATGATGGTCCAGAAGGTCACTATATTAGGTGGCTTTGGCTAGAGGTATGTACATTATTATCAGAGAACAATTCTCTCTTCAGATTGGATTCGAAAGTTTTAAGGCCCTTTCCCTTTAAAAATATTTCTTGTGGCTTTTGCATATTTTATCGTATTTTAGGGCCATTAAAGCTGAGTAGTGCTAATGATAATCTTGTAGCAAAACAATGATACACAGCCCGGGTATTACGCCAGTCAAGCGCAGTGGCCTCACGTTGGTTGGCAGCCTCTGATCACGTCGTTTATTGATGCGTTCAAGAGTGAACTCCCAGCCTCTGGAATGACGACTCTAAATGGGGAAACTGCCGTCGGTGCTTTATGGTACAAAACCATTCTTCAAAGAGCGGTTTGTCCAGCGAGCCCCAACGCGGAGAATGCTCAATACTACACAAAACCTGATGGGTTCGATGCAGGTTATGACAATCTTAATTGGGCCGTAGTATTACCTCCTGAGAATTCAGGCATGATCATCCGCCTCTTCTCCAATGGTGTACAGATAGATGAGGTAACCGGTGTCGCGGGTTTGAATTACGGTGCTTCCCCTGGAGTCCAAGCTGGTCCGCAACGAATGGAATTGCTCGATTCTACGGGGACTACGGTTCAACTTGCATCAACAGGTGGCAGATGCGTCTCTTCCGGGTGTCCTGACTGCGTCTATAACATGAACTATCAAGTCGTGCAGCTTATGGAGGACACTGGTGACACTGGTACATGTACTTACAGGGTCTGCCAAAAGGTGGCTCATTTATCAGTACATTTAGCTCTGGAGGCCTTCAAAACAGTAACTGGACTGCCGGAGAGAACGATGGGGAGAGGATGTCTACTTCGTCCCTGATTTTGATGACACAGCTGGTTACAACACAAGTGCTGCTGGTTGGTGGAACTACTGGGGTGACGTTGTTGATGGTAGTATATTCAGTTTTGTGGGAGAGAGGGGAAACATGTATACTAATTTGGGATAGGAATTATGAGCTGGGAGACAGCTTGGCCTGAGCCTAACATCAAAGCGAGTGGTGATGTCGCCGCTGATGAAGTTATTGGAAGTGGTGCGGTCGTTCACCTCAAATCCTATATGATGCGTAAGCTTCTCATACCATACGAAGTCCGCTTGTCTCAACACTCGTGCTAATATATTAATAGCATTGAGTGCCTTGCAATATAAAGATTCGGCAAGAATGCCCCAGGTGATTTTTGATGGCAAGAAGTGTGTACTAACGGTATTTCAAGTACGACACCAATTATTACCGGCAGGGCGAACTTAACTTGCCAGAGCGCATGGAAAATTTATTGAGCATGGCAAATACGCCTGATTTTGTTGAAGTTCTGACTTGGGTACATTTATTGCCTCCTTTACTATCGAGATCACGCTAACAGAGGTGTTTGTGCTAATCAGAATGATGGACCGGAAAGTCATTATATTGGAAATCTTTGGGAAGAGTAAGTATTATCTCGGCCCAAAACATTCCTTAGTGTGAATTGTGGCCATTAAGACATGTCTTTTACTCAACATACCTTTTCAACTAACCACCAAATCTTAACCTTCCATGCCATTTATGCCGAGCAGCACTGACTCTACGAACGCTTATACAAAACAATGGTACACAACCAGGGATTTATGCAAACTCCAATGTCCCCCATACCGGATGGTAAGTTCCCAAAACCCTGGACCGTTTCTTTTCGTGAGTAGTACTAAATCTATCATTTATAGGCAACCACTGATCACCTCCTTTATTGCCGCTTTCAAATCAGGTCTCACTGCATCTTCCATGGAGCCACCAGCAGGCGATGTTGCTATCGGTGCTATGTGGTATAAAACCATATTACAGGATACTGTCTGTCCATATACCGACGAGAACCAGTACACCGTTAAACCCAATGGATGGGATGCCGGGCACGACTAGCTGAGCTGGGTAATTGTACTCTCCAGCACAGAATCAGGCGTGCAAGTGCGCGCTGTCAGCGACGGAGTTGAATCAGACCTCGTAAACTTAGTCTCAGGTCTGAACTACGGATCTTTCCCAGCTATAGCTGGTCAACAGAGGCTAGAAGTCGTTTCCAACGGTGAGGTGATCTTGGCTGCTGCAGGTGGGAACTGTATTTCCACAGGTTGTCCTGACTGCATCTATAATATGAATCCTCAAGTGGTCCCGCTGGGGACGGATACTGACGCTGTTGGAGATTGTCCTGTGGAGGATTGCACATCTACAACGGGAGGATCTGGATCTGATTCTGGAATCGTGTCCATCGATCCCTCTATCTGGAGCGAGCCTACGGATTCGGTCACTGTAGAGTGTTACCCGCCCTGCACTTATATCTTGCCCCCCCTGACGTTGACCACTGACACGACATTCAGCTTCCCGCTGCTGACTACTACACTGGAGGTTGGCTGACCCACGACGTATGTTCACACATACCTGGGAAACGTGACGACTTCTGTTGGTTATATTAGTGTCATTGAGACAACAATCATCACCATCCCAGCGATAACCACGTCCGTTATCCCTGTGTTTAACGTACCCGTGATAGACAATCAAACTATCATCTACCCCATCCCTAGCATTGTACCATCCTCCTTCAACATCACAGATCCAACCATTATTGACGGAACAACGATTCCACTGAATACGCGCACCTTCTATCCTCCGCCTTGGCCTGGAGACACAGTACCTGCGAGTCTGTGCACTTCACCCACCTCGACAACTACTGGTGACGGCACGACTTCGCCTGGTGGTGACACAACAACGGATGGCGTTGGCACGAAATCTCACAATTCGCATTTCCCGCCCGTCACACATACCCGTGGATCCCCTAAACCGACCTGTACGAGTAATTGTGGGAGCCCATGTGTCGGTCTTTGTAGCCCGTGCTGGCTGTTTTGTTCAGGGCCGCCTGGTATGTGGATCTTTTCTCATATTCATTCGAGTGTCTTCCCCGACCTCTCACCATTCTAATCTAATCTAGGCGACAATTGGTGGGACTCGAATGATCCTAGAAGCCACAAGGAAGATAAAGGGAGCTCAACAACAACCTGCAGTGGTAATAATGCTACCCTATTGTGACTCGGTTGATACGAAACTAACCTAGTTAGATGCCGATGGATGCGACTCAACAAGCACTGATACCAGCACTACCTTTACACCCCTACCTTGGGATGCTGTGACATTCGAGTCTTGGTCCGAATTCTTTGATATCGCTACTACGGACACTTCTTCTGGCTGGACAGAGGGTATGAGCATCTGGAGTGCCGATGGTAGCCTCCCTATAATCACCTCTATGACTATTACGGCAACAGCACCAACAGAAACGTCGCCACTCTGCGTTGAAGCCCAAGACCCTGATGAGGGGCTAGGAGTTTTTTGTGTCTGCACTGGTTACGATTTCAACCTTCCTACTCTTGCGAATACAGCATCACCATGTGGCTATACTACGATTCCTGGCTCTTACACAGTTACAGACTCCGCCGGAGATGTTATTGTTTGCGAGTCAACAAGTACTGTTGTCGCCGACGGACATACCCTTACAGAATGTGCTGAATCTTTAATAACAGTTTCAACAGCACCACAGCCATTACAGCCTTATACGATCACGGATGCAGCTGGCGACATTCTTGTTTGTACCTCTCCTATCACAGTGGACTATGCTCCATATACTGTGATAGAGTGTGCCGTATCATTGTCTACAATTTCCACAGCACCAACCGCAACCGCAACAGCAAGTTGCTTATTCGCTGCATTTCAAGGTTCAACGGGTTACGAGACTACCATGGAGGGGTTCCTTGAGGATGGTCATAATGAGACATGCTCTGGCTCATGGAGGGGAGTAAAAGACAAAGGAAGTATCAAATGTGATAGCGGTTACTCTCTTGAAGTATACTGGCCCGTCATCGACGACGCTATAACACTTACATATTCTGCTCCTTCCGGTGTTCAGACGTTTTCAGTCGCAAATCAAGGGTGCACTTGGGATAATTGTTGTGAAGGTAAGAACTGATCCTATCCGTAGATGCCTAATCCTGTAGTAGCTAATATCTACAGAAATTATTCCATGTTCATGCGCCACATGCGATTTTAGCTATAAACCCTGCCAAAATATAGTCAGAGTCGCGGAGTTATAGATTAATAATCACGATAGAATGGTAACAAGAATTCAAATGAGTATAATATCAGATAGTATCATTTTCTGTCTGTAACATATGCTGCCGTTAACGCAAATATTTTTCTCTTTGACATGATCACTTCTTGTTTATAACGTATATCGCTGCAAACGTATAAGTTATACTTATCCCGATCTAGATTTATTCTTGGCGGAACAAAGAGCGAATGCGTTTCTCGCTTAACTCTGGGATGATCGGTTGTGGGTTATAGGGAAAAAAAACCCTAATTACATCGAAGTTAGAGCATGCTAACGTTAGGCACTTAGATCTATTCAAGCCTGCTACTAAGGCTTTAGCAGGAGATTCATTTTTGAATTCCAGTATCGAGTTATGTGATGTATTCCCAAATTATAATCAGTTTAGCGCTATATTTTCTCGCCAGACAAGGATATGTGATTGTACCCTGCACCTTGCGACAGAAATACGTGGTGTTGTCCTGCAGGAACAAAACGTGTAAGTAGAAAGATTATTTTGGAGTTTCATCATGTATTGCTTAGATTCTAACTTATTTGGCTGATAGTGTGGAAAGAAAGGAAGCTGCTGCCCTAACGGCTCAGAATGTAGGAGCGTAGGTTGCTGCCCAGACGCTGCCCAAACTTGTGGCGCACAATTCTGCGCAGACGCCGGATCAAAATCATGTAGCTTATGTGTGCCCGCCTGGATTGGATTGCAATGAGCGAGGTGGACATAATTGTTGTGAGAAAAGTGAATTGCATTGTAATGACACCGGTAAGAACTTCTTCTGGATTTCAGATATACAACTTACTGATCTTAAAAGGCTGTCCTGAAGGGTCAGCATGTATATAAATAGCAGGCTACTGTGTATCTGTTAAATCAACTACAACTAAATCGACCAAAATTAGTAGTATAGCCTCTACCAAAATGTCGATATCCCTAACTACCTCTTTGTGAAGCTCGAAGAAAATTTTGACTTCAACCACAAGTGCAGTCTGTACGCCTAGTACAGATCACAGGAGTCTTGAAGAGAGATAGAGGCCGTTCCCCAAATATTGCCCTGTAGTTTGTAATGCTGCATCAAAGTAAGTGCTACCTGTATGGGAATGTCTTCCAGTCCAGGGGAAACAGATAAACTCACTTATAGTATGTATTATGGTAAGTATTTGAGTCAATATAACAATGATAGTAATAATCTCATTAATTTAGGTATAAATAAGCGGCTAGAGGTGGGTAGTCTTCAGAATGGGCTTGGTAAAGGTGAGGATATGCTAGAGTGCAACGGAAAGGGGGTCAAATTTGCAGATAACTCTAAAAAATAAAAATGTCAGCAAGAATGTAACGTTAGATTTCGTATCTCAATATCTCTTGCTCTAACTAACTTTTTTAAGAAATTTCACGAAATAGCGGACTCAGTCAGGGATCATTTCAGGCCGATTAATACCCTCCAAGTATGTTATCTATACTCTTTCGTTGATATTATAACTAATGGATCACCTCTAGCGTCATTGAATCAACAAGGTGCGGCACAAACATTTATGTACGTCTCATGGTACCAGAACTCGGGTACACAAGGACCAATGTCAGCAGAGTTCCTTAGAAATTGCAATGCGCAAGCCGGAGATAAAGTCCTATTCAATATCAAAGGAGGCTGCAAGTCGCTCAATTTTCAGAAGAACCGCGATGAACTTAATAATTCCATCCTAAAACTGCGTACGAACATTGACTCCATTTGTGGAATTCTACTTTGCGGGATCCACGAGGCGATGGCTCCTTGCGCTATATTGAGGTAGAGATTGATGAACTTACAAATGGGCATTATGAGTTTACAGCTACGTTTAATGGAAATATTGGTAATGTTTCTACTATGAATAAATATGGCGAAGAATATATTAGCGTAGAGTCGCCAACTGGAGTGGCTACTTTGTCGTTCGATATCAACGATGGGTTTAAATTTACCTGCTGCCCTTATAGCTTGGAAACCTGAGGCAAATAATGTCACTTATTCTGGAGTAGGGGAGTTATCGAATGAGTTTGACTTGTCTACTAGTTCTAAAGTAAGCTCTTTAGTTTCGACAACTACAACTATACCGGGATCTAAGGAAGCTATCAAGCAATGGAGTATTATCTCTATACTCTTTATAACTACTTGGCTATTAGTTTAACCTAATATAAAATAGATTCCTAGCCTTAACATAATAAATCTAAGAATTAATTTACGGTCTTATTACGTCTTTATACCTAAAGTAATAGTGTAGGCTTCCTTAGTGTAAGGGTGAGGTAGTGTTATATCACACCTTTGTATATCGTACAAATATAGTATCATTTGATTCTGGAGTAGGAATTCTTGAAACATCTACTTCCATCCTGCTTAGTAGGAGTTAGAGACTCAATAAAATCGACTTCTCGACCTCTAATAAGCGAGATCAAGTCAGTATAAGGACATAGGTTGATCAAAAGTAGAATAGAAGTGTTTGAGGTATAATAACCTTATATTAATCCAAATCCTATAGGTCTTGTACGAAGGACACAAAAGAGATAAGAAGAAAAAGAAGAAAGAAACCTACTCCTAGATCCCATCCTTCCTTGTACTTTTTGCTTTGATCCTATATCCAAGGACTAAGCACAACATCAGCACAAGCCAAATTGCCGATCACGTGAGAAGACCTGAAATTCCTTGTAGAACAAGGCTATGCTAGCTTTTGCGATTCCAGAAACATCAATTTTAGTATCCTAGAAGGCTAACCATCGATCTATTAGAGGTTCCGACTTAGTCTAATCAGGAATATATTTCAACACCATTTCGAACATTGGAGATAAAGAATACAAAGTACAATACAGCGAGACGACCAAAGGAGACATTGAAAGGCCGGGGCTGGAGGGAAGGGCTGCTTCAGCGAAGAGAGCCGGAAGCGGCCGCGCAGCTGGGCCGTCAGAGCACGGCATTAGGCCCAAAAGATGCGGGCGTTAGTGCCTCCGCCATGCAGACAGAGGATGCGTGGGACGTCGAGGTCGGACGATGGATGGGGCAATTGGATGGGGCGATGTGGACGTGCGTTGTTTATAAGTCTAAAGAGTTGCCTATCAAAGATATAGATAACTAGATGCTTGGGCTAAAGTGGATATTGCCCTTGATTCACTATTCATGGGCGGTACCCATTTCTTTCACTGCGCAACGTGAAAAACCATGACTTTTGGTCCCCATAAGAACATGTGAAGTATTTATTGGGATAATAGGGCTGAAAAGCTGCAACGTCGCGGATGGGATGATGAAGTGCCGCATCCCTTGCTACCTGCAACGCTCCTCCTTTGGGCCAGCGGAGGACTGACCTATGCGAAGCGTTTCTACTGCTTTAAGGTGCGTCGTGCGGGAAGGGAGGTATTGCCTCTATCAAATCTGCTCAGCTGCTAGCCACTGCGATCATAGAAAGCTAGTTTTACACGATAAATTATCTGCTCTTCGATTGACCGCAAAACCTTGTCCTTTCCTGCATAAGCTGAGGCTGCGGCTGGAAGAGAGAGTAAGTGTATGGGAGAGTATATAAGTGTGGGTAAGAGTGAGAGTGTGAGAAAGAGAGGGAGGAGAAAAGGATATTGTCACCATATAACTACCATATACCTAGTGTCCTAGAGTTCGGAACGAGAGATTCCAAGTCTTAATCGTGACTGTTATCCGCAATTCCTTATTTGATTCAAAAGAATAGAGAAAATGAAAAAAATATCTAGCCTTTGTGTGCATTATATCAATGGCATGCATGCAAATGCCACCCCAAAACTAACGGACGGATTCAATCGTCGCCAAGCACGACGTAAGCTTTCGGGAACACTTCTTCGTTTCAGGAAATCGCATTGAGCGTGTACTACCTCATATGCTGTATCTTAGCCCTGCACCTCTTGTCATATACTGTATCTCGGCCCTGCACTTTATAAACAGGACCTTGCCGTCTATCTCAGCTATACTATCTATCGCGAGTGGCGTCTCCCATCCGTTGTCGTGCTTGTAAACTGTCTCTAGCGTCCAGTTATTCTGCGGCCTTGAGTGCCTCTTCGGTGGCTTTCATAGTGCACTGCAAGGTATTGAGAAGAGACGCTATATTTTCAGCGCCTGGATTTGCCGAGGCTAAGACTCTGTAAGCGGGTTGCTTTTGTGACTCTCTGGACGTGCTGGTGCATATGCGCATTGAACTTGATGGGCCGATATTGCTACCACCGAAATCAGAAATATGTATCGGTCTATTGCCGCCCTTACGTCCTGAAAGATGGAGCAAGGCAGCCGTAACGGCTTGCAGAGCTCCTCGGATAGCGATTTCAATCACCTCTGCTTTGGCCTCGCCCGTCAGTTCGAAGCTACCCACTGAAACCACAACATCTGAGGAGACACCGATGCAGCGGAGATTGCCATTCAATTCCTGGACCGAGGATAGGAGGATTCGAATACTCATGGCGAATAAGAGAAAGGCCTCTTTGTGGTTGTCCTCGTCTTGGCACTGTTTGCATTGCATTAAAGTTTGCCAAGGAGTTTCTGCAAGCTGGACTCCCCGCAAGACGGAGTCGAGGGACGGACCGCTGGTATGAGGGTATTTCAGATATTCTAGATGGTAAAGTAGCTTCACGAGCAGTTGTAGGCACGAACAGCAAGTCAGGCTTGAGGATATCGATGTGCCGGTATCTTCGAGGTCGCTACCATGAACTATGGTACTGCGTGGGCTCGATATGTTTGTATCATTAGTTGATAGAGTGACAATACTAGTAGCATAGCAGTCATATTCAGAGGTTTCTGTCGTTTCTGACGGCAGAGTTGGGGATGACCTGGAGAGTTTGTTAACTGCGCTGGAAGTCTGGAGAAACAAAGTCAGAGCGGACAACACTGATAACCTGATAGCTTACTTACTTGATTACCGATGGCCTGTAGAGTTAGGCTGTGTTCTGTGCCCATGGGTTCGCTCACACTCAAGTTCATGCGATGAATAAGATCACGATTAGTGTCCGAGATGAGGTTGTCTGTAAAGGCAGAATGGAAGCCATGGTCAAGGTCAAACTCGAAGGATATCGAGTCCAGGGGAGGATGCTGCTGCTGATTCTCCTGTGTGAAGGATGTCCACGGGGTCATAAGATCGGTATTGTTTCCCGGTCTTTCGTCCTGTCTCTCAGTGCGCTCATTATTGCTTTGCTGCATCAAAGTCCGTTTGTTCTTGCTTCCCTTCGGTCGCCCCAGCCGATTGCCTGGGCTATAGGTACATCGGCTTTGAGAGCCTTCGCAGGTTGAGCATGGATTTCCTCCAGAGCATCTTATCTTTCCCTGATGGCAGGAATTACATGAAGAACGTAACCGACCAGCTGTTTTCGTGGCCCTGTTATGTTCCAAATGCCTTTCTTGGTTGTCCGACAAGGGATTTTGAAGGAACATACGTTGATTGCTATTGTGCAACATTCCAGAAGCAATTGCGATGAAGATTTCTCCTGGGGTGCCAGTATGACACAGATAATTGCCAGATTGATGGGAAATGAGATGATATGGCCACTGAATAGTGTTCAGGATAACAGGGCCATTGGGTGGCAGTTCAATGCTCCAGAGTTATGAGAAGTAGACCCTGGAATACCGCATGGTTTGAATCAAAGCTGAATACTACTTATGATGCAGTAAGAGCTTGGCATCATGGAGATATCCTGTCACATTCACGTCTCTAAGTGTTTTTCAGGTACTGCTTGTCGCCCGTTTGTCAATGGATGTGGGCCACGTCCAGCCCTACAATCTTTCCAAGTAAGCCTAGACAAGCCAAGATAAGACCATATCCAACCACAAATTATGCTGCGCTGCAAGCTAATGCTAAGGCTCTGGCCACTCTTTTGTGGAGCCCAATAGAAACCACAGTAAATCAGTGTACGGTCCAGCTCCTAGGGAGCGAATAATTGGATCTGATTGGAGGAAAGTACGAGGGTCTCCCAGCTGAAAAGAAAGTTTGTTCTCAAACATGAGTCTTGTTTAAAGAAGGCCAAGACTTGCGTCATCTGACAGCTCTTCCTCACACCATTGACCTCTGTTTTGAAGGTACGAAGCTCTCTCGACGTAGAGCGCCTGATACCTGAGCATTGCAGAAAACTTAAAGTGTCCCAAGGAGAACCCTAAAATAGTTACTGGATTGCGGACTTCTACCACACGTCGATAATAACAAATTTGCCGAAAGGAATAATGCTTGTAAACATGGTTGACTGCGCGAAGAAAATTCCGATCTGGCATAGCGTGACTTATAAGTCAGTGGGACACTTTGTAGTACTCTCCTGTGTTAACACCTAATTTAACAACACCAACGCTACGAACTAGCTATAACTACACCTAAAATAGCCAAATCAGATGATTCTATAGCCTCTTGACAGGTACGTACATTATAGCCAGGCTTACTATAGATACTATAATTATATATAAGCGAGTATGAGTAGAGTCGGAGGGGTTTCGGACCCAAGAAGCATATAAAGTGGGCATGGCATGGAAAATTGTTTCTTTCTTCTGTTTCTTCTTATATTTTTTGTGTCCTTCGTACGAGAACTATAGGATTCAGTCAATATAAGGTTATTGTGCTCCCAAATACCACTATCCTGCCATTGATCAAACCTGTGTCCTTACAAGATAGTGTATTACGTACATATAGGAGTCGATTCACTATATCTTTAATACCATAGAGCCTAGGCGGAAACCAGCGCGTTACTATACGTGCGGCTCTTATAAACCGAGAAAGTCTGGCCTTGGTAGGGTGTTGCTTTCTTGAGGCCGGGATCCAAATTTGGCACTAAAGGCTCGGCAGGGCTCAGAGATGCTTTAGACAGCTGTTCTTCAAGCTGCCGGATTCTACACTCCAGAAACTTGACATGCCGAGCCGACGGCGTGCTGGCGAGAGTCGGGACATTTGTCGACCTCGCAACTACCACACTGGGTGCATGGCCGGGAACCATCGATGACCGGCTGGGGCTGAAAACAAGTGTTGAGGGTGGACGGTCTGAGGATTCTGGAAGCGGACTATGTGCTGACGTGGGACCCTGGCCAAGTTACTGCCGCGAAGGTTGCGCGGGAGGGCTTTTATAGACACAAGTCCCGTTTCTGGACCGTTCGCGGTTACTGCAGGGAAGCTTTCGATCGCAGCGAATCTTACGACTCCGGCAGAGCATACATGCACTAGAGTCATCTCTTTCAGCGCACAAGACCGACCACCAGAGCACTACAACCTACATAGGTCGTCGCCGGCGCCGGCGTTGGGGGGGGGGGGGGCTCGATCATGGTGTCTGTTATTACTGTATGATTGAAAGGAATGTAGATGTACCAGCGTCATATCTCTGGGCGACATTCGTTTTGTACCTGGCTGAGAGGGACTCGGCAAATACCAGCGTATGCAAAGACTAATCCCCGAGCCCGAGCCCGAGTTTACGTTACCGATGGAGTTTATTAAGTCTGAGAGATCCTATTTTGGTATTCCTCAAGCCATAGTCGACTATGAATTCCACTACCAGCGTTCATTTTCTTAAAGACTTTTCTCTCCGACCTCGCTTCGATCAGCCTGCACAACACCACTACACCCACCGCCCGCCAATAAAATCCCCTGTGATCCTAAATAACTACAACATAGCTTCACGAATACTTAACTCAATTCTGACCTTGGCTTATCTCCTAGACACAAAAGCATTCAAAATCGAGGGTGAAGTTAGAAATTTTTGAATTATTACCTTGGTTATAAAAAGTTTTATAGATCATACTTGGGTTTTGGAACTGAGGAGATTATTCTCTTGAAAATAGTAGGACGAGTACTATTATTCTTGGCATGTCTTTGCAGCCAAAACTTAAACTTGGGAGCCTTATACTTCTGGAATGTAGAAAAACTCTTCTGAAGTGACCTGTTTCATATGCAGTATAATATTTCGTTCACAGATTTTAAGCTATAAATTTAAAAGATTTAAGACCAGTAAGAGTTTATCTCTACTATTGATGGTTACAGCAACTCATCCGGTAGAACCTAGAGTTTCATGGGCCCATACAGAATCCTATACAATTCAATATTAAATGGGAAGCATTTGAAAATTCCTATGTCAGAGGCTGGCTGGATCACGGCATTACTCGCATGAGCCAGAACAGCACATACCAGGCAGGAAGTCCATGAAACAATAGAAGAAAATATAATGAACACTTTGATTGTGAAGGTTTACTATTTCTAAAAACTAGGCGTGCTCACAGGTTGCCTCCATCCTCTAAGAAGCTGCCACCTCTCGCTGAAGCAGCTTGCCAGTATGACCCATGGTCTCAATCAGTCGCTGCTGGATGTGGTGGCCTATCACCGTCTCGGTGCCTGAGCCATCCAGAGCCTTGACGTTCAAGCTCAAGTTGCCATTCAAAAAGAATGCAATGCTATGACGATGCTTGTGCCGGTTGGTGAACACGCGATGGCGCGCGCTCCGATAGTAGCCCCCGGTGTACTTCTGCATCATGTCGCCCATGTTGATAACAAATCCGTCGGCGACCACCGGCACCGAGACCCAAGTCTCTGATGGTGGGTAGAAGACCTCGAGGCCTGTTGTTCCAGCCTCCTGCAGCAAGATTGCCACACAACCAAAATCGGTATGGTCGGCGACTTGAGTCGACATTATAAGCACAGATATAAGCTGGAATGTAAAAAGGGGATATTTTAGAGAACTCACCTCCAAACTGGCGAGGATCCTGGGCCTCTACAGGACCATAGTGTAAAAGCCTCATTGGAATTGACGGCTTGCTGAGAAGCGAATCAAATACATTGGGTGGGCATCCCCACTCTTTGGGAAGACCAAGGCCCATAATATCGAGGATATTCTTCACCAGGGCTAGCATTCTGGTCTGGTACTCCATTATACGATCCTGGAACATATCCTTGCGAATGCTAGAAGGCCACAAATTTGGGCCAGTGGAGAAGGAGCCGCAATCAGGGTCGTCTTCTGGGACCTCTCTTCCGACCATGAAGGTCTAAGGGGAACGAATTAGTCAAGTTTTTGTATAAAATATCAAAAGAATTTCAGGAAGGAACAAAGCCGCTTTCTCACCTCCTTGGTATCGGGTAGCAAGCCCTTATGGTGGGTCTGGATACCCGGAGGCTCATAACCCCTGAATGAGCGACCAACAGACTTGCTAATACAGACCTCCATCTTTTGGTCGTCGGAGAGGGCGAAGAACATTTTGTTGCACTCAAGCGCTTCACGCAGAGCATCGTGCGGGATACCGTGGCCAATGATGTTGAAGAATCCATAAGTGTGGCAGGCATGAGCCACGCTCTTGACAACTGCATGTCGAGCCTCCTCGGAAGCCGCAGGTGAGATGAAGTCGCTGATATCGACCGTTGGGATGTCTGTGAGTTCGTTGTTGCTATCCATTTTATATTCCTTGCTCACAGACGTGTTATTGAATACACGTGGTAGCTGCAGTCTTGCTCAGTACTCGTGCCTCCCTTTAGAAGGTGCTCTTTATACGAATAAAATGCCATAGTACTCAGCTTCGTCTGGTACAAGATCAAGTGACCAGTCTGAAACGAGACATGACCATCCCTGTATTTGTCATTATCCTTGATATCATCATGGCATGCTCAACCGATGCTTGATATCGGGGTTAAGAATTAAATTGACCCAGTTGGGTCGGTGCTTAGATCGAGGAGCTGTAAAACTCCGACCCGTGGTTAGGCAGATTGACAGAAATTGTGTTGTCTTGCGCCTAAGCTCATAACCATATTTTGACTTTCGTCGGAGTATTTCAGCTATTGGAATATATCACTGAGTGCAGTTGCGTAGATGAACTTTCAACTTTTGCCGCGGCCGATATTGGTTTATGAAGAAATCGTCAAGGCTATCGGCTCGTTTTCATTCCTGTAAGGCAACGGAACCTGATCCGAGACATGCTGAGTAAGCCAAGTATCTTTCTCGATAACACAGTATGTACAACATCCAATGATCCTCGTAAGGCTCAGCTGCGTAGATGATAAATAGGATACTTATAATCTTATTCTAGTCAATCTAACATCGCCTTCATCCATCTTTTTTTCATAGTCGCATACAACGGAAATCTTGTCGGTTACCTCCACTTAGAGCCATAGTAGCTGTTTCATTTCTTCCACGCAGTTCCACTGTCCAACCAATGTTAAAATGTCTTTTGAAGCAAACTGGCTCGTACACATCCCTGATAAATCCACCGCCGACGTTGTGTGGACGCGACAGGAAAGCCTGCCAAAGCATCTGGCTCACAACAAGGCACACGTTGAAGCAGGGCATATTGTCATGATGGGACCTGTGGTCGTATCGCACCCAAAGAGCCCTGGCGATCCCCTTGCTGCAAGAGGCAGCGTCATGGTGTGGAAAGCAGAGAGCGAGGCTGAGGTACGCACCCAGTTGAGCGAGGATCCCTATACAACGCTCGGGGTTTGGGATCTCGAAAAAGCGACAGTCACACCGTTCCTATGTGCAATGAGGAAGCCGCTGTGATGAAGACTGACGGCACGATCTTGATGTCGAATCTTTGATGGAAAGAGATTTTCTAGAGATCATTACCAACATGACCTCTCCCTTGTTGTTGTATTAGGTGATTACAAGGACAGGGAGCCCATAGAGCTGCTCTATAATTCCTAGCTATATGGTTTTTCAGGGCATCACTACGCTATATAAAACGCTACTAGGAGCGACCAACTACAATAGAATAGTGAATAATTGGATTTCTCGAAGATAATCAAAATGGAAGTCGCGCATTTACCAATATTTCATCTTTCAAATTCTTTATTTCTTACCCTATTTAAAGTCCTTTAGTAGGAAAATCTCATGCAATGACCACCATACTTAAACTTACGAAATAGCATATATGACGAGAGCATATGATGGAGGCAAAACCAGCTTATTAGTTATGTAGTTCGTCGCTACTTGTGACTAGCGAATTGAATAACGTACGATATTTTTTTTTTCGAGCATTGATAAGCTTTTATACATTTGTGACTTCTGTCGTAAAAACAATACAACATAGACTTCTCCCACGCATTGTATTCTTCCTCTAACACACACATCTGAGCGGGCAATTTACTTGAACATTGCGCACTTCTTTCGGCAGAACAAGTAGTCAAGGGTTAGAATGTCTTGAGATTGCCGCCATGCAATCCAGTTGAGCGGCTCCATCGTTGCTTCTAGGGAAGTTCTGTTCCGCTAGAAGCAACAAGGCTGCTAAAGCTCAAGGAAATATGTTTCATAAAATTCTAGAAAGGCATAACTTCCTCTTCCCTTGGTCCATAGCCGTGCTTCAAAACAGATAAATCGAGTTAGCCACGCAGTTGATCCTAGTGGAGAGTCGGACCTTCAAAGGACGCCTCGGTGTAAATGATTAATTATATTATTATATCTTAGTGGTTTAGAGCGATCAGCGCGACTAATGGCATTGAAGGTTTAACTACAGCTTCCACGTCCTTACTTCATGTGCCAAAATCATTTTAGTCGTAAGATAGGTGAAACTGGTGGGTAAAAATGTGCATTGACTATAAAATCTAGACCGGTCTTTAAACCGGTGTTTATTTCTCATCGGGTTGGTTGTTTTCTATTATATTTTCCTTTTTCTGGATCGCGTGACTTTAAACTCACTCGCTAAGGGCTGTTTGAGTCAAGGAGGTAACGACCTTTTTTTTATCTTGTTTCTTTTTCCTATAGCTCTCCACTTAATGCCCTTTAACTTCAGCACTGGATTCTCCTACCCCCCCCCCCCCCAGGCAATGGAGGAAATTTCAATTGGGAGTGGAAAATGAGCAATCCATTAGGTGTCTCGCCCTCGGAGATGCTCACAGCGCAGAAGCGTCAGAAGCGGGGGAATGCCTGTGAGGCATGTCGTCGTCGTAAGCTACGATGCGACCGAGGCAATCCGCATCGCAGTTCATGCAAAGCTTCCGGCTTAGCTTGTCAGATTCAGCCCTCTCAAGGGCCAAGAGGTCCCAGGAGGGGCCATCTCAAAGCTTTACAAAGACGGATTTGTTAGTTAAATCTTGCCTAGTTGTTGATGTGGCCAACATTCGTATCAGTAGCTCTTGAGGTGTCGGAGCTTCTACTGGCTATTCTGGCTATTTATGAATTCATATGTATTGACTTCAGGCGAGGATGGATTACTGCTGGTCGCGCCTTTCGGCTCATCCAGCTCAATAATCAGTGGCTTCATAGTGAGGATACACTGGATTAGGTGTTAGTGCATAAAGACTTCATCGACGTAGAACAGAAAAGGAGAACTTTTTGGATGGCGTATTGCTTGGATCGATTCATCAGCTTGCGAAGTGGCTCAGCCCCGACTTTCAGTGAACAGTTATGCATGCTCGCCGCAATACTTCCTTCTCCCATTTGAAAACCTATGAGCTTATGGCTGCGGAGGGGCCAGGTTGCTCTTCGAGTCCGCCTCCCAGCTTCCGAACTCGACTTCCAGAACAACCAACCGGCGCTTATCAGATTTCTTGCAGAAGCTGTTACGCCCACCGCTGACGCTTACGGTACGGAAAAGATGATCACGCCTGCATTCAGCACATTCAACGAGTGTATCGTAGTCGCGACGGTAGCCGGACGCACGCTTTCGCACAATTCCTCTGCCGACAAGATCAACTCGTGCTCTGTGGCAGGCTCAACATCAGATTTCTTGGCCCGACACGCCTGGCTGAATGCTCTTGTGACCCACCGAATGGATATCTTCTCACGAAATTACCATCTCGAGGTCGAGAACCAAGAATGCTGTCCCATGCGACTGTTCATAGCCCTGATGTGGCGTGCGACCGTGTTGTGCGTGCACCAGCCCATGAAGAATATCTCCGTCATATCTGACGAGAAACGTGACCTCGTTGGGGATTACATAAGGCAATCCACTTTGTCTGCGGAGGATATAGTGTGTCTTACGAGCAAGGTGGTAGATCTGAATTGCTGGAAGATAAATTAGGCTTTAATCTTCTCTCTCATCTCCTACCGCAGTTGATTCCTTCTCTTTATTATTCTTATTTTGTACCATTACTGTGGTAGAGATACAGTCTATAGATACTAACATACTGCGGAAATATAGTTACATCCTCTCATGACGATACCGCTTTCACTGTGTGGCGATGTGTTTGACCTTAATGACGAACGCAGAGAATGGTATTACCAGCATATCAAAAGCATTGCTGAAGTTATGCCGGGGCTGAGATGCTTCGAGAAGCCAAAATAGACAGTTTGAATTGTGTTAGCACTGTATATGGTCGCCTTGTTCTCCATGATAGTGTATTCCAATTTTTACATAAGATCATCTTAATCATTACAAGCCCTCTTAATCCTTTTTGTAAACTCTGCTCGAGTCCGCTGCACCATATCTTCCGCATCAAAATGCCAAATCTTGTGTGACCGATCCCGAATCTCCTCGAAACACGTCTCGGCTTTGATCCATCGCTTAGGGTCCGCCCATTCAGGCTGATGGTATAAGTCGCAAACGCGCCTACTGCTATTTACAAGCCACTGAGTTCGTGCGCGGCGGACCGTATCAAACGTCTCAAATGCAAGCTCCAAAGTGCGCTCCATTGTGACCGCAAGAACTCCTTCGGGAGTGTGAGCAGCCTTTTCAAGCACCTCCCGAGCCTGGCCCAAGAGCGTACTGAGACAAAGTGCGTCTTCCACCTATTTTTGTTTAGCGTCAGCTATAGCCTAGCACGTCAATGAAGTATGGGACTACTCACGCCCAGGCAAGCACTCGCACCATGATGGGGGCTGCTAGCATGTGCAGCATCACCGGCTATACATATGCGGCCGTTGTTGTACTGAGGCGCGGGAAAGTCACCTAGGTCGAACAAAGCCCACTTGGCCAGCTTCTCCGGGAGGAGATGGACAACGCCGCGGACGGTAGGGTGCCACTGCTCAAGGGCAGTCTCGACCTCATTGCGCGAGCCTTCAGCTACCATGGCCGTGTGGTCGGGCCATACGACTGAGTCCGACAAAATGATGACCACGTTCAGCAGGCCACAGTTGGCTACCGGGTAGTGAATCAGGTGCGCGCCTGGGCCGACGTGGAAGTGGAAGTTGTGCGCTTTCCATGCTCCCAGCACAGCGACGGCCTGGTCCATTGGCGCCAGGCCCCGGTAAGCCACCTTGTGCGTGAATTGAGGATTCGAGGCCGGGTGGTCCGCACCGAGGAGGTGTTGACGAACGCGTGACTTGATACCATCGCATCCGATGACTACATGTACCGTCATTAGCTAGACTCCATACATCAGGCAGCTGAAGTATGGCAAAGACTATACCGGCATCAACCTCAACTCTCGTGCCGTCGTAGAAGCAAAGCACCATTGTTCCATTTTCCTTCTGCTCGAGGACTTCCAAGCGCTTGTTGAAGTGGATCACATCCGGGGGGACGTCCTTAGCAAGCTCCTCAAGGAACTGATCTCGTCGACAGCCTCTGAAGCCACTGCCACCAATGGCTGCCAGCGGCTTCTGGTAGCTGGGATCAACTGCACTGTGTCGGTTGTAGCCATCCAACCAGCGCAGGTAGCCTTCATCGCACGCATCGTCCGATATAGGCACGGCACCACAACGCTTGAGAGCCTCAATGATAACCGGGTCCATTAGCTCCACTGCCAGGCTCAATCAGCTACCATATCAGGACGTACCAAAAGAACGACAGGACTCATATTGAGGTTGGTGGTCATGGAGATACAGGAATTAAGCCACTGAAAAGGGGAAGGGGAGGGATTGAAAGCACTATACGCACTGCAGCGACGCGCGCATGCCGAAAATGCAATACCTGCACCGATCTCCCGGAACCCAGCAGCCTGCTCATACAAGCGTACTGGGACTTTTTGTCGCAATAGCCCTAGCGCGAGGATCACTCCAACAATACCACCACCAACAATAGCAATCTGTGGCCCAGACGGGCTGGTGGTATCGTAACCAGTCATGACAAATAAGCTTCAATAGTCAGGGTATGGCGAATTCTCTACGCAGACCGTGTGCTATATCTTGTAGCTACACAGAAAATAAAAGAACACAAAGAGAATTTACGATGCCTTTGTTGGCTCGAGCGATTGAATATCTGTTGTGATTATGTACCAAGATCCATTTTATATTCTAGTATATGGAAGTCTCGTCAGATATTTTAGTCTCCCCAGTTTAGGGAAATTGCACCAGGCAGGATGGTGGTCTCGAAGCCGTATTCAAAGTGTGCACTCGGAGAAAAATTGAATGCTCTGCTGAGAATGTACTACGTAAGATGGTCAATGGATACAGATGTCGTTGAGGAATCGGCTCGGAGTTTCTCAATATACGTCACTCTGAAGCTGGAACGCTCGACTGCGAATGTACTACGCGAGGTAAAGATGATGAATGACCTGGATCGGGCTGAGGAATCGGGTCGGAGTTTCTCAATATACGCCATTCTGAAGCTGCACGGATGACTCGGGTCATGCAGCGTCCCAGCTCCTACAGCCTCCCTGCTCCCACTTGATTTTTCAGCCGCAAATTACTTTCTTTGGCTTAATTTACTTAACCTTAAGTCAAGAACAATGAATTTTAAGCGAGGGTTATGCGGTATTACCTAGAATGTACTTTATCTAAACTCCACCACCCTGCCCCTTGTGCTATAATATTTAAATTTTATTATGAAGATAAGGTAGCCAAGCTTGGTACTATTACGGCCAGTATACAGAAAGCTGCCGAAAACTTTCCGAAATATAGCAAACTAAAAGTTCCACAACCATAGGCATCAATTTTGAATCGGAAAGGGGAAGGCTAAAATATCAGCTTGGACATAAATGACCTATATATACACCTATAGCTACAGAATAAAACCATACGTGGATAAAAGCGGTAAAATTCAATCAAATAAACTCAAAGTCAAGGTAGTGCAACTTCAATATTACTCACGTGCTTGACATGAACATGACGGACCAAAATCACAACCCATCTCGTCTCCTTCCGAATCCTAGTATTTTGCTGTTCGGGTCACTTGCCCTGTCCTTCGATGACTCCGCACTCAAGCAGTTGCGCAAAGATGTAACAGCAAGCGATGCTAACGTCTGGCTCGCCGATGTAGTCAAGGGACTTCCGGATGACTGCGAAATAGCCTTGTCGGCACTCCCTACGCTCCACGCAGCGAAATGTCTGGCTCGCAAGCGGCTGGCTGATCTCTGCGAAGCCTTCACCACGGGCCGACCCCTGGACACGGCTTTTCCGCTACCTAACACCCTGTTGATTCCCTTGGTGATTATTGCCCAACTTGCCCAGTATAGCGCCTTCCTTCAGCAGCCCAGTGTAGAGGATGATGGCCAAATCAACACCTGGACTACGCCCAAGCCTAACCGGGAGATACTGGGCTTGTGTACGGGCATATTGAGCGCCTTTGTAGCAGCAAGCGTACACAGCATCGACGAGTTCCAGAGATATGGAGCCGCAGCCGTGCGTCTTGGCATGGTTATAGGTGTAGCAGTTGATAGCCAGGATGCAACTTTTGGCAGAGGACAGTCAAAATGTTTGAGTGTGGCCTGGAGCTTGGCTAAGGGGCATGGTGAGATATTGCAGATATTGAAGGATTTTGATGAGGTACTGTTACCTTTCTGTACCCCTTCACCCCCCCTTTCCCTCTCCCACTCCTAATGCTTCTAAAGATCCACGAACTTCATCTTACCTGTCCATCATTCATAGGCATATATCTCTGTCTATTATGACGAAAATCGAGCCACCATCACAACTTCAGCAGCTAGTATATACTGCCTGACCGAAAGGCTCAAAGCTGCAGGTCTGAGTGTGACCGAACTTGGTCTATATGGGAGCTTCCACTCAGCGAGCAACTTGGCCATATTCGAGCATCTTGTTGCTTTTTGTGATTCACATACCGCGTTCCAACTCCCCGATGCTGCATCGTTGGTAATTCCGACACGAGCCAATGATGGCAGCGGAGATGTATTGAAACAGGGTGCGCTACACTCCCAGGCACTGCGGTCGATCCTGCTAGAGCCCCCTCGCTGGTTCGATGTCTTTTCGGCGGCTTTACGAGACAAGCGTGAGCATCTTCAGATATTCTCATTTGGCCATGAGTGCAGCGTGCCCCCGTCACTTGCGTCCAGAGCAGACGTGCAAGTAGTTCACCCAGTCAACCATGCCAACGTAGGGACCGCCAAAGCAGACCGGCGGCCTGATCGACTTTGGATGGAGACTGACATTGCTGTTGTGGGCATGGCTTGTAAGGTTGCTGGGGCCGATAGCTTGGATGAGTTCTGGGACCTGCTGGTGGCAGGTCAATCACAGCATCGCGATATTAGTAACTTAGAATCGAGGTCGGCACGGTTTGATTTCCACGACACAGCATTCCGGACGGGTGCCGACGCGAATATGCAGCGAAAATGGTTTGCCAATCTGATCGACGGACACGACCAATTCGACCACCGCTTTTTCAAAAAGAGCGCGCGCGAGAGCGCAAGTATGGATCCCCAGCAGCGGCACCTCCTACAAGTGGCATACCAGGCTGTCGAGCAGAGTGGCTACTTCCAAATGGCTGAGAAGGAGCGTGATGCCAAAGTCGGCTGCTTCGTCGGTGTTTGTCTAAGCGACTATGAGAACAATGTTGGCTGCCACGCCGCCAATGCCTTCACCGCCACAGGAAACTTGCAGGGCTTCATTGCGGGGAAGGTGTCCCATTTTTTCGGCTGGACAGGGCCGGGGCTGACCATCGACACGGCCTGTAGCTCGTCGCTGGTGGCGGTGCATCAGGCGTGTTCCTCGATCCTGTCCGGCGAGTGCAATGCGGCGCTAGCAGGAGGATCTCACGTTATGACCTCGGCCGGGTGGTTCCAGAACCTGGCCGCCGGTTCGTTCTTGAGCCCGACGGGTCAGTGTAAGCCATTCGATGCCCAGGCAGACGGCTACTGTCGAGGTGAAGGCATTGGGGCCGTATTCTTGAAACAAATGAGCAAGGCCATTAAAGACGGGGATTCCATCCTGGGCGTCATCGCTGCCACAGCTGTGCAACAAAATCAAAACTGCACTCCCGTGTTTGTTCCTAACGTACCCTCGCTGGCAGACCTCTTCACAACCGTAACCGCTAAAGCACACCTGAAGCCATCTCAAATATCTGTCGTTGAGGCCCACGGCACGGGCACGGCGGTGGGAGACCCTGCTGAATATGACAGCATCCGGCAGGTTCTCGGCGGGCCGAACCGCGTGCCCGAGAAGCCTCTGATGGTGAGTTCGGTCAAGGGGCTGGTTGGACATATGGAGTGCACCTCGGGGATCATCAGCCTCATCAAAGTCCTCCTGATGCTTAACAAGGGCATGTTACCGCCGCAAGCCAGCTTTAGTACCATGAATCCAGCGCTCAAGGCCAGCCCTGCTGATCACATATTTATACCTACCCACGCACAGTCATGGGATGCTGACATCCGCGTTGCGCTGATCAACAACTATGGTGCTTCGGGGTCGAACGCGTCCATGATTGTCATGGAGGCACCGTCGAATATCACCCGTAAGGAGCAGAATGTCGTGAGAATGATGGCCGGGGACAGGTTTCCTTTCTGGCTCAGCGGAATTGATGACAAGAGCCTCCGTCGCTATGCCAAAGCTTTCCGGGAGTTTCTGGCTCAGTCAGCCGGGGATATACCCATTGCTAATCTGTCTTTCAACCTTGCTCAGCAGAAAAACCGTAACTTGGATCAGAGCTTGATATTTACTGCTAACTCTATCGAAGAGCTGGATCGAAACTTGGTCGCATTTGAAAATTGTGATGCCAGTATCTCATCCGTTCTAAGATCTTCCCCTTCTTCAACCGTAACACCGACCGTAGTTCTCTGTTTCGGCGGTCAGGTTTCAACCTACGTTGGCCTTGACCCTCAATTGTACGATAACATAGCTATCTTGCGCAAACATCTCGACCATGTTGATGCCGTCCTTCAATCTCTGGGATGTGAGAGCATCTTTCCCGGCATTTTCCAACGTACCCCATTGTCCGACACAGTCTTGCTACAGCTGATACTCTTTGCCATGCAATACGCATGTGCTCGTAGCTGGATTGACTCGGGAGTTCGCCCAGCTGCGCTAGTGGGCCATAGTTTTGGCGAGCTGACCACACTCTGCATTTCGGAAGCTCTTTCCCTAGAGGATACGGTGAGGATTATTGTACGTCGGGCCACCTTGGTACGGGATGCGTGGGGAGCCGATAAAGGCGCCATGATAGCTGTGGAAGCTGATCTGAGCGAGGTGGAGAAATTACTCCTCGACGCTAATAGCAACCATTCAGACAAACCTGCCAGCATTGCTTGCTATAATGGACCAAAGAGTTTCACTCTCGCAGGCTCGACTGTCGCAATTGCTGCTGTGGCTTCTCAACTCCAAACCTTGTCGGGGAAGACGGCGAAAGGTAAGAAGCTGAACGTGACAAATGCTTTTCACTCTGCGCTCGTTGATCCACTTCTGGTCGACCTTGAAGAGGCAGCCCAAGGGGTGACCTTTCGCGATCCTGTTATAAGCATTGAGCGAGCTGGAGAAAGCACCTCGAACAGTCAGTTTACGACGAGGTTCTTGGCAGACCATATGCGCAACCCCGTGTACTTTCACCAAGCGGTGGAGCGACTAGCGCAGCGTTACTCTTCATCCCCTTGCATTTTTCTCGAGGCGGGCACCAACTCGACCATCACATCCATAGCCGCCCGCGCACTTGGCAGTTCAAGCTTCAAGGGCACACACACCTTCCAAGGAGTCAACATAGCTAATTGCGAGGATGGCTGGAACAAACTGACTGATACCACCATATCTCTCTGGAATGCTGGCCTTAATTTGCAGTTCTGGGGCCATCACGGATTGCAGAGAAGTTACCAAGCGAGCATCAAGCCTTTACTCTTACCACCATACCAGTTTGATCCGACCGCACGACACTGGATGGAGCTGAAGTCGCCGCCAAAGTATTTGCCAGCACCAAATGGAGAAGAAGCCAAGAACTTGATCAACGCGGAGAGTCAAGCTGAGGAACTGCTGACCTTCTTTGGATTTCAGCATTCTCTGGAGCAAAAGCAGGCGCGATTCCGTGTCAATACGGCGACAGAGAAATATAAGAAGCTGCTATCGGGGCACCTCACCTTACAGACGGCACCCATATGTCCCGCTACCGTACAGATAAGCTTTGTAATTGATGCTATTGGCTGTATCTGTCCTGAGCTTCAGACAGCACAACAGCCGCAGATTCAGGATGTTCAATACCAGTCTCCCGTCTGCGCAAATTCAGCGCGTACAACATGGATCACAGTTAAGAATGATACCCCAGACGGGTCTGGGTGGCGGTTCGAGGTTTTCAGTACCGAGAACAATGATGAATCGCGAATGTTGCACACGACAGGCAAAATCATGTTCAGCGACTCTGGCGACTCATCTGTGATACGCCAGCTAGCGCACTTCGAACGACTGTTTGGACATAATTGCGCATTAGAGCTCTTGGAGGGCGCTGATGTCGACGAGGTACTCGTCAATCGTAGTATTTACCGCCTCTTTTCTGAGATTGTCGATTATGGCGACGAGTTCCGTGGGCTGCAAAAGGTGGTTGGCCGTGGGAATCATTCGGCAGGCCATGTAATTCGCAAGCATTCGCACCTTGAACAAACACCCTGGTTTGACGCCCATTTAGCCGACACGTTTTGTCAGCTTGGCGGCCTCTGGGTCAATTGCATGATAGATCGGTCTCCAAGTGATGTTTATCTCGCGAATGGTATTGACCAGTGGATCCGGGCACCACTCTCAACGGGTACAGATGTATTGGCCGTCAAACGACCGGACGAGTTTCACGTCTTTGCCATGCACCATCATTCGTCGGATCGATTATCCCTAAGTGATGTCTTTGTCTTCGATGCCGCGGATGGAGCACTGGTCGAGGTTATTCTTGGCATTGCATATGTCAAGACTCCAAAGCAATCCATGGAGAAACTGTTCACGCGCTTAACTGAGCCCGCGTGGCTGGCTAAGGCTCCATCAGGCATACTATTAGCTGCTCCTGCAGGTAAATCAAAACAAGCTGGCATGCTGGAAAATCTAGAGCCTCCCACAGTTCCTCTCCAGGCTCCAGTAGTCCTACCAGCACAAGTCCAAAACGTCGCCAATTTCAAGTTGCCCAAGTTGGATAAGCAAGCGCCCCAAGACGATCTGATGTTGAGAGTGAAAGCCGTGATTGCAGAACTGTCAGGTTTGGAAGTTTCTGAGATTAAAGATAACAGTGAGCTAGCAGACATGGGAATTGACTCTCTCGTGGGCATGGAGATGGTACACGAGATTGAGACTGCCTTTCAGGTGAAAATACCTGAAAACGAGATCCTTATTGTCACCAACATGCAAGACCTGGTGAGATGTGTGGCTAGTGCCTTGGGGATGGATACCAATTCCATCACAGCAGCTGAATCGGAAGAGCCCAGCAAGGACTCTGATAGTGATATGCCTAGCATCATGACTGTTTCGGAGGGTGTCGCGATTACAACAAATGTGACAACGCCGAGCCCGGACTTCGAGGCACAGGAGAATGGAACTTCGCAGTCCAGCGAATTCAAGCTCTCTTTCGCGACCGTCATGGAGGCCTTCAACGAGACCAAAACGATGACAGACCGGCGTGTAGCTGATCTTGGGCAGGCACACTATGTGGCAAAATGTCTGCCGCTGCAGAATAAGCTGACGGTGGCATTAACACTCGAGGCTCTCGACCCGCTAGGCGCTAGATTCTGCAATGCTCAGCCGGGGGAGCAGCTTCCAAGCATACGACATAGCAAGGAGCACCTGCACTTTGTGAATCACTTGTACAAGATGCTTGAGACGGAGACACAAATAATCAAGTTAGATGGGAACATCATTACAAGGACAGCAGTGCCACTTCCGCAGGTGTGCAGCAAGGACCTATACGAAGAAATACTCATACGCTTTCCAGACCAGCACCCAGCTACTAAGCTAATATACTATGCCGGAGTGCATCTTGGGCGCGTGCTCTCGGGCGAGACGGATGGCTTGAAGTTGATATTTGGTAGTAATGAAGGCCGAGACTTCGTTAGTGCTTTCTACGGCGATTGGCCGCTGAATCGGGTGCTCTATGCGCAAATGGAAGACTTCTTGGAGCGGTTGACGGCAAAACTGCATGCCAACTCGGACGGGATCGATGAGAGCAGACCGCTACGAATTCTAGAAATGGGTGCTGGTACTGGCGGCACGACTCGGCGAATCGTGCCAAAGCTGGCGCAGTTGCAGGTGCCAGTTGAATACACATTTACGGACTTAGCACCGTCATTTGTGGCGGCAGCCCGCAAGAAATGGGGCAAACAGTTCCCCTGGATGAAATTCCAGACTCACGATATTGAGAAGGCACCTGATGAGAAACTGTTGGGCACGCAACACTTTGTTATTGCGAGCAATGCGGTTCACGCAACACATTCTCTGCAGGAATCTACCCGGAATGTGCGCAAGGTCCTGCGCCCCGACGGGTTCCTGCTGATGCTAGAGATGACAAGAACGCCCTATTGGGTCGACCTTATCTTTGGTCTCTTAGAGGGGTGGTGGCTATTTGACGACGGTCGCCAGCATGCATTGACACACGAGTTGAGATGGGAGATTGACCTGCAGGCGGCTGGCTACGGCCATGTGGACTGGACGGGTGGCGTGAGGCCGGAGAGCGACATCGAGAAGTTGATACTGGCTGCTGCCAACCCGACCAACCTGTGAGTAGACCCGAGTCTTGCATGCCAGCTATCTTTATTTCCTACATATTTCATTGCGGATGGCCAAGTGCAGCTGAATATAAGTTGTGCATTGCTTGACCTCATCGCTGTCACAAGCCCAGCTTGTCTCGTCGTTTAAGTCCAGTTTCCCTTAGATGTTATATAGAAAATTTATACATCAAGTTATATAGAGCCCAGGCCCTCCATAGATCCCCTCTGTAGCTGATTCTATTTTTCCATCGTATTTCCTGGCTTCTTCTCTTCTTTACTTTAACTTTGATTGAATTCTAAATTTTTGGCCAGATGCGAACGCTTGCTGCAGAACGTACCTGCCCTCGGCTACCAGCATAAGAAAGTTGCCTCTGTCGACAGCGTAGCGCGCGAACAGATTGTCTCCGGATACGTCCGGGAACTGACGCAAGGATTCCAAGATCCGATCCATCTCCCTTGGTCTTTAACTACGGGCATTCCCCAATCGACATCTGGGGCCAAATGTATCTTGATAACAGGCGCTACCGGCGGTTTAGGTACACATCTGGTCGCCGAGGCGGCACTTCGGACAGACGTAGAACGAGTTGTGTGTCTCAATCGGCGAAGTAAGAAAGACCCAAATCACCGCCAGATGGAGGCTTTGCGCAAGAAAGGCATTGAGCTCCCCCCGGATACCTTGGCCAAGCTTGTTGTGCTGGAAACAGATATGGTCAATCCTACAAACCTCGGTCTGCCTGGCAACACCTATCGTTCGCTCATTGAAAATGTCACGCATATCGTTCACAACGCCTGGCTCATGAACTCCAAATGGACAATTAAGCGCTTCGAACCGCAGCTACACATAATGGCACACATGCTGGACTTCGCGCGCAATATCTCGGCCAAGCGTCCACATGGTCCGCGGGTGACATTCCAGTTCGTATCCTCTATTGCTACCGTCGGCCACCACCCACTGTGGACTGGTAGTCCAGTTGTGCCCGAGGAGCGCGTGCCTATCGAGAGCGTACTGCCAACCGGATATGGTGACGCAAAATATGTTTGTGAGCGTATGCTTGACACCACACTCCACCAGTACCCCGATCGATTCCGCGCCACTGCTGTGCGCTTGGGTCAGATTGCCGGCAGCAAAACCAATGGCCACTGGAACCCCATGGAACATGTATCTTTCATGGTTAAATCGTCCCAGACGCTGCGTGCTCTTCCAAACCTCCAAGGCACCTTGGGCTGGACGCCGGCCGACGACGTTGCACGCACCTTGGTCGACATCCTGACGCAACCGGACGGGGTGGCGCTGCATCCCATCTACCATATTGAGAATCCAATTCGCCAGTCCTGGCACGATACCATCGCTATACTAGCCGATGCCCTTCACATCCCGCAAGATTCCACAGGCATCATTCCCTTTGACCAGTGGCTACAGCGTGTGCGAGATTGGTCGCGAAGAGAGGATAACGACATCGGTGGGGCTAACCCTGCTTACTTGCTAGTACAGTTCTTAGATGCCAACTTTGTTCGTATAAGTTGTGGGGGCCTCTTGCTGGCAACTGCTAAGGCGAGGGAGCACTCACCTACTTTAACCAAATTGGGCCCTGTGAGCGAGAGTTTGACCAGAAGGTTTGTTAGAAACTGGAAAGATACGGATTTCTTGACCTAAAAAAAATTGTTTTTCAGGTGTTTATAGAATTTTGGTGCTGTTAAGCAGATACTTAGAGCAACTTATAAGGTATAGTTTTATTTGAAAGCTGTGATGTATTTCACAAGCGAGTTCCCACAAGAACAAAACTTAGTACCAGGAACTGTTAGATAGTCTATGTTGCATTTATTGTGTTGCATTTATTGTGTTGCATTTATTGTGTTGCATTTATTGTGTTGCATTTATTGTGTTGCATTTATTGTGTTGCATTTATTGTGTCGCTACTACTGTAATTACAATATAAGTGATCTATATCACTGTAATACGGTTCGAAAATACAGCTCAGGTGTCATCTACAAGGCTGCAAGGCCTATATGTACTAACCACGCATCAATATAGGCGGGGGTAAGCAGTCAATCAAGTCACTACTCTTCGTACTAAGTGCTCGATCCAATACCCATCCTTATACTGCAGCCTTTGATGCCTATAGATAGAGGCCATAGATGTAAGAAGCCACATCACGGATAGCGTACCTATCCTCTTCCATTATGGCTGGTCCTTATAGGAAGGATACTACCTCTTTAGATCAAGACGATTTAGTAAGTTTTACAATATATAGCTCTGGATTTTTCTGGACCGTTGCCTTCTAGGCCAGCTTTATTCCAGTAGTGGAACTAAAGGCTCAAATCCAAGAGGAAGACAGCATAGGGCCAATCCCTCTATACCTAGATTTGTTTTCTATATAAGATAATACAATCACTTGGTCCTTGACATACATGAAGGCCGAGAGATTAATGTTAAGACTTACTTACTAATAAGTATACTTGCTACGCAAATCCGAGGGCTTACGCAACGTCTTAGCAAAGACAAGTTACGCGAATTATTAATCGAGGCAACTATAGAAGCCGAAGAAAAATGCTTATCGTCACTTAAAGAAAAGGCAGATTAGGGTTAGATAGATAGAAAAGTAGATAGGGTAATCAGATGTTTTTAAATATACCGCTTGAGCTAGTGGAAGACTAGAATATTATGGTAAGGTAAAAAACACTGTTACAAGATTTTCATCTAGCTCATATTTCATATTAGAATTCAGATGCCGTATTCAGCTCGAGCTATACAGATCCAATGAGTTGGTTATTCAATACTAGAACAGTATAAGAGCCATCGCTTTAGTGAAGAGGAGCTGCTGCACTGATTGGAATCAAGGCTTTAGATAAGTTCAGAGTAGCCTTTGTGTAGGATCCTCGGCAAGGCTCGGGATACGGCCACCAGCGATATAATTCGAACTTTGGCCCATCTGCTGTCGAGTTCACGGAGATATTGATAAATGCTATTTAACTAACAAGTGAGGCGGACACACGCGTTGAAGTGGTTAAGAATAGCAGCAGATCACCGGATATAGTATAATTTTCGGTTTTTAAAGTCTCACTAATTGTGTTATGCACACCTTACTGGCGACATGATTTTGCTAGTAAAGGGTATTTTTGTTTGCACCGTTAATTTTCAAATAACACCGGAGATAAATACCTGATAGCTAGTGGGCAAATATATCCGTCAGTTGCAGGTTACTGTTTCAATGTCTTGTCGAATAACATAGTCCGAGCCGTGTTAACATTCTCAACACGTTTATGGGCAAGAGGTTCGAAAAGTCCAGCTTTACTAGGTGATAAATTACTATTGATATCACATACTCAATGAGACTCGCGGATCCCACACTCTGAAGTTTAAATACCGAACGAGGACTACCTCCAATTCCGATGGAGGTAGTATTTGAACAATCCAAAGGAAGCACTTTTCATTCGCCTACAGCTTTGGACCAAAGCATTAAATCTTAAAATTCTCTCTTGAATTTCCCACTCCGGCTCCCGCCTATCGTCTTCGAATATAGCAAACTATGATGCCAAGACATATTACTTTTGCTTTCCTAGGCATCATGAACATACTTAGAGCCAGAGCGAACTTTACGACCCGCTCCGCACCCCCTGGGCCGACACTTCTATCTCGTCCTTCGAAGATGGTCATCATGAAGCTTATTAAGGTCTTTATTATGGAGCTGGAATATTGGTTGGAAGTTCTACCTCGCTTTTATCATCCCTGGCTCTATTGGTGGAATATCGATGTGGCTCTTATGGCCGGACACCCGCTACCTACCTCTAGAAGAGATTACTACAATATTTGGCGATGCCGATGAAGTTGCAGTCTACCAGAATCAAATTGAAATTGATGTGTTAGATTACACGAATACTAAAGAGCAAGTATCCGCTGTGGAGCATGAGGGCGCCTCATAAATTGGTGAAGATTATGGCGGAGATCGAACCAAAAAATTGAGACGGCCATGGGGAAAGCTATCAAGTGCAGGATCTGAAGCTAAACATCTTGCCACTTACCTCTTGAACGTCCTATATAGTATGACCTTCAATGTTTTGAAATTGCTGCAAAGACTTCATCTTCAATCTCAAGAAAACGACGTGGTTAAAAAAGATATCTTTCCATAATTCATGAAGTATTTTATCTGCATTGTTGTACGCTTTTATTCTGCTAAAAGCTACTAATCTCCATGAGTAACGGCTTGATAGTGATTAGCTGTACATGACATGTGGTTTGAATGCCACGAAGTCACCAAGGCCAAGTATCATCCTGTTTTATTGACAAGAACCCCTAAGTAGTAGTCAGAATACCTTTGGCAAGACCATTATGACTTGCACCAGCGCCAGAATCCTTGACCATGCAGCTGAGACTGTGAAGAGGAATTTGGGAAACTGATTGAATATTCTGACTGTATCTTTTCCCAGATGTACCAACATAGGTTCCAGAAAGGGAGACTGCGGCAATCCTCGGCTTGGTCCTCCATCCGATATGTCAGTCATCTTGGATCTTGACTCGCAAATTGCTCTAAAGTAGAGTTCACACGCAATAGCTCGGCTCTTTCTGCCTTTCTTCCCAAGACGCGTTAATTCTAGTAGTGTATTGGGACTGTTTCTTTCTGCTATCATCTGAAGACATGAGCTTGAAGACATCTCAGTCCTGCTAGATCAAGTGAATGCTGAACAGTATTTGTCTATGCACATGCCCACCTCAAACCTCCCAAGCGACGAGAAGACGATAATACGCGTTGCTCTGCGCTTTGTAGACAAAACAAGGATCTGCAGATGAGACGCAACTTATCAATATACACCAAAACGTTATTCATTAGATCTTAAGGTATAAAAAAAACCTGAAGGAGCAGCCCCAACCGACGAGTTCGTCTGGTGTTATACAGGACACAAACTCCGGTATAAAGCGCTGGGTATCAGCTCCTTTCTTTAAGAGAAGTCTGACCACGGGCTCATGTCCTCTACATGCTGCTTCTTGGTGTGCGTTTTTAATCCAACCACCCTCATAATCTACCTCCGTTCTTTTCTGAAATAGCATCAGTACTGATTAATAGCTGCCAATAGATGCAGCAATTCCTAATGCGCTATCACCGGTACTGCAATTGATATCGGCCCCATGGCTTAGCAAGACTTCTATAGTATTTGCATGTCCACCTAAAGCTGCATTCTCCAAAGCTGTCCATTCATAGTTGTTCTGGGCTTTGAGGTCCACATTGGTGTCGAGCAATAGCTTAACCATATTCGTATGGCCGAACTGAGCACAACATGCAACGTTCTGTTTCCGGATCCATCCTCCACTGCCAAATCTTGCCCAAGGTCTAGCAATTCTAGTACAACGCTTTGAAGATTCCAGGCTGCTGAGGTATGAAGTAATGTCGCTGAACTATCCGAGCATGTTTTACCGGCCTTAAATATTAATAGATACATGTCAACCCATCGTTGAAAATAATACGTATCTGGCCATTCAAATTGCTGTATAAGATGAGTCTGGGGTATGTCTTTCTCTTCAGCGGCTTGTGCGGGCAAAAGCCAGAATGAATTTATTCTTATCGTACTCGAATTAGATTTACAGTCCAAGCAAAACATAATATACATGACACCGCATCAATCCAGCAATGGGTGAGGCTCTACCCGAAGTACTAATATCACCTCAAAATAATATCGATCTCATATCGTATCATGTTTCCAGGGAAACCAGCTGGAAGCGATGAACTCGGTAATATCTTCTTCGGAAGTACTTCGTGTATTAACATATGACTTTACACTCGACTTCCTTTCATTGCATTCGTGATGATCAGATACCGAAGCGAACCTGGCTCCAGTATGCGGTCACGTTGTCGACACTGCGAAGTGCCTTTGGTCGCAAGAGACATGGTTTGCTATGTTGCGGTCGCGGTCGCGTTTCACGAAAGATGGCGATCTGCGTTGGTTGGAGTCTAAAAGCCAATCGCTGACTTGAGAAGAGCATAAGGTACAGAGCATGAGATAATAAAACCATCATTCCCAGAACAGGTTCCCAAGGCTTTAACCTCACATACCTTATGTCCATCAAATAACAGATGCAAGTCTTGGTAAGGTTGCTTATGACAGACGACCAAGAAAGGATGATGGCCGCCCACTTATATATTGCATAGCAGGGTTGTCTATGCTTATGTGTCTCCCTGGTAATTTGCTTTGGTTCGGTCTCCAACATCTACGATTCTTTCAAAGCAGTATCGAGAGATGATGTGTCCTTTGAATGCAGCTGAGTTCAACCAACAGTATCCGAATAGTTATCAGTATCATGATCGCGAATGGTCCAAAAAAGTTTTGCAGGTCAAGGAAACCCTATCGTGTGTCCGGAACGGGGAAGGTCAGAATTCGGGTTGGAGAGTAAGGGACCAGAGGAAGAACGCTATGCTCTGTTAGTCCTGAAACTCCGGGACAGCCAATGAGATATTTAAACACGCCCTCCATCTTGGATTCCGTGTCAGCCGCATTGGAATCTCACCTGGCTGATATAAAGTATAAATCCGCATGTCCCATCAAATGACAGTCGCATCTTCGGACTTTCCTGCTCTTCTAGGGAAACACAATGCTCGTCCGATCGCGATCAAAGGCCTGTAGCGTGTGCCAAAAACGAAAGGTCAAGGTGAGTTGCTCGTGGTTCGGCGGATCAGCTACGCATAGCTGAGCTCGAGTTTCCGTGCTTCCTGAAAGCTGCGGCTGATCGCTTTCCAGTGTGACAAAGCCAGACCCGGATGCTCCCATTGCATCGAGGGTGGCTGGGAGTGTCCAGGGTACAAGGTCGTCTGGAAGGAGAATCCTCGAGAGCTGCCGGTGTGTACGTCAGCGATTCCGAATTCCTTGAGGGAATGCAATGCTAAAGTCTTCCATTTCAAGACGAGTCCCAGTGGCTACTAGAATCCAAAGAACAAGACGTGTCCAAGCTATCAGATCATCCTCAACGGCAAAGTTGCTTTGAAATCACGAAGGCACGTGAAAGACGACATGTCAATCAGCTTCCTCGATGTCCGCCTAACTCCAGCTCATCTTCACTGGCCCAGAAGCTCATATGCTTGCTTGAAGAAGATATGAAACTCGGCATAAAGATCCGAAGTGTCGGATCTTTCATCTCGTTCGTTCCTTCTCGACTTGGCTACAACAAAGCATTAGACGATGCTACCGAGTGCATCTGCTCGACGTACACCTCGATGCTGCAAGGGGGCGTCCAGGGAAGAACTTTAGATTGTCAAAAATACCTTCAAGCTATAAGAAGTCTTCGGCAGTGCATGCTGGACAACAGTCAAGCCCTATCTTCGAATGTCCTGGCTGCGGCTGTGCTTCTATCTTGGTATGACGTACGCAGGTCGCTTTGCTCTACTGTCAACGAGGATATGCTAATATACACAGATCATTGCACAGAACCTTGACAACAGTTGGCTGGATCATATTAGGGGCTGTGCCTCGTTGATCGAAGCACGCGGTCCTTCGAGACACGTTGCCACATTTGATAAAGCTCTTTTGTATGCTGAAGCGGGCCACATTGTATGCTATTTACTCTGGTCACGCCTGAATATTTAACTGACGAAGTAAACATCAAGTCAGCCGAAGCATTAATATCCGGCATCCCTTCCTTCCTCAACCTGCCTATCTGGCAAGCCGCGCTGAACTGCAACCAAGAGCTGCAATGTCCAGACGATGTGTACTTCCAATCTCTTCATACCATGAATGCTCGATTAGCACGGGTTTCCGCCATGCTTTCGGAATTCAACCATTTGATCAACAGCATCAGGCAGAAGTCTCACAAGGTGGCGGAGATTAGGGTTGTTCTTAAACGCTACGAAGCCCTACATCGTGAAATACGAGACTATGCTGCACAAGTCGATCTCGTGGGCCGCACGGGGACTGATAAGCGAAGAGGTCATGTATTGATTGCTAAGCAGTATCTGGGACTCCTGAAGCTCGATGCGCATCTTTTTGATGTACTACTTCTGCTTGGACCGCGTCCCGTTCCGGATGATTTCCCTGGCCCAGAAAATCAAGGCACCAACAAACACTATGAGTCTATTCAACTATCCCGAGTAGTGTGTCACAGCAGCACCATCATGTGCCCTTCTCCTCCGGATCCAAGTTTATGGGTGCATCTTCCCTTTCCAGACCACATGTCACAGTCAATCGCGCTGCAATACCTCAACAGCTCTATCTCCGAATCGGCTGTCTTACTTAAGGAGAATATCCTCCTATATAGGCAATTCGACCGCTTCGGTGCACGGAGATGGACATTTTTACTTCGGGTAGTTTGTGCAGAGGCAATCAAGCGCGGATTAGTACATCCAGTTTGGAGTGAAACTGAAGCGTGGCTAGACGTGGTGAATCAGGATGCCTATTTATCTTTTAACGATGATTCTGCTTCAGAAGTGGACGGGTAGCTCACGACCTACTCCGTCACTGAAGCAATACTATCTATTTTCATATTTCCGCAGCAGCTCATGATTAAGTACATGCGGGCAGCTTTTGACAGATTTGCTATATCCATGGCTCCCAAACTTCTGTTCTTTTCCAACCTTATTCGAGTCTTGGTACCGCCAGAAATTCAACGGAGGTTATACATACTATGAACTACGCTTCCAGAATCCCTCCTCCCTGCACTCAATCAAATCTTCACGAGAAACTTCCCCTTCGTCATCCAGAATCTCAAAGCGAGCAACATGAGACCACCAGCGGTCGTACTAACACCACCATAAATCCATAGGCTATTCCAGTGAAGATCTGTTCCATGGCCCAAGATGCCACCGCCGCCGGGGCCGCCAGCCAAGACAGCAATGCTGGTAAATGCGTATCCCATACCGATTCTGGTGCCGATCTTAGATTTATCGGTGGTCAAGAGGACAAAAGAGACTGATGGGAGGGCAATGAAAACGCCGGAGAAGAACCCGTACAATAGGGCGATAATAATGAGACCGCCAAGATTCGTGACTGCCATCATACAGAAAGTCAAGATACCGCAGATTATAGCCGCGGGCCCAAACACTAAGATGTGTGTAAGCAGGTAATGTGAGAGGAATGCTGGAATACTCACTATTTATTGGCCCCATTTTGTCCGAAATGGCATTCGGAATGGTTCGACCAAACACAGAGCCAGCGTTCAGAATTGGAATAATATAGAAGGCCATCTCAGAAGTTATAGTACTAGTGGCATCCCCAAAATATGAGATGAAGAACAACATGACATACATGCCGAGAAACCCAATCATGGTGCCGAAGGTGAAGATAGCAAAAGGCGGGTCAGTAAAAGCTGACCAGTCGAGGAAGGCTCGGGGATGGGCAGGCTTCATCCGCACTCTTAGAAGGCAGACAGGGGTAAGTTGAGTAACGAACATAAGAAGTCCAAGGGTACGGACGGTCCAGTTGAACCCGATGGAGTCAATCAAGTTGTAGAAGACGATGGGATAAATCAACCCACCAATGGATGATCCTGAAGCGGCAATCCCAACCGCCAGCCCAAGCCTCGTGCTAAAGTAGGTCGGCAGGATAGCCAAGACTGGCACGTAGGTCAAGCCGGCACCGATACCATAGCAGAACCCCTGGGCAAGCAAGACTTCCCAGAAGGTCTTACTAATGCTCAGCATCATGAAGCCGAAGACCATCATGAAGGAGCCGAGCGGCATCAGGATGTAGAAGTAGCCGCGGTCGAAGAGGGGACCAGAGACCAGACCAATTGTCACTATACATAATGCTTGGATAGACCCGATCCAGGCAATCGTGGCCGATGTTTCGGTGAAGAGCGCTCCTGATTCGTAATATGTCTGGAAGATGCCGAAAGCATTCAAGACCCCCCAGGTGTTGAAAAAGATAAACCAGCCACCCGCAACTTGGATCCAAGCCCAAATCCCACCATTTGGCGGACCTTGATTTTGGTTTTGGGTTGAGGGAACAGGCAACTTGGCTTCCTCCTCGAGCGACGTAGAGTTATGAGTCCGTTCTGCGGAATTGTCTGGCTTGTCACTCATTTTGCCAGTGAAGATGGAACTGAATTTGAGGTAATTGACAGTAATCGAAGCTGGAAACAGAGAGCTTGCTTCCTATGATGAGAGTTACTACAAACTGGAAAGGGAACATGTTTTCGAGCAGGGCTGGACATGTGCTTATATATGGACCGGCCCTTCATCAAAGCTTTAGATACAAAGTTAAAAGAACTCCGTATCCGGCTGACGGTATGTTTCGACACAGTTGGCCAATTTTATAAAGTTGAGTAAGATATGGCTTGCTTGGGACGCGATTAGTTCCCTCGGAGTTTGGAAACCAAAGAGGAATAGCGCCGTACCTTCTACGTCAGATATGAAGTTTTAAGCCTTTAAGCCAGCTTATTACTACTATTACGCAGCTTAATTCTACCTCTATGTAGCTTAAATGACATATAAGAATTAAGTGTAAAAATGAATTAAATTAAGCACTAAATAGGCTAGCTATTCAAAAAAGCAGGGATTGGTCATGTGAAACTAGCTATTTTATATAGGGGCGCCGTCCCTTGTAACGACTCCTCCAACGCCCTCGTATAAGTTGCCCTCGCTAGCCTGGCTGGTGATGCTGTCGACGCTGCTTAAGACTATGTACAAGCTTATTTAAGCTGCTGTTCGTACGTAATAGCTCTAGTTCCGCAACAGCCTCTTCCTCAGTCTCCCCTTTGTGCTATACATGCTCGTAGCTCATCCCAGATTACCATACGGTGACAGAATGGGAGCCTTATGAGATTTCCTGGGCGCCAGCGACTCCCCCACCTCTCCTCTAGCCCTTGGATGCCCGGCTGGCTGGAAATCCCCTCTTTACACTCCCTCCAGACATCCTTGACTGTAAAGACCTTTGCTAGAGCTGTGGCGACTGGTGGGCAGGGCGTAGGCTCGGGCCCTTTAGCCTGGGTAGCCCATAAGCCTGGCACTGACACTGGCACTGGCATTTGTGCTGCTGCTGGCCCTGTCCCCAAATAACCAGTAAAGGAAATAGGGATTCGGCCATCTATAAGAGCATTCAAGCTCTCTTGAATACCTTGTAGCTGCTGCTATACCTGCTACTGCTACTACTAGAGCTGCTGCTGCTGGAGCTGCTGCTGTGATTGGCTTGCGAGCCTATTACTATTATGCAGAATAGCCTCCTGTGAGGCCTTTAGCACAGAGCTCAGCTCTGGGAGTGCACGCTGTAGTAGGAGGTTCTGTGGCTCTGCGGTTCTGCTGCGGCTAGGTCAGAGCTTACAAGACAAGCAAATGCGTCCCACTCAGACCCATAGAATGGCAGGTAGCTGTAAAAAGGCAAAGAAGGGTATTGCAGCAGTAGTACAGCTAGGTCTTGTAAAACAATAACCCGTAGACGCTATCTGTTCCCTACCTATAACATAGGAACCTCCGTCGTCTAAATACATTGGATGGTTTCTATTCTTATGCTTTTACTCGCATATATCTCTCAATATCTCTTCTACTTTACCGATCAAGGATGTTTGAGTGATGAGCAAGCCTCATGCTTCACGGTCTTCGTGCTGGCCATTTGGTGGTGCTATGATAGAACGAACACGGTAGATCTGGTACCTAGGTGATGGGTGGGGGAGGTTGTTTCTGGAGTTAAAGGGAATGATGATGAAGACGATATCGCATTGGACAAGTGGGCAGGATAGTGCAAGAAATGCGATGCTGTGAAGCCTTTCAAGGCCCTATCTTTGTAAGAAGCGCGGATGGTATGCAACTCTCCATTGCCCGAGTCTGCCAAGCTCACAGAATGTCTAAATTAGGTACAGTGAATGACAGTCTGACGGGCTTGAGAAAGGTGTTTTTTGAATCGCTCTTTCTAAACCTAAAGGATTAAGTATCGTCAGAACTCTAGATACTTTAATTTTTTTATTTTAACTCTTTTAGCAGGATTAGAGTCTTTGTGGTATTGCTACAGGCAGTTCATATATTGAATAGCAATACTTAAGTTTATCTGTTGGATATTTTAAGCATATTATTGAAGCATCATGATTTTGCGTTTCGGCTCATACTAGATAATCTTGCTGGATGTGAAAAATTTTGTTTAGTCGCTGTATAGCCGAAACCATAGTAGCCTCTATCCTCTACTTACACTCGAAGTAGTTCTCCTGCAAGGCATCATGCAGCCGGGCAAAGACTCCACTATGCCACGTCCTAAAATCCTTCCACTCTTCCTCTGGCATAGTAATGGAGAGCATGTTCAACCATCCGCCCACGATCAGGTCGGCATAATTAGCCTGGTTCCCCTCAAGATATGGGCCTGTTCCGTGAACCATAAACAGCTGGGCTAGTGACGTCAGCGCCACCTTGAACGCCGCCTTGAGCTGCGCTCTTGCCTCGCCCTGGATGCAGATATCATCCCAGGAACTCAGGTGTGCGCGCTTGACGTAGAGGGCCTTTACAGCCTCAGCCGTGTTAGGATTGAAGGGCATGTACTGGCCGACAAGAACCACATAAGCGGAGAAGGTAGCGTCGACGTTCATGTTGAACCGGGCGTAGGCCTCGTTGTTAGAGCCTTGGTTGGAGGTCAAGGGCGCATAGAATGCCGTGTCCTTGTTCGGGCTCTCGTAATCGAGGCCAGTGCGGCTGGAGTGCGGAGGAAAAAGGCAGTCGCCGGAGTGCGGGAACATGTCCTCGAGATAGTTGGCGATATCGAACGAGTCACCCACAACCCTACCCGAGCCCGGGTCCCGCAGCATGGGCAGCGTATTAAAGTCGGAGCCATCGTCGAACTTGCGGGTGGCCGGGCAGCCGAGCCCCTTACGAACGTTGGGGATATCAAGGATGTCGACCGGGGTCGTCTTAAAGGGTACACATTTGAAGCTGAGCGCGAGACGGGCCTTGGAAGGATTGGGTGCATACGAGCGGGGTTCTAAAGGTGAAGAGATATCGTAGAAGATAAGGGGGTTCGAGTCTGTCATTCTGAAGCAGGTGTTAGGTAGAAGGGGTAATACCGGAGTACTATTCTAATTATCAGTCTGCTACCTTGGTGTGGGAGTTTAACACGGTGCAGAGACATGATGTGGACATACTGTAAACAAGTGTAGATTGGGGGCATTATGTTTTTCCGAATATTGTGTTAGTGGGTGAAATGTAAGGAGACTACGGTGGCCACACACTTAATCCTGCATGATCCCACGCCATCTTCCGAAATCCTGAATAACAGGCTGGCCATGATCTGGTACGATCACTACACTGAACCCTATTCCCGCTCATTGGCCCCACATTATCACATGAGAGAATTCCGTCTGTTCAGCTAGATGTGCTTTGCGACAGCAACAGCAACAGCAGCAGTGCCATGACTACAGTGCCGGCTCGTCTATATACTTCCATAAATAATCATGCCACTAACGATATCAAGCTGGTCTCCTCAGCGAATTTTCTATATACGATTGATTGATGGATAGAATATTAACTGCACTCGATTTGGTTTTCGAGATGCCTTGGCCCCCTAATTCTTGGTAGACCTTAAAGTCGGACAAATCATGCAGCCAAATACTCTGCCTTTTAGCTTCGATGCAAATTGATTGCAAATCCTTGCGAGTATTAGGTTTTTCTTGCAAGAAAAACATCCAGTATAAAGGCAGGAGCCTGTGACCGTGAGTGGGGCCCAATGCGTGCGCAGCCTATCACATCTAGGTCATATTGCATTTCACATCAATTCCACCATGGATTCAATTAACCTAGTACTCTCTCAACGTCAACTCTATAAGCATCGTCTCTCACGTGGAGCTATCGGGCCATGGAAACAAAAGCTGATTTCATTGACGCTATTAGGCTTAGTTAGTGATGACGAGGTTCCATTAGGCGAACCTTTACGAAGACGGAAAGCTCATAATTGAATCCAAAATGCCTTTAAAGCCTAAACAAATCTTCATTTGCTATACGTGGGTGTGCTGTGCTGCTCTGTGCTATTGACGGAGCTCCTTGGTATGAGGATATAGCCAACATCGAAGTCCGTTCTCAAGTGAGATAAGTCGAAGATATAGCAGAAGGCAATATCAAAGCAAAGAGAGACGGAGCTTTCCATTCCATCAACAACTCTTCCAAGACAAATGAATAAAGAACGCTTTCTGTTGCTCTTTTATCACTGGTTCCTGCTACGTCAAATCTTGGAATTCAACCCTTTACTTCCAGCTGGGCAGGGGTTCGATAATGTATTGCACCGTATGTTTACCTGCAATGGCGATGAAGTGTCATCATCTTGACCCCCACCTCAAGTACTTTAACCCCTGAATCCAACCTTAAACTTCATACCACAACAGCACCAGCCTATTTCGAAGCAATCTCCATACAGGCACCTATATCATCCTAGTCCGAGTCGTCGTCGCTCTCCTCGGCTATCAAATCAATCACCAAAACTGATCCCTGGCTCATTTTGTCAAGCTGAAAGCCGGCCTCGAGGGCGTTAGGAGCATCGAGAATACATTTAGAAACGTCCAAGCCGATGTCGGCGTCTTTGAGCGCCAAGCAGACAAGTCGAAAATGATCGTGGTGCGCGTTTCGCAGTTCTTCGCCATCACCATTTGAGTCAAATATTAAAATGGCATTGCGATGACGTAGGCAGAAGGCCTCGTAGGCTTCAGACCCTGATACGTTTTTTAAAGTCGTCACAAGCTTAGCTGGCTCAGTCTCAATGCTAGCAGTAAGGCGAGTAAACATGCGCCCGTTCATAAGGGCGCTCGCTGTATTCGGATCTGCGGGGGAGAATATGCAGACATTCTCAGGAAGAGCTGGTACCATTGTAGATGATGGATCGTTGCTTTTTGACATTATGTTGGCCGTTGAAAGATAATCAAGTTACTCAACTACCCTATGATTAAGTGTTTTGTTGATTGAGCTATACGCTAAGCTCAATTTAGCTAGTGAAAAAAATATTCAATTGATTCTAAGGTTACGTGCGAGAAGGCCAAAGCTTTGCTTTACTAAGCAAGAAATTCGAACATCAAATTCCTAACTTTTTCTCTGTGCCTTGTTTCATAGCTTGCCAACGAAGAGAGATGATTATGACCCGATATTCTAAGAGCCTATGCGAGCCTCTCTTCTTTTCAACGATGTTGGAAATATAGACATGCGCCTGTTAATTCTTGAGTTACAACCATGTGAAAGCGATCAATCCCATGCTTGCACGCTTGCACATGCCCCCGGTCGGGGCATGCAGATGGGGTGTATGTACAAGGTCAGAAGCGGCGGAATATACTTGGTAGTGATGTGGGCGCCTATCCCTCGGATGAAGAACATACTGAGAGATAGCAAGCGCCCCGTCCTCAAATGAATTACATCGCTATTATTTGCGTTCCATTACATAGAAGTCTCTGGTGGGTCCAAATAAGCTTCAACCTCAATTTCAATCACCATCCCTGGTAGTCTCAAATTGGAGACTTCCACACTTGTCCATAGCGGCCTATGCATCTGCATTCTCGCCTGTAAGTGGGCAGCCGTCAACTCCAAGGTCTCTTTCAAACTGGTATGATAGGTTTTGACCACGTAAACATGTTTCCAGTCCGCCTGCGACCTCAATGACCTTAGCACCAGCAAAATGTTTTCACATGCTTGTCCAACCTGGTCCGATATGCCTGGCAACACATTGCCTTGAATATCCCAGCCCCCTTGGCCGCTAATCTTCAGTACATTCCCAATTGCGACACCTTGGGAGAACCCGTAGTTATTGGAGATGAGGACAGCCTGGGAATTGTAGTTTGCGAATTTGGGAGTGTCCTTGTTCATGGTCTCCGTTTTCAAAATTGTAGGCTAGGCAGAGGGCTTATAATGCGACGTTTAAGCTTTTATTTAAAAGTGAAAATATATTTGAAAGACGAAAACTGTCATGAAAGGCAGGTGTGCGGCATAGATTCAAACGACAGCGCTAGCCATGTCACTGAGTCTCGATGCCAAGATGACTAAGTTTGACACTAAATTCTGAGACAGCCTAGATCTTGTCTGATACCAACCCGCACAGATTAGTGTAATCAAAACGAAAACAAAAGAGAATTGATCAAAGAAGCCTAAATATATCGGTTTTGGCTGCTGGACTCGGCAGGTTTGGTCGCTGTTTTGCGGCCTTGGCTGCTAGCTTAAGCTGTCTGAATACTCTCTCCAAAACTACATGCATTATTGAAGTCGCTTACCCAAAATGAGAAGTCTAGAGGCTGGAAATAGTCCCCCTTCTTTCACTAATCATAGCAGAGTAATCTCCTGTATCTTGATAGCTAGCTGTCCAAGTTATATATATATTCGCGACTTCTACACGTCCTTAGCTCTAACCTAGGTATGTTTATCGTTGTTGTAGCCGCCCTACTCTCCCTATGAACTCTCTACCCTAATAATACTATGGCTTCTATTATCCTCATCCGAGCAAAGGTGACTTTCCAAACTATCTAGATTGTTCCTAAATGACACTATTATACGAGCTGAATAGTAAAGGAGAAAGAGAAAAGCATGGTTAGTAGCGAAAACAATCGATATATTAACATTGATCTAAACGAAAAACAATTCCTACACTGGATTTTGATAACATGAGAGTTAGTATCTACCAAATTAATTAGAAATTTATGAGATATACTTATGTCATATTTAGCTCCTTTTACACGGGCTTGACTTGCCATGTCTTCTCGTCACTATTCGCTTGATTAATGCACACTACATCGACAGAAAGAACAATAGCATCCTCTATAGTGAGATTGTGAATCATAGCTGACAGGTTAATAATGTTCAGTACAAAGCGTATGTCTACTTAGAAACTTCTTGTTCTTATATATTAAGTCCAGATTTCTTTACTAGGTGGAAATTTGACTCTAAACGCTGGCCTAGAATGAGATAGACAGAACTGACAGATAAAATTCTATTCTGTCCATTCGGTGACTAGATTAAATGATACTCATACTATTTATTATATTACGGGCTTGATTGTAAGTCTGATACTAGGGGAGAGAGTCGCAGCAGATCATAGAGGGAAGAATACTTATTCAGCGGGCAAGTTGCGGGGTGGATACTGGCCTCCAATCGCCATAGATCAAGGACGGGGCATGGGGCGAAGTGGGGGGGAAGAGCGCCAGCCGCCAAACATATTAAAGACAGAACTTAATTCCCCGGGGATGGTGGCTCTACAATGGTCTAGCTAATATGTGAATTGCTTTATTGACTGTATGAGCGGGTACTAGTCTGGGCTTTGGCTTAACGCAAACATCGTCTAAGTGGCACGGGCTAAACCTTAATTTCAACATACAAAAAACAATCAAACAAACTATATTTGCTAAAAAACAATGATTATTGGATAAGAAATCGAAGTTAGAGATATTCCCTAGGTACTAGTGAGTACGCAGTGATTATCTTAGGGCTCAAGTGTCTAACCCTAACACTATAGCGTGGTCTGGCTGATCACACGTGACATGAACCTCAACCTCACCGTGTTAGACAAAGAGAACTTGGGGGAGCAGGATGGCATTGCGATACAGCTACCGCCTAACTTCGGTCTTGGCGACAGTCGAAGCGCTGAGTCTCCGCAACTCCGGGTTTGGCGACAGTTGAAGCGCCGAGTCTCCGCAACTTCGCTTTAAAATGCCGATGAGAAGTTCCATTGGCATTCTCCCAGAGCGCAAAGTTGACACTTGGCATATAACACATTTGGCAATATAATAGTTCTATGATAGTATAGAGTGAAGCACTTCTGTTACCCCGTCGGTTCCTTCGCCTACCATGGTTGCGTCGCAGAAATGGCGGGAGTCGCAAACGTGCTCCACAACATGTCTTTGATTGCTTGGCTAAGAACAAAGGGAATATTGGCATGGAGGAAATGTTTTTCCAAACAATGTTACATGATACAAGGCGAGACATGGGCTCTTGGCTCTTCGCTCTCTAGCTGGTCATGGCCAATCCGATGGGAGGATTCGATGCGATTGCTATCTTTCCTCTAGGCATTGATCAGTGAATATAGAAAGAACTCTTACCCACGGGGACATTGTGCCTCCGCCTCTCTCATATATGTTTTGAGGAGTCCACTGCCCTGGAAATCTCGATTTCATTGTCCTTCATATTATTTATTCAAAGGCCTTATAAGTGCGGAGACGGGAAAAAGCAGACTCCACTCCGGCTTGCTCGACCTTACCTGCGAACATCACAAGAAACAAGACACCGCCGCCATCGAGATTAAGAAACAGAAGTATGGAAGGTTTCATGGTTATTCCCTTTATGGGGATGCCTGGTGAAGATGTCGAGGATACTATCTCTTCTGTAGAAATCGCATACGCAGCGAGAGGATTGGATTCGACGTTGAATGCAGAACTGCGCGGGAAAGCAATGGCACTGATGTTGCGAAACGCCATACAAGGACTGGATGACAGTGAAGACAGCCCTAAGTCGTTCGTGGCCGATCTGGATAAGACTACATTGAATGATTTTTCTCTGCTGTCTGCGAAACTCAAAGAAAGATTTCCTGTCGTCAAAAGAGAACGGAGAAAAAGCCGCCTTCAATTTTTCGAAGAGGTGACTACTCTTCAGCAACAGCCGGGAGAGACAGTTCAGGAATACGTGAAGCGAGCTAGGCGTATTGCAGCGGGCATTGAAATTTACGATCGTGAAGCCCTCAATACCAAATTTATTCAGGGCATTCGAAATGTTGGACTTCGCATCTCAGTCAGAACTTTGATGGCAACCAAGGGAGAAGTTACAACGGGTCCATTCGAAACAGTGGCAGGGGCAACCCTGGAATTAGCAGACGAAGATATGCTAGAAACACCAGCCCCAATAGGCAAGCAAGCAAGAAGACAACCAGCAGATGCATCCGGCGACGTCCATTCAAGAGATAAGACGGAACTTCGAGCCAAACGCCAATCTTCTCAAAGGCCATCCGCTCCTAGATCAGTGGCTGCTTCCATCAGATCATCTTCATCCAGATCAATCGCTTCTGTGACAGCTGTTGGATCCAGGCTTCGGGGACTCACCGGACATAATCTCTCGCTTGCCCAACTCATCCTTATTGTAGCTCCTAGTTTTATCCTGTTCGGATATAATCAAGCTGGCGTAGGAGGTCTTCTCTCGGTAATGTGCCTCGTCTCCCAAATTTATGTTTGTGACTAATTAATATATGAAGCTCAATGACTGGACAAAACAATTTCCTGCAATTGATACCACACATACGACCGGTGCTACTAAACTCCATAATGCTACTATCCAGGGTGTTGTAGTCGCTGTGTTCGTTCTTGGCGCATTGGTTGGTGCATTCTCTTGCATGTATACCGGCGACTACTTCGGCCGACGAAAGAATATTTTTGCGGCCGCGATTCTGACCTTGATTGGCGAGGCAGTATGCTGTAGCTCCTTCGCCCTCGCGCAGTTTGTTATCGGCAGGACAATAATTGGTCTCGGAATTGGCATCCTGAGTGCGACCGTTCCAGTCTGGCAGGCTGAGTGTAGTTCAGCTGCCAACCGAGGAAAACATGTCGTTCTGGATGGACTATTTATCACGTATGTCATGCCCACATCTGCGGAGCCACGGTGACTTATGGACTTTACTGACTGCACAGTTTTGGATATACCCTCGAGGCATGGATCAATCTCGGCTTCTTTCAAATAAAAACTGGATCGTTGTCCTGGAGGATTCCACTCGCTATCCCATGCTTCTTTTCCCTCATTCTGATGGCAAGTATCTTCTTCATGCCTGAATCACCTCGCTGGCTCATACAAGTCGGCCGAGTCGAAGAGGGCCGAGAGAATCTCTCCGCCCTCAAGGATTTACCTCTTCATCACCGCACGATCTCCGCAGAGATTGAAGGTATTCAATATTCATTAGAGGAATCCTCTGCTAAACCTGCGTCTATGATGGATATTTTTTCCAACAACGACGAGAAGCTGTTCTATCGCTTCTGCCTCTGCATTCTGCTTCAATTTTTTCAGCAAATGTCAGGGAGCAACCTCATTTCTGTCTATGCTCCTGTGATTTTTCAACAGAATCTACAGCTGGATAGCCAATTGACCAGAATTCTAACCGGAGGAGCCTTGACGTGGAAGTTTCTCTCCTCATTCATTGCATTCTTCACTATTGATAGATATGGACGTCGTGCTCTATTTATGTTTAGTGGCTTTGGGTTTGTTCCCCTGCCCTGCAGATATACAGTTTTAACGATGTTATAGAATGGGTAGCTGTATGCTCGCCTTAACGATTTGTACATCTTTTCCGCCCAGCAATAAAGCCGCCTCCGTTGCAGGTGCTTTCTTCATATACATGGTAAACTTTGCCTCACGACTTATTATTATAACCACTAAACTGAAATAGTTCAACTTCTTCGTGCCCATTGGCTTCCTTGGGGCGAACTTCCTCTACTGTGCTGAAGTCGCACCCTCTAGACTGAGAGTCAGCATGTCTGCCATCTCAACCGCTAACCACTGGCTCTGGTAGTAACCTCCACTACACTCAAACAGGTTTATACTAACAGTTTCAGGAATTTTGTTATTGTAATGGTCACCCCTGTAGCAATTTCAAGTCTCGGCTTCAAATACTTCATTGTGTTCGCCGTTGTTAGCTACTGCATACCGGCATCTGTATACTTTTTCTATCCGGAAACCATGGGCCAAAGTCTCGAGCAAATCAACTCTGTGTTCCGCGAAAACAAGACACCCAGAGCTATTGTTAAAGCAGCTAATTTGCTGGCAGCCGCTGGGGCGGTGTATGAGAATAGTGACACAGAGAAAGATGTCGAGCAGGAGATAGAGTCTGCTAGTTTTTCGAAGGATGCTAGTTTGAAATAAATAATCCATGACTGTGCAGAAGCCGGAGGTCCAAAGCCGGAGAGCGGGTGCCGGTTCTGTTTTATAAAGGCAACAACTACGAATAGGAGGGAAGACCATGAACCGATAGAGATAGTTCAATTTAGATTTGTGAATTGGGTTTATTAAGTAAGGATCTAAAATAGAAAAACTCACTTTGGATTTCCAGCTATAGCTTGTAATTGTAGGGCTTAATAGATTTTATTCCGGTTAAGCCAAACGTATATTGGATCAAGAGAATTATACAGATTCCATTACAAAATTGACAGCCTGCCCCGAGGTCAATCTTGGACACTCAGTTACGATAAAACTTCTACTGATCCTATAGCCATGATTATGTGATATTAGGAATCATTCGTATGAGGCTTCTAGTTTTACTTGTGCTTTTGTCGTATTGCCTTAGTGCTCTAAAGTACGAAACTGAACTATCGTAGTCACAGTGCCAATTTACAACATTTGAATCCTTTACAAAGCAATATTCCAATTATCAAGAAAACTTTACTAATTTTGCGAAAATCGTTTCTTTAGTATATTGTCAAAAGAATATCACCAAACAAATTAATTTCTTCAGCGTATGCGTCTCTAGATCAATAAGAAGGCTGACTTGCTTCAATTTTATGAGCTTCCGAAATGCTCTTTGGGCTTTTCTTCCAGCATGATTAAGTCCGCGTACTTCATTTCCAGCATATTACATTGACTACCGAAGTCATTCCAGCAGGTGGATGTGGAATATCAATGACAGATACTAGAGGAAGAAAGATACTAGAGTCAGCTAGGGAAGGTTATCGACTGGCACGATGAAGTCTCTAGAATTTGATATAGAGACGATAATAGTTTTACAAATCCTTCAAGTAATAACGGGTGTTGGTAGCTGCACAGAAACCGGGCGCACTGCAGGATACATGCTCGCCTCTTTTTCCGTCGACCACCCCCATCAGAGTTTTGGTCTTGAAATCCGACGCCTTCTCGCCCATGATTCGTTCTTCTTATCGCTATACATTCGCGGGTTATAGCTTATCAACTTACAAAGCTTATGTAGAGTGATGCTTGCTCGTTCCCTTGTATTATCACACATTTTCATATCATTAAACTCAATAGATAAGAAACTATTACTGGGCTTGGATATGGCAGTTAAGTCTTCATAGGTGTGTATTGGTTCATTTTTGACTCTTGGTGAGTTATGTATGCTCACAGTTTGATAGATGGCGAGGTTTGGGATCTGGATGGTCTTGAATGGGACTTTTAAAGTTTCGTATAAGATAATCATTTGCTATTACGAGTGAAATAGTGCGAGGCCTGAAGATTCTGTCCATAGTGGTCACTAGGGCGGTTTCCACGAGTATGGTATTCGAAGATCGCATCCGCCAAAACAAATAGATACCGGATGATTTTGAATGCATGCAGTAAAAATTCAAATGGGAAGTTGTAAGGCTTTTGGTGTTTATATGAATTTATAATATTTCCCACTTGAATTAAAACTCGAAGCTCTACATGTATTCTCCTTTTCCAAGCAATAAATATCCAGACAACTAGGTCAATCCTGTCGCTACCTTGCAACCTTGCTAGAGAAAAAGCATTTCGCAATGGCAGTTTCTGCTGTAAAGATCCACTAAATGCTGATGTGATACAAGAGTTCAGTGCGAAGAAGACCTCCTATAAAGAACCTAGTCGTTAGTTAAGCCCAATCACTGCTCCGTGAATCGGACAATGCAGAATTTCTGAATTATTCGAATATGCACTAGATCTCTTGCAACGTCGATTTCCACTTCTGTAGCCAGAATATGTGTGATAAGATAGCACTGCGTTAAATTTGCTCTTACCCTCAGCTAACTTGGACTCTCAACTCTGCCTATCTTGGCGCAGCGGAAATTTTGATTAGCCATTACCTCCCGCTTCTATGAAAATTTAAGCTGTTGAATGCTATCATCGACAACGCTAATAAGGTCTGCAACGATGAATTTACTGCATTTTGCGGTAATCTGCCTATACAAAATCTATAATACCACCACATCAATTTGACTTTGAAACATTGAACCAATACACCATCTCGGAGAAAAGTTCGAAATACAGGTGCTGCACCTTGATGCACCCAGAGATATTCTATGAGTAAGAATCAAAACAAGTATTTCACATGTATATAAATTTCTTTTGCTTATATACTGTTGGCTGATATCTATATATTCGCAGATTAGTAGACATACTCAAAGTTTGGGTTCTCCTTGTCTGTAATATCATCAAACGCTGTAGAATTAAGATCGTAACTTTCATCCATTCTTCCCTCTGCAATTAGCTGTGCACGAAGCTTTTCTTTTTTCTTGTTCTCCCAGATAAAGACGTAACGGAAGATGAAGAAGAGACCAAGCTCAATGAAGTTGGCGAAGAGCAACGAACCGATTCCAAGTTTATAGGTTGGCGCTTGGTCAGTTTTGTAAAAGAAGGGCGAGGCAATGTTGCCTACACATGCTCCAAACCAGATCATGCCCGAAAGTATCATCTTCTTGGATTGCCCACCAGTGTTAGAAGTGACTAGCGACAAGCTGAGCACGAATGAAGCTTGGTATGACCCGGTCATGTAGCTAAAACAAGTCAGCACGCGTCTCTGCCAATCTGATAGAAGGATCGTTGACTTACAAGCACACTAGCCGACCTATATATGCTTTTTCAGGAGCCAGCAGAAAGCCCAATCCGCCGGCGATTGTTGGGAGCATGAATGCAGCGCAAATAAGAGTCCGGCTGTTCTTTGGAAGGTATCTGTTGCAGAGCGCTCCCAGCCCTATCCAAATAACGACAAGAGCTCCTTGAGGGATACCAAGAAGGCTTGTGTGAAGGGTGTCGAACCCTAGGCCCTTAATAACAAGCGTTGAAAAGTTCGAGATGCCACCATTAGGAATGTTTCCAACGAAACCAAGTAAGGTGAAGAGCCAGGTCTTGTAGTCAAAATATGCCTCTTTAATCTGACCCCAGTTAATGCGGCGCTGCTCGATGCCAGTCTGATTCCTTCTCATACGGGCGATCATCAGCAACTTCTCGTCATGCGAGAAGCCCCAGAAGGTGGTGGGCGAATTGGGAAGCAGGATGAATAAGATGATCCCCCAACCCGAGCAGGCAGCACCCACTATGATGAACTCATATCTCCATGATTGAAGAGCCCCCTTAATATGACCAATTCCATAGCCTGCTAACGATTAGCATTTCGTTCAACCTGTACTCTCTTAAAACTAACCGATCAGTCCACCTCCGGCTACTCCGACTCCTGCATTGCATTAGCTGTTATTCTTCTGACTTAGGTACTCCCAGGAAATTTTTAATAGAGTCCATGGCAAAATATGTTACACACCATTAAAAATATACCATGCTGCAATCCGAGAGGGCTGCTCCGCTCTTGTGTAATACATCGATGTAATCAGCATAAATGCTGGATCGGCAATGGCCTCAAAAGCCCCTGACAGGATTCGGAGAGCAGCCAATGTCACGAAATTCTGTGAAGCCGCTTGTGCCATCAATAGAACCCCCCACATAAAAATGTTGAATGCGAGATACCATCCAGGGCGGCATCTTTGCATGATTAAATTCGAGGGGATGGCCCAGAAGAGCCATCCGAAGTAAAAGAGAGACGAGAGCCATGAATATTCAGTACTGGCAAGCTTTAGATCCGTTTTCAGACCAAAGATAGCCGCGTATGAAAGAGTCGTTTTGTCAATATACTGCAGGACGCGACATACACCTTAGAGATTGTCCTAAGAGTTTGGGTCTAGTGATGGATAACTGGATCAACTACGTACATAAAAGACGTAACAAATTCCCAACAGAGGGATGATACGTCGATCAAGCTTGCTTTTCAGTCTCTTCTCATCTGCCTGATCAATGGACTCATCAGAGGGGTATCGTGCGATGGCCTCTGCGTATATTTCAGGATGTTGTTGTTTTCTTAAGGCATCCCTGACCTCGTTGGCAACCTTGGCATTAATACCATCGTAAGCAATGCTCTCGACGTTCTCCATCTGAGTAGCCTCGTACTCTTCGTCCTTAGTGATCGTGGCAGCCATTTTCAGGAAGTTGTGGCGATAGTGAATATCTTGACCAGAGATAAGTACAGCTCAACCAAGCATGCAAGAAGAAAGAGGAAAGAGGGTAGAACTTTATATAGCTGCGCAACTATGGTAACAATTATTCCTGCACTAATAATGTAGTTGATTAACGAGTCATGGCTTCATTTTTAGATCACCCTTTTCTATTCCCTCAGGACCCCACGTTTGTGGTTCAGAATTTCCACCTCCCCACGGGGGGGAAGCAGCTCATAGGCCTTTATTCTGTGGGGTTCTTAGCCTCCGATCATCGCTGGCGGTGTACATATTTGGAGGTGTTTGTGGTGCTGTTACGAACGAGACGGAAACAAATTTATGCGTCTAATTATCCACCAATAGAAGGTAGTCCGTAGTGCTAACAGCTGGTTCTTTAGCGAGGCAGGTTGTGATATCATAGACTTACAGATTACTTGCTTCACTCAATATCTGACGATTGTTAGAAGTCACATGATTATACATGAGGTCTAGCCGAAAGGTGGTTATTAGTAGCAGTATTCGTAAATAACTATCACTAAGATCGATCCAGTTGCGTAGGACATTGACTGAATTACTAGGATCCAAGAAAGAAGTAAAACGAAGGTAAAGGCGAGCTTGCAAGTGTGTTTATAAATACTACCGCAGCTGACCGCCTTTGTGCCCGGCACTTGCTTCGGCAACATATGATATCTGACTGTCGTCAAGTGTCAAATCATTTGACTTCTATTAAGTGGGGCAAGAGGAAATCTTCTCCAAGCGCAAGTCATGGTAGTGAGATTGGTAGGAGACAATCAAAAGAGTTTGCACATCCTCTGTATTTGAATGCCTCAAAACCTCAAAGGGCGAGACTCCCATCTTCAGTGAAGCCTATTACAGTTACCAATATCCAACCACCAGCATGGCAAGTAGTTTTAACGATAGCTTTGAGCTAGAAAGTTGATTTTACCAAGGCAAAAGTAATCTAGATTGCAATATGTTTTCGGAGGAATCCGGTCTGGCAAGTGGCCATGCAGTTCTCCTTTACTTAGATCCTCGGTTTTATTCAAGTGACTTAACCTTACAAGACATATTCGATATACTTGAATCTCCGGTAGCGTTTAGAATTGATATAGCGCCACAACCTCGGTTTCACCTGTATATAATCTGGTATTCTAATCTCCAACTCCTAATTTTCTAGAAATTTAGCATGGCTCT
>JALRME010000037.1:121955-348000 GCA_026120035.1 Coleophoma eucalyptorum
TCTTTTTTATCCATAGTAAAATTAAGATATAGTGTATATGGGGCTCTACTAAGATTATAATATCTATTGAAGGTGCAAAAATGTGTAGATTAGAAAAGCTGAACAGGAGTAACCTCCTCCTTCTTTGGCTCCTCCTCGGCTCTTTTTTATCCATAGTAAAATTAAGATATAGTGTATATGGGGCTCTACTAAGATTATAATATCTATTGAAGGTGCAAAAATGTGTAGATTAGAAAAGCTGCAAACTACGTGCTATATACAAAGTAATATAGCCTTAGGATTAGCAAGGCCCCATTGCACTAGAATGGGAGGGAGATCCATTGTCAATAAAACCATTTATAGGCAAGGAAAGAATTTACTTGGAGTAAGAAAAACTATTTATAGGCTCGTAAACTCCTTTCATCTTCCAAGGGGGCGCTTGTACAAGAGATATTACCAAACGCCTCTGAGCATGGCTTGAAATAATTTCAGAATTGTCCTCTACGACATCTATTGAATTTGATATGATAATCAATTTTGGAAAAGTTCGACTACTTATTTATGATTGTTTATTACTTTCATGTGCCAAGCAAGTCAATGAGATGGTGATTGTGACGAGACTACTTTATTCTCCTAAGCGACAGCCTGAAAAGTACTTGCTATCGTCGAAGTTGGCGGAATTTAATAAAAGCTAGTAATAAGTAGCTTTGCCCAAAGATTTTTCATAAACTACAGCTGCAGCTGGGAACAAAATTTGCACCACGAAATATCGCGTGTTTGGCACGAGGAGTAGGGTAGCTCGGGTAGTTCCGATGACTCCTCGCGAAATATGCATGCACTAAGTGGAGTCGACAATACTGCGACGCGGAATTCCGAGGACGCTGGGTACCGAGCATCATATTACGCTCTGAGGCAGTTGACCTACATGCATCTGAAAATGACGCATATTTGTGACGTATACCTAGGTACTTTCGAATTTCTTAGGACCAACTTTAAATTTACTACTTAGAGCTAGGAAAATGCAAAAGCTATTCTTATTCCTGGCCTTGACATACGAAAACTGTAGTTTCATTTGCAGGTAGTTACCATCCTTATGTAATGACTTGTTGGAATATATACCACCATACGAAGTAGGAAAGGTGAACCGAAAGAAGGGGGAGTGAAAATAGATATCTATATTAGTTTACAGCCATGATAACAGATTAAAGAATCATAATATCCTAAGCGTACATCCAGTTTTAAACTCTACACCTTTTAACAAATTTTTGATATTCTCAGTTCTATAAAATAGTCATCAACTCTAATATATTCTCATATAGTTGAGCTAAACCTCGAGAGCTTTCTTATCCTAGCACCATAAATAAAAAACAAAATCGGGACGGGAAACATTGCTACAGCCAAGAAGGCAAGAAGGGAGGTCGCCCAGTTGACGCCCAAATTATGAAACATTGCCACGGCGAAGAGCGGAAAACCAGCTCCAGCGAGAGAACGCAGGAAGCCATTGGCAGCAATTGCCGAGTTGGAATAGGAAACGTAGACATCTACTATGTAGTTTAAGCCTCTGTGAGACAAATTAGACCCGTGCTTCTTGCCCAAAATTGGCCACGATTGAAACATAGGAAAAAAGCAAAGGGAGATAGTAAACATACTGCAAAAATATCATCATAATACCCATGCCCGTTGGTATACCTGCAAGAACTTGTGGTACCCATATAACCTGCGAATCACTTGTCCAAGCGAACCAAAATAAGCCGACAGGAAAGATGGCTGCTCCAATTATCATCATAGGAAGACGCTCCTCTGGAACAACAACGCCGCCATTCTCTCTCATCTTTCGAGCAAACCGAGTTTTGCTATTTATAGCTACTGCAATGATGCCGAGCAAGACGCCGATGAACATAGCCAGGAAAGGAAGAGCGCCAATACCGGCGTTCCACCCGCGTTCCTCTTGGAAGGAGACGGGATAAACCTCAAAGAAGAGGTAAAGTACTCCGTAGATTAAAGCCATATAAATAGTTATGAGGTCGAGGATTGGCTCTTGAACAGCCATACCTGTGTAATGTCAGCTGAAACTTGAGCAGAATATGAGGATTCCTTACTGAAAGGACGTAGTAGATAAATACGTGCGATATTGCCTATATGTAGTGGTGTTTCGTCTTTCAGGGTATGGATTGCCCAGTTTTTAGTTTCATAGCGCAGTTTAGCTGCTCGTCGTTGCAAAAGTACGGGTGCATATGTTTCCGGGATTATGAACAACGCAATACCCCATGCTGAGAAAGCTCCTATCACGAGAATCCATGCAGTCCAACGCCAGCCGAGAAAACTATCAACGATAAACCCACCAGCCACAGGTCCAACTAAAACTGTTATTACGTATCTAAGAAACTAGAGTTGATGAAACGTACGGATGGGTCCTATAAATGTAGACGCTGCAAAGGCACAAATTGCAAGACTCCTTTCAACCGGCTCCCATAAGTCACTCATGGCTCCGCCTACAATAGCAAGTGGTGCACAGCCAAATGCCCCACTAAGGAAACGGCATACCATAATCGTTTCCAAGTTCTGAGCAACTGCGATGGGAATTTGAAAAACTGCAAAAATAAAGATGCCGGTGAAGAGAGGAAGCTTACGACCGTAAAGCTCAGATGCTGGACCCCATATCAGCGGGCCAAAGGCAAACCCCTATGACTATTAGTTTGTGATAAAGGGCTGTTTATATATTGTTTTTCGACCAACCATCACAAAAAGAGAGGTACCCAATGTAGATACCACAGTTGAAACATGGAATTCTGCTGCTGTATCATCTGTCGCTGTACTAAAGATACTACTTGCGAATGTTATGAAAAAGGTCATGATGCCCATCGTGATTGTGATTCGCCATTTCCGTGATTTCGGCCAATTCACTGGATATGCAGGGTCATATTTCCCATCCCAATTAACGATATTGGTACTATTCTCCTCCTTTATGATCAATCCATTGGCGGCTCCGGCAAAAATTCGTTGTGTCGTCGTGTCATCCATTCTTGATTCCAGTGCTCGTTCGCCCTTTCACCGCACGTTAGCACCTGAGCGCAAAGAAAAATTTAGAGTACAGTGTAGATCTCTCACCAGATCTCCGCTCTCTGAGACTTCGAAGGCTCTAGACATGGCCCCTTGGACGCTCTTAGTTTCACTGGTCGTATCAGGTTCACTATATTGCGAAGGTCGAGAAATCTGGTATGGCGGGGAGCGATATCTAGGAGACCATGTACCATCGTTGAAATTGAAGCATTTGAATTAAAGCTTATGGCAAGCGGCTTTATTTAAGGAGGTCTAAACTGCAGCTAGGAACAGAATTGGACCATGAAATATTCCGAGCTGGGCACGAGGAATTGATCGGACGACACTTTCTGTCAGCCCAACATGCAGGAGGGGCATACATCGCTTAACGGGCGACGAAGCGAGGACTGAGGACATTCACCAGCAGGCCAACCAGCTGTGGCCAGGCTGCCTTATTCGGCATAGTCACCCAGCAACCTCGGACATGGCGTCGCGGAATTCCGAGGACGCTAAGGTACCGAGCATCAACACCTCACTCTGAGGAACCATTTGCCTATATGCGACTGTAGATGACGCAGGTTTAGAAGGGATAGGTCTCTAAGGGCTAGGAATACCAGAAGAAGCATCGTCAACTGACTCTTCACTGTTTGTCAGGAGCCTCTAATTGCCAACTACTGGGTTGCGGAGTGACAGGGGTCAAGGGGAATCTTGTAGTCATGGACGCAGCTACCGGCCGGCCACGATTAGGTTACAGGCGCAGAGGATGGGTAAGCTGTCTGGTATGCCGGAAGCGTAAAATCCGGTGTGATCGCGCCGAGCCGTGTAGTCATTGTACTAAGTCGGGGTGCGTCGAGAGGTGTGTTTATGATACTCCCCTGGAAACAAGACCTGTGGTATCAGAACGTGTTTCCTCAGTAAACCCATCCCCAAGAAATCCATCTTCAGCAAACCCATCCTCTTCAGCAGCACAGTCTCCAGGACGCGCTTCATTGAGCTCAGGACAACCCCAGGGTTTGCCGGCAGGGCAGCTACAGTCGTCTCAAACTGACTCGACATCCTTCCTACACTTGCTATGGCGTGGCAGTCTTGCAGTTGACAACTATTGTGAACCTTTTCGTGACCAAATGCTTTGGACCGCGAAGGAGGTGATTCGGGGAGAGAACGACTCCACGATTTGGTGGGGAAGGAGCCACGGAAGCAACTTTCTCCCCTGCGTAAGCTGAACTGAATTAATTTGGGTCAACCGTAGACTGGCTAACCTCTCTAGTTCACAGATATTCTCGATGTACTGCTCAAATCTGATGAGCAGGATGATGTTTCTACCCTATATCAGGTAGAACGGCGTACGCAACCAAGAGAGTTTGCCTCTTCAGTCCCTGTGGAAGTTCATAATCCCGAACTATACGCCTTACTGCCACCCAGACCGCTATTAGATCAATTTGTTCAGACATACTTCAAGTACTTTGAATCATACTACAGGATCCTTCATGTTCCCACGTTTCTCGTTGATTATGCACGCCTTTGGGGCGAGACAACTTGTACCTCCGGGCCACCATATTTTCTGTCCACTTTATTGAGCATTTGCGCAATCAGTTCATCTTTCTCAACGGTTGCCAAACCTGAGAGCTTTATCGAAAAAGATGTGGTTCTCGGATGGATCGAAGCCGTTAGATCGTGGCTGTCCAAGCAAGAAATCAGAACGCAGAAGACTCTGGGATACTTACAAACCTATTTTCTTATGCTCGTATCGTGGGAAGCAACCTGGACTCACATTGATCAAACCTGGGTCGCGAGCGGTACTTTAGTTCGTACTGCTATGTCTGCTGGGCTCCACCGAGAGCCATCGGACTTTGTCAGAGTTTCACCATTCTATGCCGAACTTCGCCGACGTCTATGGTATTCTATCTTGGAGTTCGACCTTCAGGCATCACTTGGTAAAGGATCTATTCCATCTGTTTGCGAAACTGATTATGACTGCAAGCTACCATCAGACCTTGATGATACCCAGCTAGTTGGAGGGAGAGAAATGGCCCCCAATCCTCTGCAACTAGATCTTCACGCCCGCAGCACATATCAGATACTCCTTGCCAAATGCCTGCCTTTGCGAAGCAAGATCTGTCGACTGTCCAATAGTATCAATCTTGGTCATGTGTACGAAGAAGTTCTGAAGCTTGATGCAGCACTCAATGGCCTGCTTCGTGAAACATTGACCATAGTCAACGAAGAAACTGAACCGTTTAGACGGATTATTTTTACTGTCCTCATACGCCGACCGATCATTGCGCTCAACCGGAGCTTTGCCTCTCGTGCCGCACACGACCCAAGATACTTCTACTCTCGAACGGCTTGCAACGAAGTATCCATAACTATTCTCAGTGCCGCATTATCACTTGACGCAGACCAGTTTGGCGCTCTTGCAAATATCTGCCGTACAGAAATTTCAGCTAGTGCGTTCCTACTATGCCACGAACTTTTGGTTGGGGCTCTCGAGCAACAGCAGCTTTCTGCACAGATGCCATCCACCGAGCAATACGTTGCCCAGTGGAGCTATCCTCGCAGAGACTTGTTTATTGATCTAATTGACAGGACTGCGACTGCTCTCACAAACGTATCCATGGACATCCTGAGCCAACGTATATGTGGCTTGCTGCACCTCGTTGCTAGTCTGTCCAAAGCAACTGCACAAGGTGGCGACACTGTTACTGCAATGAGAGCATCGCTACGACAGAGTATACAGATGTATAGATCTAGTGTCCGAAAAAAGAGGCATCATCCAGCTGAAGATCTTGAGGTGAGATTATTCAGAAATACTTACAAGGTTATGTCACGGGAACCATATTGACATACAGTACAGGTCTCGACCCAAGGTCAACAAGCAACTATGGCAGTTCCAGAAGATGGTAATGTAGGTGTTAATCCTCCATATTATTAAAAGGCGACCAAATACTGATCTTTTTAAGTACTTTAACATAGATTTTAACCCAGGTACTATGGAGAACTTTACGGAATGGACATTAAGCCCGCTATTATACAGTTCCTTGGAAGGTTATGACTGCGTTTCTCTCGGAATATGATTTTGAAAGCTAAAACTAGTAAATTTGATGCATCATATGTTATTTCAAGGATGAAATTGTTATCTAGGAGAGCGAGCTTCTAGTTTGGAATAGCAATGTGTAAAGTTACAAGCAGCAAGAATCATCATAGCTTCTTGTAAAGCTAGGGATATCTCTTACTAGAGGTGACTTCTCTTGAACATGTAGAAGGATATCGTGCACAAACGTCTATTAATGTCTAGGATAAACCTCTTCCTGGACCAATAGAGCCAAAGAAGAAAGCTTCAGATTATTGATATACTCTTTTTCCGTTTGTTCCTGAACTAGTTTGCCTGATCACATACACATTTTCGCTTTCTCCGGTAGGAAGAGTACCTATTTCGATTTCTTATGAGAGCGGTCGAGTTCGGACATGGGTCGCATGACTTATAAATCATGGCGTTGATCCTACATTTGCCGTTATAGTAGCTAGTTAGTCTGATAACGGCAAATTAAAAAATAATAATGCGATAGCTGAGAACTGATCCTATGGTGAAGAGAAAATATGTTGTAGTGACTGTGGGCAATAGTGGGAGCTAATATTGGCAGAGAGAAGCGCTGCCACTATCGTGAAACGCATCTATCGCAAAGCGTGAAACCCAGCATTATCTTACATAATCTAATTTCCCATGCTCTAACTTCGCTTTAGATTCAACAATGAATACAAACGAGATTAAATAAATAATTAGGAATAGATTTCTAAACCTGTCTTGACCAGACTAATGCCAAAAGGCATACTATAGACAAGCACATTGCACTATATTATTCCGATCTAGAGCTTTATCCATACTATTTATATCAATATAGAATTACTCACTCACGATATTCAGACGGACTGTGGGGCTAAGCTGAGACTTCTTAATGGCGGTAAGCTATTTCAAGACTGTTAAAACATATAACGGCTGATAAATAACGTACGACACAAGCGAATGGCCCACACAAGCGAATGGCCCACACAAGCGAATGGCCCACACAAGCGAATGGCCCACCTTCGCAAGGAAACCCAACCTTTTATATACTACTTTGATTTTCTCAACAACCAACCATGGAATCTACTTCAATTGAAAGCCGTATTATCCTTGTCCTTTAGGCTCTTGAAAATGACCCTATACTTAGTGTTAGGAAGGCTGCAGATATATATAACGCGCCTCGTACGACCTTAAGACGACGCGTCAAAGGAAAACCTTCTTAAGTAGAAACGGTCGTTAAATCACGAAAGCTTACGAATCTAGAGGAGGAGACTATTGTTCAGAGGTTACTTAACCTAGATTCACAAGGATTTCCGGTCCGAATCGGTACTATTTTAGGTATAACAAATCTTCTTCTTCGTATACACGACGCGCTACTAGTCGGACGAAATTGGGCTTCCAACTTTATAAAACGACAACCAGAAATAAAGATATATCGAACGCGTTCGTACGATAATTAGAGAGTATTATACGAGGATCTAGAGAAAATTTAGGCTTGATTTAGGCTTATAATAAATTTTATTACGAAATTTGGAATACGCGTCGAGGATATATTCAATTTTAACGAGACCGGGTTTTTGATAGAACAAATTAGTATAACTATTGTTATTATAAGCTCTAATCGTACGGCCAAACCTAAGTTACGTTAGCCTAGTAATCAAGAATAGGTAATAGTTATTTAAGGAGTTAATTCTTAAGGCTAGGCTATTCTATCGTTCCTTATGTTTAAAGGTAAAAATATCTTAGATTCCTAATACGAAAAAGGATAATTACTATCTAGTATCCGAGCCGGTGTTTCTAAAAATGGCTGGATAGATAATAAAGTATCTCTAGAATGGCTAGAGTACTTTGATAAGTATACTCGAGCGAAAACAATTAGGAAATATCGACTTCTTATCCTAGATGGTTATAAAAGTTATATATTAGCTAAGTTCTAAGAATATTGTCGTACGAATGATATTCTTATACTTTGTATACCTATCTATTTATCTTACCTACTTTAGCCTCTAGATGTAGGTTGTTTTAGGCCTCTAAAGAAGTTATACGGTCGCCAAATTAAAGATATTATATATAGCTAGATTTCATATATTTCAAAGGAAGTATTTATATTAGTATTTATCTAAGTATTTAAGGCTACCTTTACTATAGAGAACATCTAGGGAGGTTTTAGAGGAGCTAGCCTTATACCGTACGACCCAGAAAAGGTCTTATTATAGCTAGATATTCGACTACTAACTCTAATACCTAAAAGCTCGTATCTATCAACCTTCTATTTATAGATCTATAAAACATTACAAACAGCTAAAGAGGTAGTCAAACAAGTAACTCTTATTAAGAGTAGGATCGTACGATATTATAGTAGCTCTCTAACTCTAATTTTAGACTCTATAGATAGATTATAGAAAAGTACAAGTAAAATTAGGTATAAACTTATACTTATTAAGGTAGAGCTTACAAGACTTTAGGCTACAAATGAAGAACTAAGCCGTCGCCGTAAGACAAAAAGAAAGGTACTACAGCAAGGAGGAAGTCTAAGTATAGAAGAGGTCTAAGTATTAGAGGCAGAGAAAGCAATTCAGACCCAAATTTCAATAGAACAAGGTCAAACCAAGAGGAGGGAAAAGTAGGGCGAGTCATATGATCGGCACTATAGAGCCTATGGAGAGACTGGTCATAATAGAAGAACCTACCAGGCTAATAACGTTACTTCGTACGATATAAAGGCTATAAAGGAATAGTTTTTTGGAGTTCTAGTTGTAAAGTTATTTGAATTTTTATATAGGTACCCTTACGAAGGTGGGCCATTCGCTTGTGTGGGCCATTCGCTTGTGTCGCACGTTATCTTAAGTACTATTGTCTGTTATTCTCTAGTCTATCCCGCTGTCAAAGGGCTGTTATCTGAGTTTTCTTGCAGTCGACAACGCGCGTGGCGCGAAACGCTGCCAACTCTTGCAGAGCCGCGGGAAGTCGCGAAATATCTTTCGAAATTGCGCGATTGTCCGATCTCACCTATTCATAGTACTAGTAATAGCATCTAGTTGTAACTGGTGCATGTGACTCCTAGGACATCTTTGAAAATACAATTTCCATTCTTTGCATCCAAGACGACCATGGCTTCGGAAACAGGTGCGATATCACCTTCATTTAAGTTGAACACGGGGGCAATCCTACCGGGCATAGGTCTAGGAACATGGCAATCCACAGATCAAGAAGGCGTAGAAGGTAATTTAATCTCAAATTGCTTTGCATAGGAGTCAAAGTACTAATATATCTTCCTAATCCTAGCCGTTGCTACGGCTATACGAGCTGGGTATCGTCATATCGATATGGCATGGCGATACGGGAATGAGAAGGCCATGGGTCTTGGGATCAAGGCATCGGGGATTTCTCGCTCTCAGATTTTTCTAACTGATAAACTGTGGCAAACCTGGCATACTCGGGCAGAGGAGGCGCTGTTAAACAGTCTCGTAGAACTCGACGTTGAGTATCTAGACCTCTGGCTTATGCATTGGCCCATATCCTTGAATAGTGAAGGTAATGATCCTGGGGTTCCAACGCTGCCAGACGGTACTAGAGATTTGGAGCAGAATTGGGATTTTGTAAAGACTTGGAGAGCTATGGAGGATGTATTTCTAAAACACCCAGAGAAGGTGAAAGCAATTGGTGTAAGCAATTGCAGTACGAAGCACTTGGAACGATTGCTGGAGAAGGCAAGGGTAGTACCAGCGGTAAATCAGGTGGAGCTTCATCCAAGTCTACCTCAGAGGAAGTTGGTCAGATTTTGCAAGGAGAGGGGAATTGTGCTGGTAGCACATTCACCACTAGGAAGTCCCAAATCGGATTTATTGAGAGATGATAGCCTCAAGACGATCGCAGAGACGCATGGGAAAGACCCTGCACAGGTTTTAATATCTTGGGGATTGAAGAAAGGTTGGGCTGTTTTACCCAAGTCGGTATGTGCTTATCCTAAATGGGTCCTTTAATTCCGGGATACTCTGGCTAACCAGACGTCTTACAGTCGTCTCCCAAGAGGATAGTTAGCAATTTATGCGTGTTTGACTTATCCACCAATGAGATAGACACCATCGATGAGATAGGGAGAGTTTGCCCTAAGAGATACACTGCTCCAACTTGGTATGAATTCTTCTCTATCAATATAAAAAAGCCTCTACTAATAATCATTTCAGGGCCGCTGACATTTGGTTTGACGACGAGTCTGTCTAAATAGAGCTCACTCATATGAATATATTTTAATGTTTTGGGAATATTATCATGGATTTTGCTATAAACTAAATCATACATCCATAGTGTAATTCATCTTGTCCTGTGTATTCTTTCTATCTTCGGCTTGAATATCAAGGACAGTGTATCCACGTCTTTTAATGCAGCTTTCAAAGTTTAATTATAACTACGCTAACAAAGGACATAGCATAATCCACCTATTTGGACAACTCAGACTGGAAATGGCCGCATATTTCGCTATTTCATCAGAATAGTCTAATGGTTTATTTAGTTTAAATGCAGGCAAAGCTACATTCCGCCTAGTTGGGGAGGCAACAAAGCTAGGACTTAGCCGCAGATCTTTCATTCTGTTCAGCAGCCCTACAAGAGTGTATATCATGAAGTAAATCCTCAGTCACTGGAACCAACTTTCAACTCCTGGGTTATCAACCTATCAGACTACAAAAGTAGCCATTAATCATCTCACTCATATCCTCACAGCAGAATTTGCAGACTGTTATAGCCGAGTCAATACTATTCCTCTCGATCTTATCCCATCCGCTACAATAGATGTCATTAATCCAGCCTCGAATATCCATCTGGTGAAAGACAACACAGCGAGGAGATCTGGCGGCGGCGAAGAAACTTTATATTCGTAATTCATGAACATATGTGGTAGGTAATTTACTGCAAGAAATATCGCTAGTTGAATTTACGATTGACGGTAAATTTGGAAGAAGACGCTAAAGTGTGGCTGGTAATATTGAGTTATTGTTTATATATGTACAAACTGCTCTGTATAATATTTATTTGACTAGCTAAAATTAAGATGAATTCATAGGGGCACAATTACTAACATGGTTCCACAACTCATGTTCATATTCATCCAAATATGATTCTCTTTGCCTTTATAGCCCACTTAAATTTGCCCTCTGCCTTACCATCATCCTTATCGTTAAGTTCATGAGTCTCTTGATCCATTTTCCTTCCTGTGACTAAATCCATATCCTGAAGAGCTACCATCTTTGTTTTCTTGTATACTTTCCAGAAGACAAAGAGCGTGATGAAGATTGTGGGCGTGATATATGTGAATACAAAGTTCAGAGGTTGGAAATGTCCAATAAAAGATGTATACCCACAAATGATGACGAGGAACGTATTGATGACAACGACAAAATATGCACCATATGGGTACCAAAGTGCCTTATATGGAAGCTCACTGACAGAGTGTCCTTGAGCAATCCAGCCTTTTCTCATTCTGATATGAGTAACACCAATAAACAGCCAAGCAATGTAAGTGGCCTCACCGCCAATATCAACAAGGTAGGTGAAGACGGCTCCAGGTCCCGTAGCAATATTCATCAAAGCTGCAAGGCCTAAGAAGTTGCAGAATATTACGGCTCGGACCGGGATACCGTTAGCTGTCGACTTGGCAAAGAATTTCGGAGCACGACCTGACTGGGCGAGATTGAGAAGGCTTCGTGAGGCGACGTAGATGGCAGAATTGATAGAGGAGAGTTGCGAAGTGATCATAACAACGTTTATGAGACTTCCAGCACCTGGCCAACCAGCTTGGACAAGAGCAATGGTCCAAGGAGATTTTCCAGCTTTGCTACCGTGGAGGAGTGAGTCGTTGTTCGATGGAACAATAATTGAAGCGAAGAATATCAAGCCCATGAAGATGATAAGGATCCGCCAGAAAGTTTGTTTAATAGCGGCAGGGATATCCTTCTTTGGGTTCTTGCTTTCTCCTGCTGTAAGCGCGATCATTTCTGTACCACAGTAATATCCGGCAGCAAGGAGGAACGTTTGTCCAAAGCCATTGATACCACCAACAAATGGACCAGGGTCCGCCCAATAACGAAAGCCAATATAATCACCACCAATAGCTCCAGTGTTGATAAGGATAGCAACTACACAGAATAATTAGCTTCATAAGCAATTGCCTTATGGTGGGAGACTTGCCAAGGAAGGCTACGAAGACACAGAGCAATTTCCAGGAAGCGAGCCAGAACTCCATTTCACCATACACTACAACTCCAAGCAAAGAAGTGACCTGATAAAATGCCCAGGCAATTAAAATCCAACCATAGCTAGGAACCTTGTCGGTCCAGAGGCCCATAATCAAAGAGAAAGCATTGTAATCACCAGCAAGGTATGTGATCCACATATACCAGTAGTTCCAGGAGGTTGCAAAGGACAATGCAGGATCTACAAAACGTCCAGCGAACTCCAGGAACGCACCACTAACTGGAAATAATGTTGACATCTCACCCAAGCTCTGCATGACGAAGAAAACATCAATGCCGGTGATTGCAAAGCATATAAGAGCACCTAGAAGCGCAATCATGTTAGATTTCATTTTTTTGAAAACCGCTGCTTAAGAGGTGGACATACCGACAGGACCACTGTACGAAATCGCATAACCAGTTCCGTACCAGATGGATGCTCCAACCTATGAACTTATTAGAATATTGTAAGGCCCTCCCGAAATATGACAAACATACCACCCCACCAAATGAAATCATCTGAAGATGTCGCCTTTTGAGACCTCTTTGAAGGCCGCTATCCATTACATTACCATTCTGGGCAACAGCTTCGATCGAGCTCTCTGTAGGGGAATTTTCAGAGCCGAATCTAGAGATGGACGTCGCAGTAACATCGGCGACCTTTTTAGAATCCACCATATCGGCAATGAAAGTCTAGAAAGATAACCTTGAGATTCCAAACTTTTGCTTCAAACCGGAATGATTATCCAAAGATATTAAATTCGCGTATTAACAGGGTTCGAGCTATTATGGATGTTCATTTGGGAAAGCCCCTGGTTTTGCGCTCGTAAATGGGCCGGACTGGACTGAGGTTCAAAAATGGGCTGTGGTCCAAGTGTCAGTTAATCATTGAGCTTGATCTTCGTAGGTTAATCAATGATTACCCGTCGGCTACGTCCGCGATTCCAATCTGTACTTACGCAAAAAGCCGATCTGAAGTTTATTTGCGTCGAGGATACCGACGTATGAGCTTTGACAACACGTAATTTGCCACCTCCCTCAAAATGAGTCAAGATAACAATAGAGCATGCAAATCATTGAATTACTTCCTATGATATATAGGCCAATCTTAAAAACAAAATATTAGAAAAGAATTTTTTTATTTCACTATCCGTCTCTGGTGAAAATTTACAAGGTAGGGGTTACCTGATGTCACCTGATTTCAACTCTATTTTGTCACGAGGATCAAGCATATACAAATGCAGCTGGGCTGTACTACAGAAAAACAACAATTCACATACCTTTTTAACCAACCTAACATCTGACGATAACTGCGAAATATAGTGCTGCTACTGAAACACCCTCTATTCCATGTCCTGCAACTTTATGTGCTCTGATGGGACTTTCCCCACCACAATGGGATCGATTATAGAAAGCTAGAGTAAGTGGGAAATTATTGGCGTATACATGAAGGACGAAGCCGCCATAGAGTCCATTTTGACATTTAAAATTGAAGGAGAAAAATAATTATAAACCAACAAGTGTTTCAAACTCACAGGGAAAATATTACTAAATTCGTGTTTGTCAAGAAAGTACGATATCCCGACGCTATATCGTACGAGCTTCGTTCTCGATTCAGTGTGAAATGATTTTGCGCTAGCATATGCGAGAACTAATAGATACCATAAATTGGTGATCGACAAGGAAATTTTCGAGGTGAGTGTTATTTGGTTTTACGCTATTAATCGCTCAATTCCGCTGCAGATAGTATCGTAGAGTAAAGCCTTCCCGCAATGGTGATAAGTTATCATAAGATCGGCGTATACCGACAGAAAACCCACTCTTGAGGGTAACGACCGATATGGCGGCCACCACCTTTATATGCATAGGATAACCTCAAATTGATGTCGCAGACAGTATTGATTCCAACGACAGTATTGGTATTGACACGATGTCTGGAGAATACGCTCTCTCTGAAAAGACCCAGGAGGTCGTTGATGACTATAACAATTATGTTGGCGGTGGATTTGCGCCTTTTCCGGCGAGTTGCACGTGCCGCAATATTCTGCTGTATTGTCACTGACTGGCCATATAGGTTGCTCTTGCCAGGGTTAAAGGTGCTAAAGGATGGGATGTTGATGGAAAAGAATATATTGACTTCCTGAGCATGTATTCTGTTGTTAATATGGGTCATGGTCATCCCAAGATAGTGGCAGCAGCCCAGGAAGCCATGGAAGCTGGCGCAGTTGTGAATCTGCCATTCCATAGTCCTTATTATGGAAAGCTCGCGAAGAAGTTAAATCAGGTATATTTCACAAATTACTCAGTATAGATAATTCTACTTATTTTGGACTAGATGTTTGGATATGATAAGTTTGTTGGTTTAACAAGTGGTGGTGAAGCTACCGATGCTGCGGTTAAAATCGTGAGTACTCTTCTGAAACCAACTTTCAATCCTGATCTTAAAAACTTGTAGGCACGGAAGTGGGGGTATTTGAAAAAGAAGATACCCGACGGACAATGCCATATTCTCACTGGGACAGCATGCTATCATGGAGTGACTATTTCAACAGTATCAATGGCAAGCACGAAGAGCCATCGTGAGTAAATCTACTCCCTATTCCATAATAACTATTTTACTAACTAAGAGAAGTCTTTGGTCCTTTCGTTCCAAATGTTGGTTCAACCACCCCCTCGGGGAAGGTCGTTCGTTTTGGCGAGATAGAAGACTTAAAGGAAGCCCTTGAGCTCGATGGGGAGCGCATTGCAGCTTTTATGATTGAGCCTATTCAAGGATCTGCAGGAATTATTACCCCACCACCAGGTTATTTGAAAGAAGTTGCTGCATTGTGTAAAAAGCACAATGTATTGTTTATAACTGATGAAGTACAATCGGGTTTAGGTCGAGCAGGAGCAAACTTGTGTCATTTGAGAGAAAATATCCGGCCTGATCTAGTGGTTTTAGGAAAGGCACTTGCGGGAGGTAAGCAAATCGTTGAAGTCCGGGTTCAGAACTGATAGGATATAGGGATGTACCCACTCTCAGGAGTAATGGGCGATAATGAGATATTTGAACTACTCGCACCATACGAGTAAGTCTTGCCTGTACTACTCAGAATCATAATTAACATATCTAGAATTGGGTCTACAATGGCCGCAAATCCTATTGGCTGTGCAGCAGCCATTGCTGCCCTTGATGTACTTATCGACGAGTCTCTCTCGAATCGAGCAAATATCATGGGAGAGAAGCTGATCTCTACACTAAAGGCAGCAAATTTACCCTATGTGATAGAATATATGGGTTCAGGGCTCTTCTGGTCGATAATAATTGATCCCAAGCCACCAGTTGTAACTCCAAAGAGAATTGTTTCCCTTCTTGCGTATAGAGGAGTACTGGCTAGTGCTTCGCGTGCTCAGAGGATAAAAATCTGTCCGCCATTAATCATAAGTGAGGAGGATCTATTAAAAGGCGCTGAGATTATCATCGGAGCACTTAGAGATATTGAAAAGATACCGGTCGGATCTTTGCCTGCGGAGACTTAAATCGTTTATCAACCTTAACGGTTTACTAACAGCTACCAATTCAATCTAGCCTATATTTATTACGGTGCTGTACATATTATGATTTATATTGAGTTGAATAGCTCTATTCCAAGTTCTTCTAACCAGAAAAATCATGTCATCGAAATTAATGATCAATTCCACTTTAATAATACAAAACGAGGCCGACAATTTCTGGAAGATGGATTGAAAGTTTCTTCTTTGTTTGGAAGACAAAAGTCTTCCGAGACATGTTAGGGAAATATGTTGTTGCTGGCTAATAAATTATCTAAGCCACTAACCTATGTTTATTTGCAAATATCGGTGTCGAAAACTTCTGCAGTGACGGATCCAATGTTTCTATACCGTGTAGTATGCCCATAAATTGTCTTACCCTGATATTATCCGATTTCAGTTCTTTAGATCTGTTGTCTTCTGGAAGATTCGGCTTGTGCCTCCTGAAGTCTATACCTCCATAATTGCAAAGAATTTTGGTTAAGAATGACTAGTAGCTCATTAAGTATGCCTTGGTCTGGATGAGCTAACTCGTAGATAATTAGTACTGCAGGATTCGCACAGCTGCCGCTTAGCTTTCCACTCAAGAATCTTCTTCCACCGAGTTAAATGGGCTGCCTGCTGCTCTAAGTCTTTCAACATGCTCATAATCTGAGCTTTACTGGTTTCCTTTGCTGGTTTCAAAGTAAATAGGGATTTTAGAAAGTGTAATAATATTCAAAACCATATGAGCTACGGATACGGCAACTTAGGGTTAAAAATACATAACCCTTTAGGAGACATTCCACAATCAGGAATTATATTAGGATAGAAAACCCTCTTAAATAAATAGTATTAAGGAAGACCCTGAAGCTGCAATAAAATTCCTGCAACTTGTTAGAAAAGTAGAAGCGCGTTCAGGCCACTTTGAACGCAAAGCTCATCGCCTTAGGTAGTGGGAATGTTAGTTATATCTTCTCAAGATAGACAGAAGCTTCGGAGTTCCAAAGAACGTGAATATCGTAGTAATGATTGTTTTTTTTGACGATAGTCACATCCATTTCCTTAATTTGCAGGTGAACATTGAATCTACATTTAGGTCGCACATGGCCTGTCGCGAACTTACCCAAAAGGCCTTTCTCCTAAACTGCCTCTCATTCCAGATGAAAACAAAATATCATTCATATCTATTTCATGTCCCATGTATCCCGCGCAGGTTGTCCTACCTTTGTTATCCAGTTGAGCATTGTCTGACTATCAATGAAATCATACTGATGCGCCACCTTCTTTCCATCGTCCGTCATCGTTAACGTGATAACGTACTCATTCTCATACTCCCCAGCATCTGCTGTCGCCTTGGAGTGTAGATATAGCACAACCTTCCGACTGGCCTCGTCAGCCACGGCATCTGTAGTTTCGGCGTGATATGTATGCATCCTCTTGAAAACGTCGGCATTGAACGCGACGTATTCGTCGTTATTGCGATCGGTATTCTTAAGGCTGCTAGGCCCCATGCGGTGAACGCATGTCGGGTGACAGAGAGCGAATATGCCGTTGAGGTCTCGCTCGTTGTGAGCTGTAGTATAGGCGTGGGCAGTTTGGAGCATCTGGTCACGGAGAGACATCTTGGCTCAGTGATGGAAGGGGTTTCAGATTGAGATATTATGATTGATATTGTCAATAAGAATCTAGTAAAATAAGTGCTTCAATTCCAGCCCTGTTCAAATGTTTTTGACTAACATGAATGCTCTTCGTAAGTAGTATGTATACCTTTATATAAGAGGCGTTGCACGGGACAAACTTAATTTCGGAATGGTGGCTGACGTCAGCAAAGAAACATGACGTACTTCGAAATCAAGGCTGCCACACAACTGAACAGGTCACTTTTCCACTTCGCCATATCTTTAAAGGTGAGAATCAAATAGTAGGCTGTCACAGTAAATTTTGATCACCTCTCCCTTAAGTCCTACTATATTATCTATCCAGAATAGAATAGACCCACGTAGCACATACTACAAATGTGAGCGCTATCACTGTTCCGCCCTGGTTCGACCTGATTCTAAGCGGCACTCCCCCGGACTTTTGCTTGTACTAGACACGTTTTAAGAATCTTGTGGCTTGATTCTTTCTACAGAGGGTGTTACCAATGGCCTTTTGCGGTTATAGGGGAGGTTATCACTGTCGCGCTACAATATCCTCTTTCAGTACGAAAATTCCCTCCCTCTACTATATATTGTATCTTCCATAACTTCACAGTAGCTTCACATTCTTTTCACAATGGGTAGCCTAATTAAAATTTTATCAAGGTTTTGTTAAATTACTGGTTGCGGGCTATGGTGTCGTGCATTCCAATGATTTGGGAGGGGTTCAGCTGAGATGGCTTAGTTTGCGCCTAGATAAGTTTCTGCCAACAACCTCATTTGGTGGCTGCCTCTACTTCCAACTTTCAGAGCATGTAAAGATCTGGGCAATTAATTTGAGCTAGCCTTAATAAGCTAGCAATTCTTGGCATTCCCAATGATCTCCGATCCTCATGACATTTATTCATCGGCTCGGTTTGAACTATATATAGGCCTGATTGCTCCTCTAAAAGATATTCTTTCGGCATTTCCCTGGACCAATAAATTGCTACCATTTCATCGAGCCCGGTACAAGATAACTGGATACTTATAAATATTGATAGAACATCTAACTGATAAATAAAAACAAAGGATTCGAAACATGGCCCCAACGATTTTAGAGCGCATACGGGATCATACTCTTCCTGGTCTTCTCCTTTTCGCAGGTATAGCTTGTGAGTCACTCCCAGAGTAAAATACTATTTCTCTTAAAGTTCAGGATCTAATATCTTCAAATCCTTCAAACGCGCGCTTACAGATTATAGATTTTCTCCAAGTTGCACTTACTAGCCCAAGAGTTATGTTCAAGGACTTCAAATCCTCTAAAAACCAAGCGTTTGCTAAACTATGGCTTGCAATTGGTGAAGGATTTTCACTCCAAACGCCGCCGATTTTAAACCGCATTCTTGCAAGCTGCAGCGGGGTTGTGCTAGATGTAGGGCCTGGCACGGGCTATCAAGTCTTTCGATTCGCAGAGTGCAAGAAGATCAGTGTAATATATGGCGCAGAGCCGAACCTCAACATGCACAGTTCTTTAAAACAACATGCCGAGGAAGCTCAGCTAGGCGAAAAGTATAAAATTCTCTCATGCGGTGCAGAGGAAGATACTCTGGTTCCAGCTCTGGCAACGGAGGGTCTTCTCGCAACTCGGAATGGTTTGGATTATGGTATATTTGACGAGATAATCTGCATCCGTGTTCTCTGCAGTGTACCAAAGCCAAAAGAGACAATTAATGGTTTGTACAGATGCTTGAGACCTGGCGGGCGATTGGTTGTATGTGAGCATGTCATCAACTATGGCAATCAAGAAGGTAGCAAGCTAGCTAGGTTACTACAGCATCTGTTTATGATACTGGGGTGGTCCTTTTGGCTTGATGGGTGTCACCTGACTAGAGACACATCAACGATGCTGATGGAAACCGCACAGGTAGATGGCGGTTGGCGAGAGGTGAATGTTGAAAGGTTGAATGAATGGTCGGTTATTCCGCATATTGTGGGCTATTATGTTAAGAATTAAGTGGGCGGAAACATAATTATTAAAGTCAACTCGATCGCGAAGGCAAGAGGGAAGAAAGATAAGAGTAGAGGCTTGTTTTCACTCTTGTCTATAAAAATGTAGTACAGCACATACAATGTAATGGATATCCACCATCTCGATTGGCTTGTAGTCAAAAGGGTCTGCAAAAAGCTGAAGTTTTATCATGTAGTTCATAAAATATATAACTTAATCAAGTATTGAGAGTAATATGTGTAAAATATAAGCAAGACTCAAATATTTAAAGGTGACGAAAAAAGCTATATATATATTGAGACGATGTGGACGCGCACCTTGATTGGTAGACAGGAAGTAGGTTGACCCAGGTGATTGGTTGAGATAAGTCATACATATTCGTCCAGTAAGCTTGTCTTTGCAGCCTTAGTGGATATGCACCTCACTATCACACGGTTATATCATTGTGGCTGGCTCTCTTGCCCAGAGTCCGAGCGAAACTTAGCAAATTCCGGATGATGCAAACAGGTTTAAATATTTTTCTATATTGATGGTTGGCTAATTTGGCCGCATTTAGATGTTTTGACGACATTTCAAGGTTTAGAGTTTACATAGTGTGAGCATATTTTAGATTAAACTCGCTTTACAGTTTCCAGAAAGATAAAGATATAAGAAGAAACTCCTCGCTTTCAGACTAGATGTCCCGCTTCAGGGCAGTTCTAGTATTTATTCTATTCTATTCATCAAGGGTTGATCAAATTGCTTTCCAGACTTATTATTTTATTTAGCATGGATGGCAAGTCTTACACCTCGGTAAATCAGCACCGTATTCCACTACTAGTGGTCCTGATTGTTTTCACCACTATGGGTAGTACGTAGCATACCTTTCTACTCATACGTCCCCTGCTAACGATTTAACTTTCAGCAATTTTTACTCTTACAAGGCTTTATGTTCGCAAGTTTATAATTAAGAGTATCAAATGGGATGATCATGCAATACTTCTGGCATGGGTAAGCTATTATATCAATATATTAACTGATGGTTCTGACGTATAACTAATGGAAATAGTTATTATCGATCAGCCATTCTATTGTGTCAGCGATGGCTTTCAATTATGGAGTAGGTTTATTTGACCATCAAGTAAGCAGTAAAGATAAAAATAATGCCAGAGAGGTAGACAACCTAGAAAATAAATCGATAGATCTCTTGTTAACAAGTACAAGGCTATGTACTTCCTTGAAGCGCCGTACGGACTTTCAATGTATTGGACAAAAATGTCTATACTATTTTGTTATATACGCATAAGTAATATAATCTTCCAAATTATTATACTAAGAACCGAAGACCAAATGCTAACAAACCTTTTAGCTGGTGAATGGAAAGGTACATTCCATATGCTTACGAAAATGTGCATGGTTCTTGTCACTCTTCATGTCTTTGGGTCTGCAATTGTTACTCTTGTGCAATGCCGTCCAATTTCATTTTACTGGAATAAAAGTAAACCTGGAATATGCATTAATCTTGAACCGTTCTTCTTATGTGAGTTATATCCGTAGGATAGTAGTGTTTTTATCCTTCAAAAGATACCGATATCTCTGACCCATTTATTATTTAAGCATTGAACATTTTTAACATTATCACGGACCTCATCATATTTGCACTTCCAATTCCAACCCTAGCTTCTCTGAAGAATACAAAAGCTCAGCAAGTGGCACTGTTAAGTGTTTTCCTCGTAGGGCTTTTAGCCACAGTCTCAAGGTCTGCCATGCTCCCTAAACCAAAACAAATCTAATCTGAAATATCTAATAAATCTAATTAGTTGTGCTCGCCTGTCTACAATCAAGACCTTTGTATCTGGGGACGATGTTCTTTACGATTCAGCCCCAATGATTATCTGGTCTTTAATTGAAGCTAATTTAGGCTTATCTTGCGCATCTGCACCGGGTAAAGTTTTTCCTATCACAATAAGATATCCTATTATCTGAATTCTTCTTTATGGAAGTGGACTAACACTTTACTCACAGCTCTCAAGGGCCTAGGTCGATGCTTCAAGCTTCCAGGAACGAGCTTTTTCCCTCATACCAAGGCCAATAACAACACATTAGAGAGCTCATTAACTTCTGATAAGAACAGAGATTTCCACGGATCCAGAAAGTAACTTCTACGGTTGTGGGATCTGCATATTTATAGGCTCTACTAGCTGCTCTTTAGGATATAAGACACAGCAAAGAGGCCTGCCGGTGCACCTGGCTCGGAATAAGGCGCACATAGAAGCGGGATATATTGCCATGATAGGACCGATAATTTCATGGTACCCCAAGAGCCCTGGTGTGCCTTTTATCGCGAATGGCACAATCATGGCGTGGAGGTCGGACAGCGAGGCCCAGTGATGAATTCAATCCAGCGAGGATTCGTATGCAACAACATGAATGTGATCTCCAGACCAAGGGACTACCACACCGTTCCTTCAAGCTATGGGGAGCCGCTATCAAAACAACTGATGCGTCCTATCAAATCCCCACCACTGAATACGCCAGGTCTGACTTGAATGGTTACATGTTCTACTGAAACTTCTGCAAGGCCTCCCAGAACCTGCTCTCTTTCGTATAGTCACATGACTTTTCCTCTCAATATATTTTACTATTATAAATATTTCTGATTCTATTGAAGCTTTTGTATAAAAGGAGGCATTAAAGAATCACTGGTACTCCTATATAGAGATAAGGTTAATACATTATGCTATATTTTACATCCTTCCCTTCCTAAGATTATACTTCATATTCATATATCAATATATTAGCGGCAGGAATTTCCTCCCAAAAGTATATATAAACTATCCCTAATTCAGTCTTTGGGTATGATAGATACATATAGCTGGGGTGTTACTTTGTGAATTATCCTTTCGTACATGATCATTACCCTTCCAGTGGCTGCTTTGCAAATCTTGGTATTGTGTGGTATCACAAACAGAGCATTTAGACGAAAAGGGATGTTATCAACATCACGGGTGATGGTATTTTTGCTGGTTAAGAAAATTTTCAAATGAGGGTTTTCTTATTGCAATTATATTGATGAAAAATATCGAAACTTGTCAGGACTGTGGCTATTAAATCAATATTGTCATTTTTTCAAATGATTATCCAAAACCCCACCCAGAAGCGGAACAGATGAGGTGTCCGCCCCGCGATGAAATTCTACACCTCAATTGACGACGACCTCCTCGAGCGTGCTCCTGAGTTTGATTTTCATCATATTGGACAAACACTTGATCCTGTGCATTGGCTTACAAGCTCATTTACAATCAAGCCCATTACGACGGTCGATGATTGTCCGCAACTTGACGCTCTGCTCGCCGGCGGACCCAATCCGGAAGGCTTTCAGATACCACCAAAATATGCAGAATTTATACAACGCTATGTAGCCCAAGGAAAACTTCTGTTTACAACTTGCACCGGTGCTGCACTTGTCGCTCAAACAGGGGTCCTGGATGGAAAGAATGCCACAATCAACAATCAAGAGTAGCCTTAGCCTGCTCGAACGTGCTCTTTTTGAGTTGCGGTGAACAGCATTTAGTTGCTTCGTTTAACCCAGGATGTTCAGCAGATTTTGATATCCGGTTCCAGTTTCGCGTTGGGGGGAAGAGACGCAAATTTGGGTCCTAATTTAGACAAAGATTTACCACTAACGATAGTGTAATGGGTAATTCGATGTCTACAAAATCGCAATTGAAGTCATGTCTAGGTTCTGGCTCACAAGGAACGAACATCTGACGCCGCTTGTCGGATATACCTGAGAGGAGAGAGGTATTGACGATCAAACGGGCACTGTACTGATCAGCATTGTATTGACAGAAAAAAGTCCAAAGAAGAAAGTAAGAAGCTTCCAAATGGCCATCTTCCGTGTACGGTCTAACCTCCGGCTCTTTGTTGTTGATTGCCGGCTCTATCTGCGATATCCTTAACCTCCGCATCGTCGAGCTCCTCGGCATCTTTCTCCTCGGACTCTTCACCCTTGCCTGCGGCTTCGCCACTACAGGCATACAATTAGTTGTCTTCCGTGCTCTCCAGGGCATCGCAATGGCAATACATCTTCCGGCCTCAGTGGCGCTCGTAGCGGCGGGGGTGCCTGAGGGACCAGACCGCAATTTTGGGTTTTCATGCCTAGGATTGAGCCAGCCGTTGGGCTTCTCAGCTGGATTGGTGGCAGGTGGGGTTATGATTCAGCGGGCAGGATGGCGCTCGACTTTCTATTTATCAGGAGCGGCATTGCTAGCTGGGGGGGTTGCAGCGATATGGATGCTGCCCAAAGTGAACCGCGATTGTGAGGGCGCGGATGGGACGAGAGTGTGGAGGATACTCTACACGCAAGTTGACTGGATCGGTAGAATGTTGGCAAGTGGCGGGTTGGCTCTGTTCACGTATATTCTTGCGTAAGTTAAAACTATTACCCCGCCAAAGCAAAGTAGGAACTCGGACAGCTACTTACTTTAGTGAAATGGACCTAGTATCATCAGCGCAGATTTATCTACTATCCATTCAGCTAAGACAGCCTCCATACTCTCTATTAGCCTAATCTCCCTCGTCGCATTCCCCTTTTGGATGCATTACCGTCAACGCCTAGGGCAACCAGCCCTCGTTCCAAATACGCTGTGGAGGAACACCTCCTTCACAAGCACCTGTATCATGGTCATGCTATCATATGGTGTAATGAGTTCCATGGAGTTATTCTCAAGTCTATAGTAAGTAGACCCTCTTTTGGCACGAGCACACAAATCCCCACCTTCGCACAGCACATATTTTCATTGGAAATTAGAAAGAAGGAACGATATACAACCCCAGGAAAAACTTACACTTGAGACATCCCTAGCTTCCAAGAAATCCAAAAGGCTTCTACCCTTAATACATCACTCTATCTCCTTCCCAACCTAATTGTTGGTGTTATACTTAACGCCACAGTCGGCCTATTCGTGCACCGCTTCCCCGTCCGATGGCTCGTGGCTCTTTCTTCTTCACTTTGCTCCATCGCGCCACTACTTATGGCGCTTCTTCCTCCCTCCTGGTGCTATTGGCGTCTTGCATTCTGGGCACAGATTTTTGCCCCGCTAAGTGCAGATACGCTCTTCACTGTTGGACTTAATATTGTGAGTAGTAGTTTTGCAGGGAAGGATCAAGCACTAGCCGGGGCAGTATTCAATACTGTTGCACAGTTCGGGCAGAGTTTGGGGGTAGGAGTATGTCAGGTTGTGGCTTTAGGAGTTATATCAAAATCTGATGGACCGCAGTCGAGTAACAGTACTGGAGGAGACTTTGACAGCATGAGCGATACTAAGCTGCTACAGGGGTATCAGGCTAGCTTCTGGACTATGTTTGCATATATGGCTGTATGTGGCTAGTTGCAATCCCGGGCTTAAGGAATGCAAGGAAGGTTGGAGTAAAGAGGGAATAGCCAGCTGTTAATAGGGGCGTGTATTCAACTCCACTTGGTTTAATAGTGGTGCCTGTTATGGATATCAACCTGATAATCTCGCAAAGGAGCTTTTGGAGAAATTTAAACGTGCTGTAATAATGTACGGAAAAATTAAATTATCTTTTCACCAATTTACAAGTAGTAGCCTAAATGCTAAACAGGCAGACAGAGCCCGCAGTTAGAGTAGTGATGCGGAGAGCTTGCAACTCAAAATGGGTGATAAAACCCCTATTCTTAGTATTGTTGCTGCCTCGTAGTTGCTCAATGAGACCAATGACAGTCCATTTAATTCTCCAAGTTGCAACAGTTTTCACTGGCATCTAACAATCGCGGGAAGTAAAACTTGGAGCATTGTTCATCCTTGTTTTTTGACCCACTCAGCTTGAATTTTAGAGGGAGAATTTGGAGGTATTTAGCGGCTCATGCAATCAAAGTATTGGTTTGCTACATTTTTCTAGTTAAGGAAGCTGTCAAATTATAACGATACATATTGAGCACGCGACCTAATCACGTGGCTATATTCGTTGATTGGATACAACCCTATTTACGATACGTGTACATGGAGAGAATCGACAACCACCTACAACACCGCATACCCTGTAATGGAAGCCTATGACGCTATCACGAGGTCTGTACGTTGTAAACGCATACCAACGGAAGCCAAAAACAGTATTAAGAATGGTGACTTGTCACTATCTCGCCTCGTATCTAGTAAAGCCCTCAAAAATAACCATTTCAATCACATTCGCTTCTACTCCTAAGTTCATATGTCTTGTTTACATGTCCAAGAGTCATCGCGTATCTGCGGCTCTCCTATCTTCTCATACCAGTCGGTCTCGGGAGAACCCACACAGTCGCCAATAGTACTTAATTCATAACCACTTCGTTGAAAACTCTGAACCGCATATGGAATGAGAATCTGTGCTGTTTGAACCTTTGTCTCGTGATGAAGGATAAGAGCACTACTCAAGCCATTCTGGACAACCTGGTCGTAAATACTCTTTCCGTATTCGGGTGTGTGGCCTATGCCATCCGCATCTTGGACCGAAACGTCCCAGTTAAACATTTCGTAGTCCATTTGAGACAGGACTTCTTCTACTAAAGCATTGCTTGCTCCGAAAGGTAATCGCATAAAGCGCGGACGAACCCCGAGTATACGAATGAATGCTTTTTCCAGTCGTGACATCTCATATCGAATCTCGGAGGCGTTAAGTTCAGTGAGATCTCTGTGCGACCAAGTATGAGATCCTATCTGGTGACCAGACTCATAGAGACTTTTGAGCAATGTCACGCTTTCTCTAGTGTGATTCATAAGTAACCTTCGGTAATCAGGGGGCCTTCGTCTTACTCGCTGTATATGCACCTGAAATTGTACCCATTTACAAAGAAGGTTCCACGAGCACCATATTTATCTAGTTCTTTTTGAATCTCTGCCACATTTTCGTGTATACCATCGTCAAAAGTGAGCGCAATGTTATTTGCTCTGGTACAGTGGTGACGAATCGAAGGATTCCAAGCATCTAAATTGTGGTCCACCTTGAATTCCTCGTCCACCTTCAAGCCCTCTTCCACCTTGAATCCCTTTTCAGCTCTAAGAGGTTGTATTAGTAATTGCGATCTCAGTTTCACAGTTCAAGAGTTAGAATAAGCTTACTGGTGAAAATAAATGAATATCATAAAAATAGAGAACGTTATTACGACGAACACATATCTGGATCCAAAGGACCGCATAGTGTTCGATTTGGGCATCACAATTAATAGCGAAAAAGTAAATTTTAACAAATATAAGTATAAAAGTCTTTAAAAACTTAATGGAATCTATAAGAGACTCATCAGAAGTTCACACAGCTTCATTTTCAGTAGGCTGATCCGAGCTAATTAGAGACAAGATGAAGTTCCTTGCATTTCTAGTTTTGCAGAAAAGAAGGGTACTCCTTGTAATCTCATATCCGTAGAAACACTAGACAAAATACCCATGACATGCATTGGCCATTCTTCACTATCAATATGCAATCTTTGAGGTAGAAAATGCTGGAAGACTTTTTTCCATGGTTCATCGACTAGGTTTGAGGTTTGTTGTACATCTCCAATAGGACGAGGAAAATTGAGAATGTTTTTTTGCTCTCTCCTGACTGTAAGCCATAACGTTATTTGAATTACATTTTTCCAAGAGTTACGTATGCAGAATTGATTTTATCTCCACTGTATGTTATCAATGGACCTACCGAGGCTTAGGGTTACCCTAACTCAAAGTTGCCAGATACCGCGGTGTGAAGAATAAGAGGGGCCAGGTGGACAATTGAAATGCAGATTTTCTTACCCACATCACAAAATATGCTAGGCCTTTCAGTCGATCATCCGACGAGGTTTTCTTTGGAGGCTCGCTAATAGCTATGACCTTCGTCGCTTATAAACTGGGGTCAAAGTGGAGGTCTAATTACTACAAGCAATTTATCATGCATCTCCACAACGGTCCTGGTAGTGTTTATACGGATATATACGGATATCGGTCGGAATAGACTGGGTAACACCCAAAAAAGAGTACATGACAGCGGAGCCGACCCATAATTCAGACATCACCAACTACCAAACACTTTGTATCGATGGAACCTTTGATTCGGGGCTTACATACCGCCTTGGAGTTATATATCCGAGGACTTCGAAGTCTAGACTTATTGAAAATCATTCAGAATTATACTCCACCTAAAATCAAAGAAATGATGCCCTTACAGCTCAACACTAGGTTTAGATTGTCTCAGAACCTTTGATATAAAGTCACATCGCTAGTCTATTCTCTTGTGTTGCCTCTAAATTAATTTTATATCTTCTTTGGTAGACGTCAAAATGGACCCAAAATGCAACTCTCTCCCAGTTCCTCCAACTCAGTTAACTTTAGCGATAAATTATGTCTTGTGTGCGCTAGCCGCCTGCTTAGTCCTTTATCTTTCTCCTCTACTCAGACATCCTATCTTAGTCTACACACTCTACAACATACTGCTTACCGAGATCGCAAGACGCAAGAGTGAAAAGAGAACTCAAAGATTCACAGATACAGAAGATGGCAAAGTTGATATTGAGAAGATGGCCCTACAATCTATACCATCAATAGCCACGATTGTAGGGTACCGAGAGGATCCTTCACTATATCAACGTTGCTTAGAGTCTTACCGAGACATGGATAACATCGAAATGCTTGTTGCTGGTATTGATGGTAATGAAGAATCAGATCTAGAGATGGTGAAGATATTCAACGAGGTATGGAAACAATGTAAAGTAAAAAACGGTCAAAGTTAAGACAAGTCAGGTATTTCCTCATGAATCGGCGGTAATCTCTTTTAAAGAGCCACTGGGACATATGGCCGATAGGATCGGAAAGACATGGTTGAAGCAGCAGTCAGACAAGAATTCTGAGAAGCTGCAAGCTCCAAGGCAGTTTTCAGCAAAATTAGCCAAGGAGGAAGCCCATCAGTTTGCACTTAAGCATGTTTGCCAGCATGTCTGGAACACTCTTGACGAATTTGGAGTATTCCAATCGGAGAAAGTAATCAGACGTTTGTGTGTATCCCAGCCGCATGTCAGCAAGAAGGAAATCATGTTTACGGTATTTGTCCTATCTTTGGTTATAGGTCAGAAGTACGGCATAGACTTCCTTTGGTCTTCGGACTCCGACACTATTCTAAGACCAAATGCGGTTAGGGATACAATTAGATGCGTAGCTTCAGAAGATTTAGCTGGGGGAGCAGCATGTGCACTTACTGTACACAATGGCCAAGATTCGATTGTTGCTCGCCTCGTAGAGGCTTCCTACTGGAATGACATGATTATCACCAGAAGTCAAACTGGTGCATTTGATGCCACAGAGTGCCAACCAGGGCCTTGTGCAGCTTTTAGGTTAAATGCATTGGCAGAAATTATCATGCCGTGGTACACACAAAGAATCGGCCGTTTCAGACCCGTAAGATGCTACCCGGCCACATTCTCATTGCATAATGACACGTGCTGACTTTTCTTCCAGGTTGTAAATGAAGATAGGCACTTGACAACAAACTTGTTACTGCATAGCTGGAAAGTATTATTTTATTCTGGCGCAGTAGTAGAGACAGATACGCCAACTACTCTTGTGAGATGGCTTCAACAGCAGGTAAGTGCCATGTGTTTCTTATTTAAATTCGCTGAGTGTTAATGTCACTATTCTAGATACGTTGGTCTCGAGCTACGCATATAGAGACCTATGTTTACCCCCGAGTCTATGCTCTAAGCGGTCCTATTTACTTTACATCAGTATTTATCCGGAATTTTGCACCATTTATTTTTGGCTACCATTGTATTAAATACGTCTTATTTGGTCTGACAACCGACTCCTACAACATAAGCGATATCGCCCTTCGCGTAATTCTATACCTAGCATACAACTGTTTTCTGTATGGGCAAGTGCTCTCGTTGAAGGGTTTTCTCTGGGTAATCTTATCGCAGCTCTTCTACCAAATACCCGCAGCAGGTATTGGATTCTGGGGACTTGTTAGTGCTACGGAAGGGGGCTGGGGGACTAGTATGCGCAACTCAGCTGAGATGGCAAAACAGAAAGGAGGATGGCGTGACCGTATACAACTGACAGCCATTATGATCCTTTGGATGGGATTTATTGGAGCAGCATGTGGAAGATTCCTTGCTGAAAATTTTTCGCACAGTGCCTGGCAGGTAGTTCTTGAAACGGTTGTGTCTTTTGCTTTTGCATCGCTGCTTACATTCTATGCTCTTTTCAAAGACTTATGGATCTAAGTTTTATGCCAAAACAACTTGTGCTACATCTAAATACTTTCTGCATTAATATATACTTTCTTTCTATTCAATAGCATATAAAGAAATACTAAGCCCTGTGGAGAGAGAGGTTAAACTACTATTGAATTTGCCGAAGCCCAGGGCAATTGACTATATTTTGAATATCGTGAATTTCTTCTTTTGAAATTGTGTTTGAACTGTGATATCTCTCTTCTTTTCTTACCATGATCTACGAATTGAAGTTCAATACTCCGCCAGAGGTAGTACTATTTATTGTGAGACTGAGCAGTTCATGTGTAAAACTGTGAGTAATCCAACCTTATCCTCGGCTCCATATAGTGCGCCCAAATGTGCGTATATACATACAGATTTTGGTGTCAAAATGAGAGTATAGCTAATTGGGCTATCTGGCACTTCGTAGGCCTCAGAACTGAGGAAATACAGTTCTAGAAAACCTCACAACACGTAGTGTTACGAACTCAATTACAATGCAAATACGAAATACCCTAACCCTACGAAGCTTGGCATCTGCCACGACTATGTCACACACACGTGACTTGTCCTAGAAAATTCAATGCAGGCATAGAACCGTACCATCCCCTCCACGACATGTCATCGGACTAGTGATGATCAGAGGTGTGTTGAACGATTACCCTCTACCATTAATCTTTTACCAGTCCTGTGACCGTATTTCACAGGGTATCCCAAAGAGGACGGGCCTTGTTGTTCAGACTCAAGCTCAACAAACTATTGCGGCGTCTTACTACCTCTTACCACCGATCAATTATTCAATCATATCATAAAAACCACACCGGCGTTCCGAACATCCAGTGCTTGAATTCTGTCAGGAACTAATACCTAAACCATGGCCATGGTATTCAACTCCAAGCTCAAACCCAAATCCAAATCTAAATCGCCGTCCTTCTATGAGTCCCTCAACACCCAGGACTACGAGATCCGAATGCTGACGCTGCTGCCTAGCCCACCTGAATCCATCATAAGCTGCACGTTGGAAACAACGCCCTTAATAAATTTCTACAATTATACAGCTCTCTCATATTGTTGGGGTGATCCGGACAATACAACAAACATCATCGTAAACGATATCCAATATCCAGTTACTGTCAATCTTGCGACCGCACTACGTAGACTTCGCTCACTGAAAGTCACCCGGGTATGGGTTGACGCACTATGTATTGATCAGGCCAACGATAGAGAGAAAGATCATCAGATTCGGTACATGAAGTACATCTACGCCAGAGCAGAGACGACCTATGCCTGGATGGGAACGGGCGAGTCTGATGGCTCTGATGCCGCGATATTTCTCCTCAAAACATCACTACTTGCACGCACCACTAAACTGGAGAATGTTCCACACGCCCATCCGCCGCTTTCAAAAAAATTCAAACCGATTTATTCTGTCCCTGCCACCCGTGATAAACATACATTTCCAAATCGCTGCGAGAAATGTCTATATGAGAGCGATTTCCCAGCAGTGGTCGCTTTCTTTGGTCTGGACTATTGGAAACGGCGTTGGATTATTCAAGAGATTGCAGCATCGCCCAGCGTCCAAATATTATGCGGCTGCGAAGATATATCTCTGAATGACATGAAAGCGGCGATTTCAAAATTACAGGCTTCTTGCTACTGGACTTCAGAAGTTGCTAAAGTCTACTGGCATCTTGAACAAGTCTTATCCTTCCGCAAATCCTTCGAGTCAGGCAAGAAGTTTCAACTGTGCAGGGCGATCAAGATGAGTCAATACTCGCTTTCCATAGATGCCCGGGATAAGATCTTTGCCATACTGGGAATCTGTCAAGATGGGTCTGATTTGGTCCCTCAGGCGCTAGGATACCAGCATCCTGTTGAGACTATTGTTATGTATATCACAAGGGCTTTGATCCATAAAACTGGATCTCTTGATTTCATCCTCAACAATGTAATCAATGGAACTGTTCAACCAGCCCTTCCAGCTTGGGCACCAGACTGGCTCTCCCACAGTCTTTCTGAAGATATTTATCAACTGGCAGAAAAGCAGCACGCACACCTGAAGGTACTCGCGTCAGACGATTTGCCAATTCACAGTAGGGTACTTCGTGTGCAAGGGGTTGTTCTTGGTACGGTCTCTTACGCAACCTCGGCCATAGTGTCCTCAAATCGCTATTCAGGTCGTGCTATATCTTCGGGGCTTACAATTCCATTTTACTATTCCTCAAATCGAGACATTGTCGTCGCACTTACCGCTTGTCTTGCGGGAATGTCCCTCATACCAAGAGCTAATAGCGGAACTGGTCTGGACACCCACCCTTTAAGTAAGCAGACAATCAGCAAACTATTTTCTCCAAGTATGCAAATACTTGACGGACGCTATGATGAACACGATGCTTCTTTTGCCGCTCCTGATTTGTTGAGAAGTGAGCAGATGGTAAACAAATTCTCGAATGCACCATATACCGCTTCTACTATTGTCAACGCATTCCGTGGTACCTGGACGTCTCTACAAGACCGTTACAATCTCTGTAGTCATGTTGAACCAGGGACTTCTCTTAAAGGCGGCAGCCCAAAGTCAACTGGGCAAGTCTTTGATGCATGGATGCAAGCTCATGCAGATTTCCCAATCCATGGGAAAACTTTAGATACATGGATGACTGACAATTTATACCTTCGAATCTGGATAATTTTGTCTAAATTCTCCCTGATACGGGGGTTCATTCTAATGTGCACTGAGGCGGGTTTATTTACTTTTTTAATTTGGATATCTATGGGGGTTTTTGAGTCAGTTATGCCAGAGTCGAAGATCGTATTATCATTCGCTACAGTTTCAGTCGGGCTTTTTACCTTCATGCCCACGATTGGGTGGTATCTCATGGTAGGTTTCCAGCAAGCGGCTAAGCTCACACAGTGGTGCATCACTTGGGATCTAAGTGAGTTGTCGACAGACTTTGCACTTGGTTTAGAGCGTTCTATCACTGAGTCTAGGCGGCTCGTTGTCTCAAACAAAGGATTTCTCGCCATGGCCTGCCATGCAGCACAGCCTGGCGATATAATATGTTTACTAGTAGGCTGTTCACAAGCTGTCATCTTTCGTCCAGCAGGGCAAGATGCTCAACTGCGGCAGCGATATCAGATTATTGGCACAGCATGCGTCCAATTATCTCAACAGGATCAGGAAAAGTATAAGGGTTTTCAATTTGATGATAAGCTTGGGCTTCAGGATCGTACTTTGATTGAGGAGTACAAGAGATGTGGCAGCTTGCAAGAATTCGATTTGATTTGATACATTTCTCTGAGGGCTAGGCCTCCGCATATAAATATACTCGATAGCAAATCTACTGATCATGATCTGTTTTATTTTGTGCGTTGTGAATAGATATTTAAGGATACGACTCATTGCACGAGGCTTTTGAGATTTTATTAGCTCTATTAGAAGGAGCAGCTCTTGATGGCAGTTTTGACAATTTGGACGAAGTTACAAACCTAGAATACAAAACGTCATGACGCACAGCTTCAGAGCTTGTAAAGCAGTCTTCTTGCCATGAGTTCAGCGCAAAATTTATCGATACCGTTTTGAGAATACACAGCGCAAACAGAGCAGTCCCCTATGCTTGGATCTGCAGTAACTTATCTACGCCTGTTCTCCCACCTACTTTTTCTCCTTTGCATTATTACTTGCTCTTCTCTGGGAGATGATCCTGATAATAGCACGTCCGGTGGAGCTCACCACACGTAGAATAAATTCACTCCATCTCGCCTAGCTTTCTCCTCCAATTGCGGCCGCGTAGCAACACTTTCTTCTTAATGCCTCATGTCGCTTACTCATCCTGCCTCAGAAAACCCAAAAAAAATCCACACCCCTGCTTACAATTTGGAATAAAAGTCCAGATAACGGAACGAACCACAACAATCAGTTAACCAAACAAGATCGTTTAGCTCAGTTGGTTAGAGCGTGGTGCTAATACTTTGGCCTCTCTAAGAGACATTGTACACGCCAAGGTCGCGAGTTCGACCCTCGTAATGATCACGCAATTAATCTTTTTTGCTTCGGTTCTCTTTTTCTTCATGAATTGGCGATTAGAAGATGCGACTGGCCAATGAAGACGCTCAATTACCAAGTTAGGTGAGTAAGTAAGTATACCTGTTAGATCGTTTTAGCCTGGGAAGGTACAGAACAGGAAGATAAATATATATTTACACATTTTGCTTCCTAGATCAAATACACATATTTTAAATAGAAACCACGATGCTGAGATTGAGTATCACGTGGTCATTTACCGCTCTGCTTACTAAACGTCCGGGCAATCGCATTTCAACCAACATACACCATCATTCTAGCTTCTTCTACACCAAGCATGAAAACCACTGTTGGCATCAGTTTTACAGGATGTAATACTTTCCTGCCATCGGAAATAATAAGTGAAGCCAAGTAAGTGCCCAAGGGTGGGGTTTGGGTTGCTATGCTGTGGATTAGTGATCCTCCAACTAGCAGGATGACCGGTTAAAGAGAATTGTAGACTAAAGTAGCTCGTGGATGACTCGAAGCATTTTGCTTCACGAACTCCACCATATCTTCCTCCTTTTATTCACATTTTCATAATTCCAGCACCCCCAACCTCTCGTTAGTTGAAAGGGCACCATGGCCTCAAGCGTTGACATCCAACTTACCGATTTGTTCAGTGACGATGACAATATACAGGAGAACATTGTCTCAACACCCAGGGTGCACGACACCATTTGGCGCAACACTTCTCCAAGCCAATCCCATGAGAATGGGAGAGAGCAACCAGCATTACCCAGGGTTGATGGAGGCAAAGACGCCTGGCTATTTTTGACTGGCTGCTTTGTCATTGAGGCTCTGGTCTGGGGTGAGTGACGCCTTGGTTTCGCCTTGTCAATTCGTCATACCCTCGTTTATAAGTCAAGTCTTGCAGTAACTGTCTTATTTGGTGTCATGGTCAATGCAAATGTTAGATAAACGTCTCGCTGAAAGTCTTTGCGAAATCCCGTTGGCCCTGGCACTAAGGCAAGATTCAACACTTAAGTTAACTCACATGAACTGAAGTTATCGGCAGAGATTAGAAACAGTATGAATACAGTGGCAAGTCCCTGAGATGAAGACGTGGAGCTCTGTACGATATAGTTCTTGTCATTTGGAAGTCCATCTGATGAGAAGTGTGCAGTTTAATACCGTTGTAGCTGGGATGACGAAGCCTCATAGGATTTTATGGAGGCTTCTTTTGTGATACAAGCCTAATTTTGACTATTAAATTTACTGACAATCCCACTACCTAGGATTTCCATTCTCATATGGCGTCTTTCAAGAATATTATATGAATTTACCCCTGTTTCGCAATGAATCCACCGGCATTGCCATTATCGGTACATCTGCATCGGGCATCATGTACCTCGGTGCACCCTTTGTCTTTACCACTCTACAGGCATGGCCGGGATTCAGACGTATTGCATCAATGCTTGGCCTGTTCATCATCTCAGTTGCCTTGGTTGCATCTTCCTTTTCAAGTACGGTGTGGCATCTAATTCTCACTCAAGGTATAATGTATGCTATTGGAGGTTCTCTTCTTTATTCTCCTACCATTCTTTACTTAGACGAATGGTTTATCAAACGTAAAGGCTTCGCTTTTGGGGTCATGTGGGCTGGAACAGGGACTTCGGGCATCATCGTCCCTTTGATCATGTCGTGGGGACTTGAAGCATACGGCTTCCGGACAATGTTGCGTGCTTGGGCGGTTACTCTCGTAGTACTCTCGACACCCCTCATCTTCTACGTTAAGCCTCGTATTCCTAGGAATCACGCAAGCAATTCCCAACCGCGTCGTATCTCATATGACTTCCTAAAAACGCCAATATTCTGGCTGCTTCAAGCTGGAAATATTGTGGAAGGGTTGGGGTTCTTCATTCCTGGCATCTACCTCCCATCCTATGCCCGATATCTCGGTCTCAGTCGAACATCCGGCTCTTTAACCGTTGCTTTGTTCAATGGGGCCTCAGTCTTGGGTCAAGTCATGCTTGGCTGGCTTTGCGATCGATATCACGTCACAACGGTCATACTTATTTCGACCATTGGTGCGACAATCTCCGTGTTTCTTCTCTGGGGCTTTTCTATGTCCCTTCCGTTGCTATGCGTTTTTGCTCTGACCTATGGAGCATTTGCTGGAGGTTTCACAAGCACATACTCTGGGGCTATCAAAGCAGTAAAGTTAAATACACCAAGTGCAGAGACCGGAACATTGTTTGGTATGCTGGCTGCGGGCCGAGGGATTGGTGCTGTGTGTTCAGGGCCGATAAGTGAAGCTTTGTTGGGCAGCCAGCCGTGGAAAGGCGAAGCCTTCATGGGATACGGGACTGGGTATGGGGGCATTATGGTGTTTACAGGGTTGAGTGCGCTCTGTGGAGGATTGAGCTTCGTAGGAAAACAAGCAAAAATGATGTGAGATTGATGTTTGATCACTGGAAGCATGGGTAGAAAATCAAATATTCAAAAGCTTTACTGATGCTCTACAAAGGGGGAAGGATATACAGTAAGAATGACTTAAATGCTCAATGTATAAGCATTCTATTCGTATCATCTTCAATCATCATGACGTTGCCCTTTAGAGGGAAATGCAACTTTGGAACAGCTCTAACAATGATCAAGCAGGAAGGAGATAAGGCACTAGGAGAGTATGTGGCAGGAAAGTCTTTTCGCATTTCTAGGGTTTTCCCCAACCACCAAGAGGGCGGTCGACAACGGAAACGCAACAATTATCACGAAATGGACTTCCCCAAATGCCAGTTTCCGGGGTTACGTTTCGCCGTTGGCGGGTGCCGGGGCTTACCAGAGCCGTTCGTCACTTGAAAATGCAGATCACGGTCGGTTTAGCAGCCGCCAATTGATTGCCGTGCTAGGGTCCTGGTTGGACATTGCGGGAGTGGATGATGATCTCTTGGCAATTTAGAGTAAAAGCTTCCAAGTAATATGGCTAGGACATCATCAGTTGGAATAGAGCCTCGGCTGTATCGCTATTTTTGCCATTGGGAGAGAGTCGACGCGTGTCTCTTTGGCATTGAATCATTGACCTGCAAACATATAAGCTCAGCCTGAACTACAAACATGCGGACCATCAACACAGCTTTTGCAAATAGTATACTTCAAGATGTTTCTCCGCACCACTGCCGCCCTCCTAGCCTTGAGCAGGTCGGTCAGCCTCGTTGAGGCTGCCCTCACTAACAGCACCGACTGCGTTGAACTCCACTTCATGTTGGCCCGGGGTACCACTGAAGGATATCCAGGAACAACTTACACTATGGCCGAACTTGTCGCTGACAATACTACCCTTACTTCTAACTACGAGAACATCATCTATCCAGCCGTTAGCGAAACCGCATCTGACAGCTATTTTGTTGGCGTCGCCGCCGTTGGCAGCCAGGTCAGTAGCTATGCTGCCGCTTGCCCTGATGCCAAAATCGTCTTGATTTCCTACTCCCAGGGTGCTTTGATTGTTGGAGATGCCCTTGCTGGAGGTGGTGGTGACTCGACTCTGGGTAATGCCACCCAGCCTCTGGTCTCCGACGAGGTTTCCAAGCATAGTAAGTTGAAATAACACCCAATTCGTAAAAGTTTGTATAGTAATCACCTCACAGTTGCTGCCAACGTCTACTATGGTAACCCCAGACATGCACCATACCAACCATATGACATGGGCAACAACACCTGGAACGTCGCTGGCGTAAGCTCCCACCTCTTTTTGAATTTCCTTCTAGTAGGATTGACATAATACTAATCGGATCCTACAGAAATATCCCCGCTTAGAATATCAGGTCCAAAACCTACACGACCGCTATGTTAATGTCACTGCAGACTGGTGCAACAACGGCGATGGAGTCTGCTCACCATCTGAAGGCGCTGATGCTCTCTCTTTACATATGGCTTATGCTAGTGACTATGATCCAGTTGCTGCCGCGTGGATCCTAAAGACAATTGGAGCATAGACATGTAGGAAACAAACATGGTATGCAGGAGTGTGTGAGAGGTGGAGAAGTTGGTGATAAAATTGATAAAGATAGTTATAGTGGACTTGTATTCTGTATTGTACTATACCAAATTCTCAAGCACAATTTGCTTTTATGGACTCACATCTCTCGTCATCATCTACCGTTTCGTATACAAAGCCAGGAAGTCTTTCAAGTCATATTATTAATCACAGTATGATTACGAACTTAGACCCTTAATAACCCCATGCACCATCAGTATCTCCATTCATAATATTCGCTCCTGCCTGGCAACCCTCCAGGCTCGTGCAGTTCCGTGCATGCGACACTAGCATAATATCCATAAGAAAGTTGATTCCTTCAGCACGGTAAGTATCTGGAGCAGTGTAAAATGTCTGGTTGATGGTAAAGATATAGTTTTGTGGCTCAGGAAGCTCATACTTAGGCCAGTATGGTACAGACGGGTCTAGACTGGCAATGATAGAGTTATGGTCGCCATTGTACACCATATCAAGCCACATGGCACTCATACGGGCAGATAGGGCAAGGCATTTAGGGCGGTTTACCCCCCCTTGAGCGTTCTCGCTTCTTTGAACGGCATACCCCTCCCCATTGATGTTATAATAAGGAAAGGAAAACTCGGCAAAGTGTGTCGCACCCGTTATTGTTGCCATTCCATTACCTACCACATCCCAGTGGTAACGGTAGATAGTAGCATTATATGCTGCCATAGCAAGTGTATATAATCTTGTAGGTGCATCCATGATAATATCGGTAGACACGGCAACAGCGCGCTTAAACTGAGACCCTACAGCTGTCGTCGCCGGCGGACGGCCACTGTAGGACGCTAGCAGACCAATAGAGGGAATGTCAGGGTAAGATAACCAATTGTCGCGAGACTTGCATTATCTAGCGACATCTGCGCTCTCAGATATTTGTTCAAGTCTGCTGTAGTATTTACGCCTTTGGGGCCGATAGAAGACCGTTCGTCAAGTTCGTACCGATGAGAACTAGTCCTCGAGCAAATTTACCTTTTTGTAGCAGAATACTATGGGGCTCCGGAAACAAGTCTCCATCAATGACAGAACCGTATTCGAGTGGGAGAGTGGACCCTCCTTGATATTTGTTAAGAGGGTTCGCACTGGAGTTGAAAATTGCGCTTAGCGTTTCAAAGAGAATACTACGCAGGCAAGATAAAGTATCGTTGGAACCCGAGCAGTTAGCTGTCGCAACTAGACCGTCATAAACAGGCTGCTAGATCTCTATATTGCCAATAGGACCGAACCAAACAGAGGCTCCGCTCTGTTCAATAGCTCGGTGGAAAAGGCCATCATTTTGCCCGCCGTAAGCCAGGATCTGCAGACCAACGGATTGTGCACCAGTGCTTTGGCCTTGGATTGTAACTCGGGTTGAGTCACCTCCAAACGCGGCAATATTGTCATGGATCCATGCCAGACCCGCACGCATGTCACGCAAACCCAAGTTGGTATTCAGCGAATCCTGGACCTCTTGACTGTACATGAATCCCTACATATCCAGACGAGAGTTGATTGCCACTGCAACTATGGGATGACCAATTGCTGCAGATCGTTGCACAAGCCAGGTCATGTTATATCGATCGTCAAAGCCACTACCGCCATTGTTGAAACAGCCCTGGATAAGATATACCTATGAACCGTTAATAGATGTCTTGGGATTCAATAAATATTGCTTAAAGTTACCAGGACTGGAATAGAATTTGAGTAACGTTAGAAGGTCGAATAATATTAATGTAAAGACAGTCTTCAGACATAAGCTCTGGAGCTTCGTTGACCGCGCTTGCTGTGATACATGTTAAAAAAGAGCAGTCCGTGAAGATCCGATTGATAGCAATCAGTATAAGGTCTTACAGTATGCAACGCACTCTCTGGGCTTCTGCGTAGCATCTCGTGTGCCATTCCATGAAGAGTTAAGCGGCTGCGGTTGCCTGAATCGAAGGCCACCTACAGGAGGCTGAGCGTAGGCAATTCCATAGAAGTTGTCTGTATTAAGGGCAGGATCATTGAACCCGATGTAAGTTCCATTCAAAACAGTGACTGCTGGGGGTATAATGGAAATGCACGAACTTAGGCCTACTAGGAAAAGAAGCAAAGCGAGGAGTGGAACCATTGTAGTTGCACTGAAGCTGCACCTGACCTGAGTGTGTGAAAGCAGTAACGGTGAATGAAAAAGAGGTGGGTTGCTGTGGCTTCCACTGGGAAATTTATAGTCCCGTTTTCTATGAATCGGCCAAAGCTCCTGCATCAGTGAAAATCATAAATGATCCGATGCCTCTATACCTTGTCACACGCTGGTGTCGGCCATATTGATAACCTGGATTGATGGCATCGCCGGCTCTGACAAAGGATATTTTAACGTAGTCATATGTAAAAATGGGGAAAGTTGGCAGTTTTGAAGCTAAATGCCAGTTTTGTGTGACTTTGTTATTTAAATTGGCAGTTAGCCTGTTTCTGTTAACTGTGACTGAGCTATTTAGGTTAGAGATAGGAATTGGGGTGCATCAATGTAGCTAGCTGTACGTTGTTAAATTCTGCTATGTTACCCCGTTTTCCCATAATAGTGTGTCGATATGAAGTGGGGTCTAGTCAGAAGTTGGATTGGGAGGCATCCGAAAACCCTCTTGATTCATCAAGGTGTGATGCGATTTTGGTATAACCTGGATGAAGATTAGCTTGTAGGTAGATTACTTGTTAGGTATCAAATATCTGGATGGTCTCAGGTGGTCAGGCATTCGGTCCTACTTATCCGCCTCACGGGCTCCTTCGTCCATCTGATGATAAAGTGATTTAGATCTGCTCTTCTCCACGATCCCATACAGTAACAGAACCAGGCGTATGTGCTCCCAAAATCCGCCCGCATGATGCTGAGTATAACATGATCAATGCAGTTTGCAGTCACAATTGCAGGCATTAAGGCTTTGAATTCTTCGAAGTTTAGCATGCACCATTGTATTATTATAAGAGTATACTCAATGCGGAGAAATTGACCCATTGTCCAAGATGTTTACTCGGGCAATGACATGATCCAAGAGCTACCAAAGATATCGGCAGTTGGAACGAGTGATTTGAAGACAAGTACAGGACTCAGACTTCCCAATAAAAGTGCGTGGATGATTCATGCTTTTGGCAGTAATAACAACTACTCGGGTTGGTCATCCATCATCATTAAGAGAAATACGCGATTGATTACATGGATCCGTTAGTTGCAATTGAATAATAGCAGCGCTTGATATGTTAAAACATATCATAACCAGATCCGTACTGACTGATGCTATGGCTTTCATATTATTCTTTTCTGCAAATGCTAGTATGATGCGATCCTGTTATACTCAGTGGATACGGAGTAGCGTTTCTCCGCAAAATATTTCCAAATGACGGGGTTTCGGTGGTTGTCGGCACCGATACTCTGATTAAGCATATATTGCCTTTAATTGGAAATTGGTCGCGTACCACCGCACCCTTCTAAGAAGGACCATAGTGGACATGGCTCTGAAAGTAGACGGATTTTATTAAGGGCACTCAAGTTTTCCTGAACATAGCAATTCTTATGACACCATGCCCATTTACGTATGATGCGTAATTAAATCTCCCCGAGAGTAGATGTAGAGACTGAAGCCTCTTATACGAAGTACTTTCGTGCTGTGACATCATTATTGCAGGCTTAGGCTAAGGATAGCCCTCTAAAGCAGCCGTGCGACTTCATCATGTTTATGCACGGAGAGCCTCAAAAATTGGACTACCTTGAGGAGACTTTGTAATAGATGGTTCACCGGACAGAACCCATATGGAGCTCAGAGCTGGATTGGAAAGTATGACTGCCAGGGCAGCTGTGATGAGGGTAATTTGTGCTAGGCTTTATGTCTACTATTTCAGTCTTTTCAACTCCTACCTATTTGACTATCTCCACGTATGAGTGCCTGTTATTCGAAGTTATTGATCTTTCCCAGATCACTTGTGCATTTTGATTCCCGTGCTTAGGTTGCAATCGAGGTGAATGCCGGCTAAAGCTTACGATGTCGCAGGGGTGTTAATCGAAAGCTATTCCCACTACAAGAATCTTTCCTTTTCCAAGCACGGATACTATTAATCATTCAAAATATAGTACTTAGATAAGAGATTCTTTTGGTATAAAGGAAGTAACATTGAAGATAATCTGTGAAAGACTAGAATCATTCTTTTAAGTATAGTAGAAAACGAGGCGATAGAGCTATTTGTAAAGAGGATGATAAGAGAGTTACGGGAAAGGATTATTGTAGACTATGATTCCGCCAAGGCAAGTTAAACCTTATCCAAGCTATTGTTCGGTGAATACAGGGTGGTTACAAACAATAGAAGGTATTATACCTAGTATAAATTAGAGCTAGTTCTATATATGCCTACTGAAAGATTATACTCCCTGAACTATAGTTTCCATTCATCTATCTGTATATGAACAAAGTAAGAATGGGACTGTATCAATAGTACAAGATTTCTTCATTAAGATACGGAATAGTCTCAAAGAAGGAAGTGAAGTCACAGCCTAGTTGCACATGCATTAAGAAAAGCAAGAGCCTTACGACCTAACGCGTGCATGGGCCAGTCCCTGGGTATAACATAACACAGGTAGTTCTTGGGGCTCTATGAAGTTGTGCACGGACATGCTCTAGGTTATAGTAGAACACAAGGTAAAATCTCCAACTCTATTCCAGTAGGTGCATTGGAGATGTTGGTATTATCCATGATCTTTGCCATAAATTTTGAGCAAGGGCTGTAGAGATCAATGGAAGAGAATGGGGGTTGATGTAATGTTTGAAACGACGTCAATGAAGGATTTTTTGCGCTTGCAAAATGATGGTGGGAAATGGGAACTTCCGATATCAAGTCAGTCAAGTGATATATAGGTATAGTCAGATGACTGAAGGTACAAGTAACTTGAATCCAAGTCAGAGGTGGATAGAATATGAATCAATAATTTTGATCACAAAAGCCCATATCTGCTTAGGAATTCTATTCACTGATATAGCTACTTTACAGCTTAATTTTCTATACTGATACTGTAAATTAACGTCAGCCACGGACTTGATCAGCTAACTTTGGATAGTACATAATCGCCCGCCATTCAAAGGGAATAGAGTATTGCTTCGCTAATCTGACTTCCTCTCCTACCAACGTCAATATGCTAATAAAAGTACCACATGAACTGAAGCAACACAATTTCTGCACCGCAGCTTATTGTGTTTGGAGATACAAATAATTAAACTTCGTTGCTTGGATACTGTACTTCAGTAGTGCCAATAAAATCCTCCTTGATACTCCTCATACTAACGAACCGACTTAATAAGTTAGTACTCGTAGCTTTGTCATTTGTGCCCGATCCTCTAGCTCCACCAAATGGCTGATGGCCCACAACCGCACCGCTACTTTTTGAGTTGATATAGAAGTTACCTGCGGACTGTCTGAGGCCATCTTCAGCCTGGCGAATTGCTTTTCTATCGTTTGCAAATACACTACCGGTCAGGGCGTAGCTGGTAGTGCTGTCAATCAGAGCCAGCATCTCTTCATACTGGTTGTCTGGAAAAACATAAACAGTCAGGATGGGGCCAAAAAGTTCGGTTCGCATGAGTTTGTGTTTTGGATCGGTAGTCTGATAGATAGTGGGGTGAATAAACCAACCGTTGCTACGGTCAGTTTTACCACCGGCGAGTAGAGTAAGACTTTTGTCGGCTTTTGCTTCGGTAATGACTCTGTCAAGCTTAACCCAAGAACGTTCATGAATTACTGGACCAATAAAGGAGTCATGTTGCTCCACATTTCCCACTTTTAATTGCTCGACTTCGTGAACAAGCTGTTTCTTAAATTCTGGCCAGGCGGACTCGGACACGTAGAGACGAGAGGTTGCAGAGCACTTTTGCCCTTGGTATTCAAAGGCTCCACGAACCGTATTGACAACAGCGTTTCTAACATCAGCACTTTTATGGACTAGGTGAAAGTTCTTGCCACCAGTCTCCCCAATGATCCGTGGATATGCTTCATACTTGGACTCGGCAATATTCTGACCAATTTTGCCGTAGAGTGATTTGAACACTTCCGTAGAACCAGTATAGTGGAGGGCAGCAAACTTGGGATGTTCCAACATCACCTTGGTGACTTCGCTTGGGTCGCCGGGAAGAAGCTGAATTACACCTTCTGGGAGGCCAGCTTCCTCGAGAATCTTCTGAATCAAGTAGCTTGAATAAATGGCTGAGTCGGAGGGTTTGTGGAGAACAACATTGCCCATTATTGCTGGAGCAGCTGTAAGGTTGGCTCCGATGGCAGTGAAGTTAAAGGGAGAGATGGCATATACAAACCCCTCGAGTGGGCGATATTCACTTCGACTGAGGAGATAATCAGTTAGGAGGGTATAAAGCAAGGAGGTTATTTCTTACTTCCAGACTCCTTTGTCATTCAATACAGCTTGTTGCTTGTAAAGCTCGGCAGCATAATGAACATTGAATCTACAAGTTTTCTTCTTAATACTGTAGGTTGATGATCACAAGGATTGAAGACATACCGAAAGAAGTCTACACTTTCAGCCACAGAATCTATGTCAGCCTGCCAGATGTTCTTTCCCTGGCCCAGCATAGTAGCGGCCATGACTTCATATCTGTATTTACCAGCCACCAGCTCAGCGGCTTTCAAGAAGATGGCAGCACGATCTGAAAACCCCATGTTTTCCCAGCCAGCCTTGGCTGCGAGTGCGGCATCGATCGCCTCCGCAATCTGCGCGGGATTTGTCGGGGTATACGTCGCAACAGAGAGTTTGTGATGGGATGGATTGCTTTGCCTCGCAATTGTTTGGTTCGTAATCTGCTTCCTCAGTCAATGGAAAGTCGTGGATAGCAAAAGCTGGTTTACTATTACATACTTCCTTTCCCCTCACCTTGACCGGAACAGAAACTGGCATTCTGGATCTTAATTGTGATATCGCCTCATCTAATTTCTTACGTTCAACAGAACCTTTGGCATAAGTCGGCTATAACAATCAATTGTGGCTCAATAAAAAATGGTAGGGTCTCTTAACATTGGGCTCATTGAAAACTGGAGGGCTCTTGAATGTCCCTAGAGTACCAATGAAGCGAAGGCCATTTACATGTAACCCTTTCTTTGAAAACCGGCGAGTCGCCAAAACCGTGAACTTTCTATTCGCAATCATCTTGCTGTATGTTTCGAAGAGCTATGTTGAAGAAGACCAGGTGACTAGGAGGCTTCACGATGTAGATATCCAAGGAAAGGAAGAAAAGGTTGTACGAGAGAATGATATTATATAACCATTTACAGAGCAACTAAATAGCTGAATTGACTGACTGTGTCTGTCAGGAAATGAATGGTCTGGTTCCGCCCGATATTATTGTTATTATTAATGTTTTCAATTGATGGGTTACCTTATCACACTGCTGCACTACGCAGAGTCCCGCATGTTCGCCTTGTTACTTATACCCCTGTCAGAGCTAATGGATTTGCAGCAAGTGGGGAGCCCTAACAACGATAGTATAGACTTTTACACTACACACCCCCTCCAGAAGCGTAATAAGAAAACTTACTCATAAGTTTCATACATAAGGTAGCGAGTAAAATGCAACTCGAACTATTCTTTAAAGGTGTGTATCGTTAAGGGGAGTATCCTAAGTCTCAGTTGGCAAGCTTTCAATACCATTCCCGGCACGCAAAGCGACATGGACCAACTTCAGCTATCGGAAATTGATAACCACAGTACAAGTACTGACCTGATCTCGGGCGCTGCGGGAGGGATTGCACAGGTTATCATTGGTATGTGCTGAACTGCATTACATCAGTGCAGGCTTCCGCTAACAAATTGGCAGGGCAGCCATTTGGTAGGCTCTTTCAAGCTGCCATGTTCCAGCAAGCCTCTGACACTCCTCGCAGATATAGTAAAAGTCCGCCTACAGACACAAGTAGGTCAGTCTGCCTTTCAATGCGCGAGAAATATTTGGATAGGTGAAGGGCCATTTGCATTCTACAAAGTATGTTCGAGCTACACCAATGCACATCGCGGTTTAACACCTACTGAAGGGATCCCTGGTTCCTTTGCTCGGAATTGGTGCTTGCGTAAGTTCCCACAATCATGAAAGGTGATTTAATTCTACTGAGATTGACAACCTGCATACTAGGTGAGCGTACAGTTTGGTGCGTTCCAGCTCTTTCAAAGGCAATTTCAGAATATCAACGCCGACCGATCTCGATCTCAGGACTCGAGCCTCTCTTTAAGTCAGTTTTACTTAGCGGGAGGGCTGGCTGGCCTTACGAATAGTATTATCTCGGGCCCAATCGAACATGTACGCATTAGGCTACAAACACAACCACATGGCCCCCATCGATTGTATACAGGGCCTGTTGATTGTATCCGAAAAATCGTTGCTCAAAACGGACTCTTTGGACTCTACCGGGGCCAGTCTATTACACTCTTCAGAGAGTTTCATGGCTATGGAATATGGTTTGCAGCATTTGAAGCGTTGATGAATTATGAGATACAATCCAAGAATATACGAAGGCAGGATATTCCTGGCTGGAAAGTTGCCATATTTGGCGGGTTGGCTGGTGAGGCATTGTGGCTAGGGAGCCACCCCTTGGATGTAATCAAGAGTAAAATGCAAAGCGATGGGTTTGGGGAGAGCCAAAGATACAAAAATATGAGAGATTGTGTCAAGCAGACCTATGTACTTGAGGGAGTCAGAGGACTCTGGCGAGGGATTGGGCCGGCCTTGCTGAGAGCAATGCCTGTATCTGCGGGAACATTTGCCACGTATGAATCCTCCAGGCCAATTCAAATGTTTTTGACTGACATATTTGTAGTGTTGAAGCTGTACGGCAAATTCTCCACTGAAAAAGTCAGTCATGTGGGCGAAGATGCTGATAAGCCGGTATCTTTGCTCTCGTAGCCAGGTATGGTTAATCATAAACGATGGATGGTCTTTAGATTAAAATTGGTAGATACAGCTGTATAAAAAACGCCTTTATTATAGATTACTTCTATAAAATTCAGAACTTGACGCTTGGGGGTACGACTGTATGCATTTGCTCCATACTGTGACGTGTTTGAAATTAGAAGGTCCTCGAATTTCCAAATCTTGTCAGCAAGCTAAATCGGATTTTTGTGTATCCATGATCTTGCCACCGAAGAAGTGAATCCAAAGTTCCACTTGTCCATATGCTCAGATAGGTCCAGGGTATGATCCGTGTAAGGATGAAGAGAGCGCACACTTAGCGGATGCAGGAGGCTGTTTTAGCGCGCCCTGTATGTAACAATGGCTGACAGGTGGGCGCTTCTCAAATTATCGAGTCTGTACTCACGAATAATATCCGAGACAGCTTATAAAGCTCCCATCCCAGGAAATTCTATTAACCGCGGCAGGAAGCAATCGATCCGATTAAATTTTATCAGTTTAGAGAACCGTTTAAATAAATCATTGCACGAACATGTTCGCTCTGCCTACGAATTCGCATTATGTGTCATCGAATTCGACGCGTTTGAGTAGGGTGGTAGTAAGGGCACTTTCAGTGGCTCCACGATCTAACTCCACGACGAACGCCACCAGAGAGGGATGGCGACCAGAGAAAGAAAAGTTCATTGTATCTCAAACGAAGGCACCACTTGCATTGCTGCCGACATCGATGCTGTTCCGATCACTGCTTGTATCAACAATTTCCTCGAAGCCATTTCTGCTCAATCCATCTCTTTTTCTACTAGCATTTCTTGCCAGGTCAAAGTCGCTACTATTCCATCCCGACAAAAATCTCCTCATTCATTGGATTCTAAAGAAGACCTTCTATAAACACTTCTGTGCTGGGGAAAATATGAAGGAAGTTGAGCAGACTGTTAGAAGGATAAAAGAAATGGGATTCCGAGGGGTTATCTTGGGATATGCCAGAGAGGTTGTGGTAGACAGGACCAATGCAGAAAAGAAAAGTAAGGATAAAGATACTCAACTAGATAAGGCGGAGGAAAAATACTGTCCTGATATTGAGGCGTGGGAGAAGGGAGTTATGAAGACTGTTGAAATGATTGGAGAACATGATTTTCTTGCTCTAAAGTGAGTTGAAGTGGACGCACGAGTACAAGACTGACGATTGAACAGGTTTACTGGTGCTGGCACTTTGGCTATTGAGGCTCTAAAGTCTCAAACACCTATTCCAGACCAAATGAGGCAAGCCCTTGATAAAATCTGCACAAGAGCAGCTCAACGTCAGGTTCGAATTTTGGTAGATGCGGAGCAGCAGTCAGAGCAAGGTGGAATTGACCGACTCGCCTTGGACTTAATGAGAAAATACAACAAAAACGGAGTCGCCACAGTCTACAACACCTACCAAGCGTACCTAAAGGTAACAGGAGATAATCTCGCAGCCCACTTGCAGCTTGCAATGGACGGTGGTTTTCCAATTGGTGTGAAACTTGTAAGAGGGGCGTATATCAACTCTGAGCCACGAGATTTGATTCACGACACGAAAGAAGATACTGACGAGATGTATGATTCAATTATTGAAGGTATTTTAACTCAAAGTTGGAGACAATTTGAGGCGGTCACGAATGCTGGTAGCGGTTTCCCAGCCATCGAATTATTCTTGGGTTCACACAATGGGCCCAGTGCCAGAAAAGCTCACCATATTCACAGTTCTCGTGTAGCTGCTGGTTTGCCAACTGTCCAAGTGCAATATGGCCAGCTGTTGGGCATGGCTGACGAGGTTTCTGGGGAATTAGTGCAAATGGGTAGTGGGTATTCTTCTAATAAGGCCCCACAGGTCTACAAGTGTCTATCATGGGGATCTGTGGGAGAATGTGTGTCTTACCTGCTTAGACGGGCGGTCGAGAACAGGGACGCAGTTTCACGTACTCATGATGGCTATTTAGCGGTGGTTATGGAAATTCAACGCAGAATTTATAAATTAATTGGTCGCATGTAGTTAGATCAATAAAATATCCACAATATTGTTATTCATGTCCTATAACATAGAACATCATCTCTATTCTAGGCTACAGCAAATCTATAGTGTTACCAATGTTCCTCTGGCTTGGTCCCGACGGAGCGAATGCATAATTCACAGCAAGTGGCAAATAAATAAGTTAACAGACCCTCATCCCTCATTTTCCGACTGCTTTAATATTGGTTGGCACTACGTGGTCGCAAAGATAAGACGTGGATCACCTTCCTGTGTCCAAGCCACAGGACCAAGCATCAAGATGCCATAAGACCAACACATCAATTTAGTCTTGCATGCTTTAAAATTCTAAGATAGGCATCACAGATTCAAAGACAAGGCCATTTGATAAGACGCTATCGCGGACAGATGGAAAATGAACCTTATCTCGGCAACTCCTCCAGTTTGTGACTACCCGCTACCCCCTACATACTTTGTCGTTAATAGGGCGCTCTAGTTAGTTTGCTCTGGGTAGTTCGCCTCAGATCATCCAACTGATCTGACATTACTCAAAATCACCTATCAGATTTCTGCTTATCTATATGAAGTTACGCAGTCCTTCTGGGGCCAAAGGAGTTTTCATAAATTCCTTCCATCCATACCGGCTGAGTTGATAGGATTTACATCTCGTTATAGTATTGAACGTTCTATAATAACTTGCACCCTCCTAGTTGTTTCGAACTGAGTTTATCCGCTCTTTTCAAAAGCTCAGCGATGTTTGAAATTACCAAAGTGAACATTTCTAGCTCTGGGGGTAGTCCCGAGGTCAAAATTGATGATACAGCTTACATTAGCCCCAAACCTCCGGTAAAAGACTTCGACGTCGGTGCTCAATGGTTGGGAAATATTGATACTCCCATTACGGAAACTCCGATTTCTTCAGAAGAGTCTCGAAAAGTTCTTTGGAAACTCGACCTCTTCATTCTGCCTCTAATTGCGTGCTCCGTTATTCTTAGCGCAGTCGACAAGAACATCATTTCGAACGCAGCTATCTACGGACTCACACAAAGTACTGACTTGGTGGGAAATGAGTTCTCCTGGGTTGGCTCCTGCTTTTTCTTTGGGTATTTGATCTTCGAATGGCCTCTCTCATACCTTATCCAGCGACTTCCTATTGCAAAGTTTTTCGCTGCTACAATTATGGGCTGGGCTATACTAGCTCTATGCACTGCTGCAACTCATAACTTCGCCGGTCTTGCTACCGTTCGATTTTTTAGTAAGTGAACCTTAAATCTTTTCAGGTCAAGTATTCCTTACTTATAATTATAGTGGGTGGGTTGGAGGCTGTCGTGTATCCTACGTGCAGTATATTGACCGTCATGTGGTGGAAGACCAACGAGCAGCCTATTCGCGTGGCTTTTTGGTTCAATACACTCTCAACGGTATTTACTGGTACTATCAGCTATGGTATCGGTCAGACACATACATCTGTACCCCAATGGCGGTTACTGTTTCTAGTTCTTGGAGGTTTTACAGTACTATGGTCCATAACACTGTTCGTTTTCTTGCCCGATTCTCCCACTAAGTGCTGGTGGTTGACCGACAGGGAGAAATATATCTGCTTGCAACGAATCAAGACTAACAATACTGGATTGGAAGACAAGAAGATAAAGTGGTATCAGGTCAAGGAATGTCTATTCGATGTGAAGACCTGGCTCATTGTGATATTCTCATGTGCTCAGAATATCCCCAATGGTATGGTTATTATTTAGGCTTTTGTATTTCCTATAATACTAAATGACCCTAGGCGGAGTAACTACTTTTGCTTCTCTCATTGTCTCCGGATTTGGTTTTAGCAAACTCCAAACTGTGCTCATCGGCATTCCAACTGGAGTCTTAGGCACGGTATGGCAGATCATGCTTTCAATACCGTCGGCAAAATATAAGGGATCCCGTTGTATCATAATTGCTCTAGCCGATCTGGTACCTATGACATGTGCAGCAATTATGTGGAAATTACAACGCTCAAATACCAACGGCCGTCTCGCAGCTTATTACTGCTTTTACACCTACTTTACTCCATATGTACTCGCGACTTCATTGCCTATGGCGAATACTTCCGGCCATACCAAAAAGGTTACTATGAACGCGCTGTTCTTCATATCCTATTCTCTAGGAAATATTTTAGGTAAATCTCCGCCAAAAAATTCGGTAGCAATCATTAACGGCGCTCTATAATGCAGGTCCCCAAACATTTCGAGCTACAGACGCTCCGGACTATACGCATGGGTTCATAGGTCTCTTAGCGTGCATTGTAACTGCCATTTGCGCTATCTCGGCATACGGTTTCCAATGCTATAACGAGAACCAACGTCGAGATCGCGAAGCAGCATCGCAAGATACAGTCATTATCGAAGAGGAATTCTCTGATCTAACCGATAAAGAGAAAAAAATCTTCCGATATTCGTACTAGGAAGAAAAGAAATACTATTGCGATGTTACAGTAGAAGCAGGCAGTCAGTGGTAATGCTGAGACTCAAAAATCCCATTGATGAAGAAGCATTCACTTAAGCAATTAGGTCAATTTGTATTGTTAAGGTATCTTTAGTGGAGGATTTGTTTTTTCTTCATATTTGACAATTTTTCCAATACCAGGAATGAATACTATGCGATAGCGAATCCGATTTATAGTAGTAAAATATTTATTCCTTTTGTAGCTGCCATAAATTTTTATGCTATCATTTCGATCCGTTTTCTTCCCTATATTATTTCTAGATCCATCTATTTACTTCACTTTTCACCCTCTATATTTCTGTAATTCGTCCAGCAACATGCCAAACGTGTCTCTACAAATGCTACTTTTCGGTAAAAATATAGTATGCATCATTTCAGACGTCCTCTTCTCCCCACATCGCTTCTCCTTGTTGCATAAGATCTGAGCCAAATTCTGAGTTTGTGAAGCATGAGTAATAATACTGGTTATCCCAAGACAGGAGCCAATCTGTGCTGCGGCAACCTTACTTCCCATTCCACCAGTACCAAGGCCATTGCTGGCGATCGAAACTGCCCTAAGGTTAATCATTCATATTCAAGCCTGGCTAGAATCCAACACTTACCATCGATTTTTAAGCTTATTGTTTCGTCAACGACATGGATTCGGCGCGCATCTTCATAGACTCTTGGATCGCGATCGTATAGACAAGAAACATCGGTGAGAAAGATGAGAGAGTTCGCACTAACCATCTCTGCGGTGGCGATGGCGAGCATATCATTTCCTCCTAAACTTTCTGTTGAAAGAGCGTCATTTTCGTTGACTATAGGAAGTATGCCTAAAATTAACAGTTCTCTAATCATTTCAGCGGCGTCTCGATTGCGTGACTCCTATGCGCTCGTTAGTTGCAGGACGTGGGATTGAAGCAAGGCTAGCCAACCTCAACTATATCATTCCTCGAAACCAAAACTTGGGCAATTGGTTGATCATATTCTTGAAATATTTGTGTCCATATTGACATAAGTCTGCACTGTCCCAGTGCCGCTAACGCCTTCACGATCTTAGCTATTGATACCTTCGTCGATGCACACTGAGTGAACATACTTTAGTTTGCGAGCGGTATGTCGGCTTCTTTGAGAGTTCCAAAGTACTTAGACCCATCCCAACAGCTCCAGATGATACCAACACAACATGGTGACCTTCTCTTCTTAATTTTATAATACTTTCTGCTATGGATGCAAATGTAGACAGTATAGGATTGTAGGTGGCTTCATCGATCAGAGAAGATGTTCCTGCTATTAATTAGCAATCCAGTAGCTCATCTGCAGAATTTAATCTTGACCAATTTTAATAACGAAGACCTGAGAATTATCTTGTGCTTGAGATGCAATCATGATGCCCTTTAACTGATGTAGTATTGAGAAGTATACTGTTAAGGTAGTGGCTTTATTGCCTCTGAAATCAGGTATCAAGGATCAGAATTTCGAAAGGCTAGCCGTTTCAATCACAGTGGCAAACGTTACAACAGAAAGGTAAAGAAAAATAAATCTATCTTTCTACCGTTGATGGGCAATACAGTTGCTTTTAATCATAGATTTATCCTATGCCAGATTGCAATCTGTAGCACCGGGCCGGGTCCTCTGCCGAACTTCATGAATTAGCGCGCCTTGTTGGAGACAAGATGTAAAAGCGGTGCGCTAGAGGGAGTCTCGAGAAGCGAGTCAGGCGATTAGCGGATCTAGGATTGCGAAGTCTGTGTCCGCATGCCTTTCTGTCTCATTATCGAATCTGCACCCATACTATCACATGTATAGAAAGAGCTTTTGGAGCTTCGGTCCGCCGGCATGTGCTGTATTCTGAATATTAACTACATAGAGTTGGTGACACGATGGAAAGATTTTCAAGTGAGATGTTACTGGCAATATGAAAAAATGATTATTGGAGTATTGGGATGTCATTTACTCTGATTTCAAAGAAGGTCGAAGATGTGAATAGGATCGAGGTCCTGCGGGTTCCTTTCGCTTACCTGAGAATGAAAGATCTATGAAATTAAAAGGCCCCTTTCGTCTATATGAACCGTATCTCATTGGGGACATTTAAGCGGATTTAAAATCCACAGCGTTTGCGCGCCCTGTACTCGATATTGTGGGTCAGGCTAAAAAAACCTACGTGCATCCTCCTGGGGTTGTGGAGAGCTGAAACGCTTAAAATATAAGATCCGAACACAAATAACTTACACAGGAAAATGAGTAAGACAAATAGACACCGAGGCAGAGTAAATGGTGTCCTGAGCGTATATAAGTAGGCAGAGAGCACTCGCAAAACAGACTCAGTTCCCGATTTAACCCAATTTCTCAATTTAATCAGCAAGCAATTCCATTTTATAGGATGATTGAATCTAAACCCCCAAGGTTTGGAGTGTACTCACCTATGGTTACATTTTTCAACGAAGACGAATCTATTGACTTCGACTCTATTGCTACTCATATTCTTCGCCTGGCAAAATCAGGTGTCTCAGGAGTCGTCGTCCACGGCAGCAATGGCGAAGCAACACACCTCCTTCACAGCGAGAGGATTGATATCATCCGCTACACTCGTGAAGTGTTAGACAAGAACAGCTGTGAGAATTTAACTATCATAGCTGGCTGCAGTGCCAACAGCGTCAGAGAGACTCTCTTATACATTCGCGAGGCAAGAGATGCTGGAGCAAGCTATTGTCTCGTCCTACCACCTAGTTACTGGGCAGCAGCAATGAGCATAAAAGTCATCACAAGGTTTTACACAGAGGTAGGCTGAAATCAGTCTCTGCTGAACATGGTAGCATTGTGCCGCAGCTAAGCATACCTAGATTGCACAAGATACTGTGCTCCCGCTCATTATCTATAACTTCCCCGGCGTGGCTGCCGGCATCGACCTTGATTCAAACCTCATCATCTCTCTGGCACAGGCCAATCCATCTATAGTAGGCTGCAAGTTGACCTGCGGGAACACCGGCAAACTCGCACGTATTTCTGCGGCACTCCCTTCATCAACCTTCGCTCCTATCGCTGGGAAAGCCGATTTTGTGCTGCCAGGTCTGATTGCAGGTTCGGCAGGGGTCATCTCAGCGCTTGCAAATGTTGTTCCTAAGGTACATGTTGAGCTCCTGAGGCTGCATCTACAAGGTGAAATCGCTGCCGCCCAGAGAATTCAATTCCAGCTGGCAACTGCCGACCAAGCACTACTGAGTCTTGGATTAAGTGGCGTCAAGGCTGCAATTGTGAAGTACTATGGTTATGGGCATCCAAGACCTCGAAGTCCACTGCCTCAAGCCGCAGTGGATAGTTTTGAGTCTGGACCCGTCGGCGATACTATGAAAGCCATTGTTGATCTGGAGAATCAACTGTAGAAAAAGAGCTGAAATGAGTACACCTTTGAGCCATTGTCATATTCAGAATACTATACTTTGCATTATTGTTGGGGTAAAAGAATTGTGATCTAATTGAAGAAGTTTACATTTCGTTTTCTGCTGCATATTTCATGCAGTAAATTTTTTTGAAGTGGTTATATGCACAATTGAAGAGATAGAGAGATATATCACGGGAATAAACCCTTCTCTCCCACCCAGTCTTCCATTGTTTGCCCATTTCTGAAATGAGCAGCTATATGATCGCACCGTCCTTGCCACGAGTCCAGGTGGAGGCTGCAAAATCCGCAAACAGATTTAAGAGCTGGAATTTCAGTCTTCCAATCTTCCATCTGCTTATTAAATTTACAGTCGTGAACAAGGCGAAGGTGCTGTTGGAAGTGATCTTTGCGATAAAACATGCGCTTTGAAACCGCCTTCTCTTGGCAGGCGGAATATGAGTGAGACTCCAAGTGTTCCGCATCTGGATCGGTTGCTTTGCAGAATTTGCAGATTGTGCTACCATTTGCCATCTTTGTGATGCCACCAGTAATGCAACAGGCCCAGCTCTCAACACTAACATGCTGCGATGATTCATGGCGTTGCCAGTCATACTTCGTTGCAAATCTTCGCTCCGGGCAGAATGTGCACCAGAATCTACCAGTGCCAGTAGAACCTGATGTTTGAGTAGAGTGCCTAGAGGGACATCGACGACGGCTGGGTTTTGAACGGCTCATGATAGCCATGCCACCCTGTGCAGCCTTGGGTGCCGTCCCAAGGTCTGACTCGCTGTTCATTCTTTTCGATATTGGAAAGTCTGATGATGCCACAACGCTGCTCAGTCCTGTTTCATAGCTAGCCATGGATTGACCCCATAAATCATCAAAGGTATAATCCAACGTAGAACATTCGTTGATGCTAGCAGGATAGTTGAAGTCTGATTGGGAGAGTGCGTTCACGGTTGTAGGTGAAGATTGAGCAATCGCCGATGCAATGTCTGGCAGTGCAGCTGCTTCGTGTTCAAAACTTGTGTCAGCGAACCAACGCTCGAAGGGATTCATAGATTCAAAGTTCCCAATAAGATCACTCATGTCGAGAGAAGCAGCAGAGTGGGTTGCCGGCACCGGGGGAGGAAGCATCAATCCGGTTTGGTGAATGGATCCAGTAACGGTTGTACTAGCGGAAATATCCTTCCATTCTTCATCGCATTGCTGTTGCACTCGATGTCGACGTCTAGCATTGGCAAGCCAGAGAGATATCTGCTCGCGATTAAGCTCCGATTTTCGTTGGAGCTCTTCGCGATCTCCAGGCGTTGGGTAGGGATTATCGATATTTTTATTGAACCAAGTCCTCAAAACACCGCGAGCGTGTTTGGAGAACCGAGGATGGCCTTTCCGTGTATGGGTTTGGGAATCTCTGTCTGTTGGACAGTCACCTAGATTCTCGCCGCCACTACTACAGCCGCTGCTGCTGCTGTTTCCACAGCAGCCGGGGCTGTGAGCTGACCCAGAATCGCATTTGGCATTTGCAATATTTGAGCCGTTATCAGCTGCTGATACACTTCGAGAAAGCGATGTCTCCTGAGTATCGGAAAACAGAGTGCTTAAGGAGGTAGTGCCACCAGCACTGTTGGCGAAGTGTTGGTCGATTGGAAATGCATTGATGGTATGCAGGGAGTTCATAATGACCGTTTACTTGTTACGACCTTTTAAGGGAGGTTTAGAAATAGAAAAATAGAGTCCTCACGGAATTTAGTTGGGATGGAAATGAAGGAGTAGCATAAAGAAGAACAAGTAATGTTCATATAGCGTCTATAGTCTAGACTGATATTTTTGGTTCAGTCCAAGTTCGGCGAGTGTTTTTGGTTGGCTATAGCGATCAAGAAAACAAGGCTAAGCTACATACAGTATAGCATGTCGCCCTGTCGTTGACATGCTTCCCCAAAAAAGGTTGGCTTTTCGAGTCTAGTCCTGATTGGGGAGCAAGCGCAGTGTGAATGCCTATCACATGACTATCACATGACTGTACGACTTTAGAGGTCATGGATCATGCGACAGGCACCTATGTAAATAGCCCTTTAAGGCATTCCTTCACTGTCACTTTACATTTCTAATGCCAAAACCAGTGTCACCATTAACACAATTTCTACTGATCTTATGCATCGTTAATTGTAACATTATATAGTGTTGAAATCATGAGGTCATGTGATTGACCGTACGGCAGCATCTGTGTAAATTTAGAGTTTTATTTTTGAGACCTTCTGCAATTCGATCCCAGAAAACCAGAGCACAGTACATCACAGTCCAGTTAATTTCTAGGCTTGACAATGTTTATCACGTGATAATTTAATGAAAACAAGAAGAAATGGCGAGCGAGATCAAACAAAAAAGAAGGGGGGGAGGTGGGAAGTCGGTATCTATCGTATATATTCAGCCCGACCCCTGTCCGATGCAACGGAGGCCGATCGCGCTAGTGCAACGGTCTCGATACAGAAACAAGCACTACGAGTTGAACGAAACTCACCTATCATATTCCCTGAATTCAAATCTCTCTTTCGAGTATATATTCATCATACTTGTTTATAACTAATATGTTTGTCCTTGCTCCATTTTTAAAAGTTCTTCGACTATCAATTTTGAGCGACTTCACCGGCACGTGTAAGGTGCAGCACTGCTTTTTATCCTTGGTTAAAACAACATGGCGGGAAACATTGGCACATTTTCTCAAGAAATCAAGCAGGTACGTACTTTTTATGTAGTTATACCCGAAACAAGATTCCAACCATTGCAATACGATGCTAAAGATGTAATATTTGAGCAATAGATGATGTATATCGCAGGGGAAACTGAGGACCCTTCCACTGAGACTCTCATATTGATCGAGGACATTATTCGCAGCCAGGTTCAGGAAATGGTATAACAGTCTATCTTCTTACTTCTACTTTTCTATTGCGGTATAGTGGTCCAAGCTTTATTTCATTTTACATTTACTTATGTTCGAGTTCTGGACAGCTATATACCGCCAACGAGCTCGCCGCCCGCCGAGAAAATCGCAACATTACAAACCACGATCTCTTCTTTCAGATTCGGCATGATGCCTCTAAACTTGTACGATTGCAAAACTTTCTCTCCTTTAAAGCCTTTCGAAGGAAAGCAAAAGACGAACAATCGATTGACGAGACGGCGTTGGATATGGAGCTTGGAGACCTGGACGAAGCAGACGAACTCGATAGTGGAGACTCTGGAGGTAATGCAAAGAAGAATAAACCAACTGTGGCTCGATTGCCATGGGATCTAGCTTCTATCTATAGTGAGGCTGTCCCGGACAGTGAGGAAAATATGGTCGATGCTAGTCTGATTGCGGCAAAACTTGAGCGGCTTCAGAAGAACGATAAGCGAACAAAGGATATGACTAAGGAGGAATATGCGTTATGGTCTGAGTACCGACAAGCATCGTTTACATGGCGCCGAACAAAGAAGTTCAAGGAGTGGTCAGGGCTAGGTGTTATTGCTGAGTATAAGGCCACTGACGACATTGTGGACATCTTGAACTTTTTAATCTGTGATATGGTCCAGCAAATCACTAACAAGGCTCTGGATATAAAGAGGATGGAAGAGCAGCAGATTGAAGCCCGCAATCTCTCCAATGAGCCTACAACGAAGAAGCGAAAGGCTAGGAGCGATGCAGAAAATGAATTGTCTGGTCTCAAATCGGCTAACAGGTCTCATAGTCCTGTGAAGCCATCCCATATCCATAGTGCATTCCAAGCTTTGCAGCAGTTACCGAAGCAGAAATGTGCTATGTTGAGTGGAACAAGGCTACGACCAACGAAAAAACTGAAGCTTGTAAGTCAACGACTATTTCAAAATATGTTAAAAATTATACGATGCAGAATTTACTTGTAGGGATAGAATGACATGCTAACTATGTCCTCTACTGTAGTTTTGATGGATTTATAGCAAGGTTTCCTAGATTAAGGTATTCAATTTAACACGTAATAGAATTCTTCAGCCCCTTAAACTCGAGAAAATTATCAAGCTGTGGCTCAACTTCATTGGCATAGGAACAGGAGAAGTTTTGTTGACGAGGATAATAATAATTAATTGAATCGATGGAATTGAATTGAACTGATACTTCGTACGTCCCTGTATCTATACAAGTGTCTGGCCATTCCAGAATTTGTGACTATATATCGACTGCGTAGAACGGAAGTGAAGGCTGCTTGGAAGGTCTATTTACATGCCGTAGCTTGGCGCATCGCCCAGGGTCACATCTCTTTAATTACATAAGTTTCAATGCCCTATTTCAGACGCAAAAGACATAGAGTTGGAATTGTACTGGCAAGTTGACATTTAGATGGTGACAGATTGTAAGAGTTCTACTTAAAGTACTTGACTGACGCCTGGAGTACAACCAAATCATATCAGGGCTCACAGCTCAGCCTGGGTAGAACGAAGTTCAACCTAGGTAGAACATCCCTGTACGGAGAAAGCTCGGCCTAGGTAAAGAATTACCCCTTGCCACCTAATTTAGAGGGTACAAAATCAATAACTATCTACAATACTATATAGCTTATAATTAGGGCTGTTTGAATACTATTATAATGTTTATACAATATTAACATAAAGTAATAAATAAATAGTATTGATTATAATATTTCTAAATAGTATAAACTAAGTCTAGATATACTATATGTTTGGTATACGTATAGTATATACTTAGTGTTGGTTGATCTATATACCTCTTATTTCAATAGCTGCAATAGACAGGTCAAAATGGTAAGGTAAAACATAGATGATTCTTCTAAGTGAGTGTGGTGGAGGTCTTATAAATACCCCTTCTGGGTATCGATTCGACCTCCGTAGCAATACAGTCATATGTAGTGTTTGCGCCTGAGCGCAAACACGGGAACAAGCAAGTAGTATAGCGATATTCCAACTCTATACACCTATAGGTGGCGTAGCGATATACCAATACCTGCATGAGGTGTAACGATGTTACCTCACGTGTAGGTGGTAGATATATCGGTATTCCCACACTTAGCATATGCTTAGTATATATAACAAAGACTAGGTTTATACGTATTATATATCTTATATAAACCTATAAGAATACTCTTCCTTCTCTAAACAAATCTTGATCTATACTATTAGTAACTAATTCTATCTATTTAAAAGTAAAAAGATATACGAAAACTAGAATAACTTATGTCTTAATTATAATACTAAGTATAAGACAAACATATGCTTAGTATATACAGTACTTTTCAAGCTAAATTTACGCGACTCTACTAGTCTATTTACAGTATAGTACGTACGAACCTCAGCCTGGATAGAACCTTAGGCAGCAACAGTCTCTACCTACCCTGAACTTTTTTCTACCCAGGCTGAGCTGTAACCCGATCATATCACGTATATGGTTTTCACATCAATGGGTCATGTGACTACGCGACAGGCAACTACAGCTTACTTTTAATAATGTACAAGGGTCCTCACTTAGGATTTCGAATGGGAGTAAGCAAGGCGATAATCATATACGATGAGCCAATTAAAGCTCACAATTCATACAACCACTTTCAATGGTCTGGAAATTAATCCTGTCAGCTTATCTATCCCTAGCCAACCAAGTCATACCTGAAGTCTTGGTACCAACTAGTTCAGTACTACTTTGACATAATTTATCCAGCGCCTCTCTGCCGTTAACTGGTATGCCCGGAACTTGATGTCTTTTGGAATTCTTATAGATTTTCATGCTTGTAAACGGACACATCCATTTCCAACAGATCAGTATGAATTCTAGCCAGGTAAAGGTTGCTGTGGTTGGTGCAGGTAAGTAGCTGACAACTGGGTCGCAGATGAGATGCTGATACTGCACTTTTTAGGACCGGGTGGACTGGCTGCCCTTAAAGAGCTTACGGACGTAGGTTTCGACGTTACTCTATTCGAGAGACGCAGCGATGTGGGTGGCATCTGGTCATGGACTGAAGATCGTTCTATGACAACGGCATTGAAAGAGACACGAGTCTGTAACTGCAAATATACGGTGTGCAGAACATTAGCTCTTGGGTATTGGAGATCGTATTCCACTAATATGGTTGTAGGCGATGATGAGCGACTTTCCAATGCCTTCCGGTTAGCAAACAATTCCTCTCCAATTAAACAAGTAATAGTGATCCATGGCAGTGATAACACCTCCGAGTAGATTACCCCCCGTTTGTCACATCAGGCCAGATGGGCTCGTATTTCAGATCGTATGCGAAGCATTTCGACTTATACAAATATATCGAGTTTGGCAAAACAGTTACACGTTTCGAGAAAAGTAATGGAACGTCTAAGTGGCAGCTGACCTTTGCGGACGAACCTAATGCGCCAAAGCTTTTCGATAGAATCGTATGGGCCACCGGAGGGTTTCTCAAACCGAAGCATGTTATATTCGAAGGGCAAGACCAGTTCGTTGGACGCATTATCCACTCCCAGGAAGTTAGAAACATGGAAGATCTCAAGGATCAGAATGTTATAGTACTTGGAATTGGCAATACGGCCGGAGACATTGCGATAAATCTAGTTCCTCACGCAAAAAAAGTCTACTTATCTCACAGGCGAGGAGCTAGGATAGTGAGACCCTCCCAGGCGGATGGTCTACCGACTGAGTTGTTCCTAACCCCAACTATCGCTTCTACGTTGTGGTGGATTGAATGCTACCTTCCCTCGCTTTACGGCACCATTATGGACAGCGTCACGGGCGCGAACTTTAAAGAGAACTGGGGCGAAAATAAGGCGGCATATGGGTTTGTACAGGCACCAAGCATCGGGGATGGCTTTCACCACATTGTGTGCAATGATGACTTGATCCCTCTGGTCAAAGAGGGTAAAATTACCTCCACTCAGGGAATCAAGCGCATTGTTGGACCAAAGACAGTAGAAATGGATAGTGGCTTGCTTCTAGACGACGTGGACACAATCATTACCTGCACCGGGTACACTGATGACATGGGCATGCTGTCTGAGGCTTTAACATTTGTTGATGACCCCGTGGAAGCAGCTTCCGTACCAAACTTGTACATGGGCATCTTCCCACCCGAGCATGCCGACTCGGTAGCAATCATGAGTTTCTTGCACCCCAACGGATTTCAAATCCCAGCACGCGAACTCAGCGCTATGGCATTGGCACAGATTTGGGCAGGCAACTCGTCACTACCCTCAAAACCGTCAATGGATGCCTGGATCCGCAATCACCAGGTTTGGCTTCGCAAGAGAATTGTACGAGCGCCCGGATTAAATCGCGGTGAGATCCTGTGCAACCAGTTTATGTACTTCGTTCACAACGCGGCCGGAACGGGCCTTTATGAAAATATCGGCTGGAGTTGGAAGGCATGGAAGCTCTGGTGGAAAGATCCGGAGTTGTATAAGATACTGGCACATGGGGTGTCCACACCACATGCGCATAGATTATTCGAAACCGGGAAGAGGGCTGTGTGGAAGGATGCAAGGCAGTCTATACTAGGTGTCAATGCTGAGGTGAATAAGCTCAAGGAAGCGGCGAAGGGAAAAGGCCACAAGGGACACTAAGTGACATAAGTAAGCTTAGCCAAGTAGCTCGCATTCCATTGACTATTTAAAACACTACAGATATTCTGATGTACGGTATAAAGGTGTTTTACATCTCAAGATCTGCACTTTTACTATGTTCTGATCTTAAGTACTATATTTTTTAAGAAGTTCTTCTACCAAGATTTTTGTTCAATTGAAAAGGGCCACAAGGAGTTGAGGATACTTTTTAGAAGTGGGTGGAGCTAACGACAGAAACGCGACGCGAATAGACGTACCAATTTGTTATAACAGGACACCGCCTCGACCAAATCTATACTGCAAAGGCAGTCATCATCACATGAATCCCCCTCACGAGTAAGGAATATAATCAATAGGTATGCGAGGTGGGAGTCAATAATGAGTGAATTTGAGTGGATTAGAGCCACTATATTTAGATCCATTTGACAGGGGATATCTGTTGACTTTGACCTGAGTAATGCACACTAGCAACATTCATATTCATTGCAAAACGTTATGTTTACTTTCAATGTCAATTCTCCCATTGATTGCCTGGGTAAGAGCATAGTGGAATTTTCCACAGGGACTGACCCATATTGTTGAAGGTAAATATAGGTGTTATCCAAAACTCAGTTTGGTATCATTAGTAAACAGGAAGGGACGAAAGCTGATTAGTATTAAAGAAGGCCTCTCTATCCAAGCAACTTCATCAACTTAGCAAAGACGACAGGCAACCGCCAGAGGTCCATTTGATTATGGTTCAAGAGCCTGGGAGGAGGCATCCAAAGGGCAAGTTCCGGCGTAGAATAGCTTAGAGCAAAGGTTTGGGTACACAAGTAGGAAGTCAAAGATTGCAACTGTAGATGGGGGTACCTGTGGAGTGGTGGCTTCAGCACCTTAATGAAGCATAAAGCTCTTATCCACCAGGAAGTTCCGTATTGAGTTAAATTTATGGAATCTAGAGTTCTACAAGTATTCAATGTTAACTTACATAAATCGGTAATACAATTTAAATTAGGCCATTTGATAATAAGTTCTTTTAATCTAGTCTATGATATATTTGAATTGCACAATGATATCGCTGTTACTGGGATCCCGCTTAATCGAATATAATTATATCCGAAGCAGAGGCTTTATTGTAGGTAGTCAGTAATTATATCTTAAATGTAATTGAAACTATCAATAAAAGCTATTGATATAGTGGTCTAGGCTTTCACTTGACATACTACCCATGCGAAAGCGGAGCACCAGTATTGGGAGCTTCCATATATTTGGTACGTACTCACATAACAAAGTTCGCGTTAGCAGAGACCTAGATCGACTATCAGATGCGTCTGCTCTCCTACTATCCCTTTTTCCATATCAATGTACCAGTGTAGGCAACTCCACCGACCAACAGATGGCGAATGCGGAAAGTGAGAGTTTGAGCAAGTTATTTTGCGCAAGTTTTATTGCCTCTCCAGTCCCTGTCTTTTCCAATATACCACCACACCCATCTCACTATCCGTCGCCTACCCCTCAACTTGCAGCTCTGCACCAATCGCAGGACAAAAGGTTAAGACGGCTCGTGGCAACAGACAAGTTTGAGCCCGGAAATAATAGAGGTAACTGAATTGAAGTTCAGTGGGCGCGATGCAGCAGCTCGCATTTGGTCAACGGAGTCAGTTACTGACACCCACAGGACAATGGCCACTCTTGTCTACATATGGGGTTACACTAGGAATCTTGGTCAGATTTCCACAATTTTAACCTGTAAGATTGAGTAATTACTCAGCGGTAGCACGCCAATAAGGGCTCTTGTGTCGAATGGCGCCCTTTTGAATAGAGCTCCAAATAAGATGTTGACTTCCACAAATGCCCACCGGTGAACAGCAAGAGCTTACTGCATCTTAAATACTCCACGTAAGAAGCGTTTACACATGCTGAGACTGTTGCAAAGTGACGGGCTCGCATCTGAAGTGGCAGGAAAACTCGATCTGTTACATTAATGCCCAAATTCATGCTGGTCCGCAGTGGCTTAATCTTCCAAGGCATTTTCTTCTTCCCAAGTGAGGGACTTTAAAGGACTGTATTGAAATAACTATTGACGATAAATAGATCTATATGTTCCTCCTGAGCGAAAGCTGCTATGATAAGAGTATTCAATTACCAGCTGAATGACTCCACTTCCAGTCTCACTTGAATCCCTTTGCTCTTCTTCATAATATCGCCAACAGCATTCCTTACCTCATCGATCATATCTTCAGGCCCTGAGACTAGCACGCAAACCTTACCCCTTGCACCGTCGACAAGCTCGTTCTCCACAATCTCTCTAATAGCCATCCTCTTGCCGATAACAACCTCAATCTCGATACCTGATAGCGAACCTGTGCTTTGGAAGTCGTCGACTAAGGCCTGTGTTCTGCATCCCCAATATAGCTTGGCGCGGCCTGGATGCGTGCGTACGTGAGTTAGTACAGCAGTGATACCGACGCCTCCAGCGAGCGCGATAAGTCTGGGAGACTTGTACAATGGCTCCGCGATTGATGAATAAGACGAGTACCCAGCTTCGATCAAAACTGAGGTTGAAGTGCGCCCACGGAGGAGCGCTGTCAGCCCGGTATGAGTTCGGATATAGAAGGTGATGCCAGGCTGGATCGATTCTTGTTGGGATTTCCAAGGGCTGCTGGCGTGCCTGCTACTGTCAGAGGAATGGTGAGTGGGAAACGTGCTAGTCTTTGACTGCTTCTCAATGTCATTATTCGATGCTATAGCTAGGGAGCTGGATGATCTGAGAACGGTGGAAGAGACAGAAAATGGATGATTCTCCCAGACACGCCACGTAAGTGTTGGGAAATAGAGATAGGCATGGCCTGAGGTTGCCACATTAGGGATAGTGACACGAACGTATTCGTCGTCAATGGCTGTGATCAGTGCACTCTTGACCCCATATCCCAGGAGCCTAAGAATACGGACAGCACGATCAAAGCCCCATATAGCCATACAAATAAAGATCCAGGTTTCGTAACCCCATTGATGCGAAAACTCAAGGACAACATGATAGTAGCAGCCTACGACAATTAAGATAGAGATAGCAACGTGCCATGCCAAGAAAAGCTCGTAAAAACTTTTGCGAATTGGGAGAACCGACGAGGGAAAAATAATGGTCAAGCCTAGAGTGCCAATAATACCCCAATACCAGTACGGCAGTTTAGACTCGGAGCTGTGCGTACCGGCCTTGACGTACACATACAGGTATATGAGGCTGTGCAAAATGGCCTGAAGCGTCGCAATGGCCGCAATCCATCGGTGAAGGAGGAGGAATGTCGAATGAGACCAGTTGGTCATCCAAAGCAGGAGGTTGTTCCGACTAGCATATAAGAATATCAGAGGCAAGTTGGTGAAGCTAAGCAGACCAAGGCGGTTGGAAATCAACATGCACATCCAGCGATATTCATCATCAGGGTACCACGTGTTGGGGTTGGCATATTGATAGTTGACTGCGGAAAGTACCGTGTTGATGGCGATGAAGTAGAAGATGAACAGTGCCTGGCCACGCGTCGGCATTTGAGCAAGGCCGAAGAAAACTGGCAGGCCGTGCTTATTGCCCCAGAGTGGTGGGTTAATGATCCAAGCATTGAACCTGGAGCACCATCCACCTGGGAATGGCAAAAAGCGGACAAGAGAGAAAGCAATGGGAATAATAATACCAGAGAGGAGGATGACAAGTCTGATATTAATCAGCATCTGGACCTTCTAACATTAGAATTTTTGTACTCACCCGTATCTTTCCTGTTGGCTCTCTTGTTGTATAAAGATCCTATCAGTATTATAGGCCGCAAACCAGAGGTTCTCAGAGACGATGCTTGTCTTGTTCAATAACCCTGTCTCGTTGTAGACCGCGATCGGACTTTCGTTAATTTTCGCCAGTGTCTGCTGGTATGTTTCTTTAGGATCTGGTTGATCTACGTACGTGCCAGCAACATTATTTTTCCAGAATTGCTCAAGCTTCCAAATGGGGATGTTCTGACACTGGGACTGGATACACCACGCCAGCGTTTGCAAGAAAGCATCGTCAGAGGCATAACATTCAGCGTCTGTCATAACCATGTCACCCATATCGTCTGTCATGACCGTAGAACATTGAAGTGTTGCGCCAGATATGGAGTCGCGGCATCCAAATGCACAATAAGGGTCAAAAGCAGCGATTCCGTAACCGACGAAGCCATGTTCAATGCGTCGCTCTTGGGCAAGGGTGCCAGAGGTCACAAGTAAGATGTTAAGGAGAGTCTGAAGCTTCATTGTATTCAGTTCTAGAATGGATGCCGTAATAATAGGGTTCGCTGGTTACAATTTGTAGAAACACAAGGATTCCCGTTCCCTCAAATATATGTTTAATATCTGCATTATGACCTAGAGAGCCAAGATCATCCGATTGCATTCACGGCTTAGGTCAACTAAGTCTGGAGTCAGTTAATTAACTATTGGAGGCAGGCCAATAATCTGGTTCCGAACTGCTAAGAGCATCAGCGCGTTTGCTGCAAATATGGTTGGTCATTCGACCGCCAAGGCCATAGTCGCGAGGAAACCATCCAAACCACCGCACGGGAAAAATGGGAACTCCACGAGCACTAATTGGATCACTACCTCTAATCATGAGGGATTAAAGTAATAGAGATGTTCTAGATTTTTTGAGCGAATGAAGTAGAGAGAACAATCCTTGTAGATGAAGCCATGGACAGCTCACCTCACGCACTATAGGGTGAGATACTATGATTGTGAATGCCCAGTTCTTCCTCTAATGCGTCTCTGCCATGGAGAACATCACTGATATTACAGCAGCTATTTCTGGTGCTCCGTTGACACAACCTGCCCTAGCCGCGGAACGGAATAGAAAGAAGTATAGAGGTTTGCCACTTGATGGGCTTCAGGAGGAAGTAAGGATAATTCGGAAGCTCTCCGCGATGGCTAAAACAGGTAAAAGAGCTTGAAGGGGCACAAGACGGTTAGGTAATCGCTCACTATTAAGAGCCAAAATGTCCCAAAAGCCATAATATAAAAATAAGTATTCCTCAGATTTGAATAGCTCTATCATCCCAAACAATTATCATAAATTAGTTCTGTATCTTTTCGTGGAGCTTCATTTTGATGGCATGGTCATGCTTCAACAAACTGCCGCAAACCAACTCAAAAGTAGCTCAAACTGGCCCAGAACCTTGGGACTTTGTCTATATAGTATGCAATGCTTTATATGCATGTCTTTAAAAGAAGAATCTGGACAGATTGTAGAATTTGCTTTTACTGGCTTGGGTACCTGTGTGGAGCACATAGTTGAACCCCGGCTTCAGGTACTATCCCCCACGCTTTATTTGTCGGTAGCTCAGTTTGGTGAACGCTTTCTGATTTGCCTTCAAGATTCTGGGGCAATGATTGATCAATCAGCCTTAGCAAACTATCCTCCACCAATAAATAAACCAGGGAGGGTATCAGTAAATATCAAATTCCCTTTCATAATTTTAGGAAGATATATCTCTGCTCGTTTTCTGCATCCTCACAAACAATCTAACTTCCCGACAGGCATCTTTACGGAGGGAGAGTATATCTTTGCACCGCCACTTCTATTTCCAATTCATCTACCTAGGATCACTAGAACTTTTGGACATGATGCTCTTCTACCTGGGCTGTTAAGCGCAGCGGGCACTGGCACTGTCCCCATCATTAGAAGCGGACTCGCCGGATCAACAGATTCACTCTCTAAATCCATATTGCGCCCATGGCTGCTTCCGATCCTTCTCCAGCTTCACACTGTCGTGTTTCAACACTATCAGCGCTGGACGCCACACAACCGCCAACTCGACTGCCTAAAACCTGGGCATGTGTCGAGCATCCAACTTCCCATTTCTGAGATCTATAGCCCAGTTAATAAATATTTAATGCGCGGATGAAGTTTGACTCCACATAATGGTCAGGATAGGGGTGTCTATGCTTAGGAATCTATTCAAGGAATACATTGTTTGAAAAGGTTGTTTGTGCTCTTTCGACTGAGGGAATATTATAGCTCATCATGCGCATTTGCTTTCCAAGAGCAGCATACTAAGTTTTTTTCAAAGCTACTTTTCAATAGTAACTCATTCATCTTCAAATAGCTGTCCAATACTTGCTTATATTATCATAAACTGATGTCATGGCTTTCCCCGTAGGAAATACTCCCTAACATTAACAGCAAGGCTTGTCCACGTCTTCCTTTTCACTAGTCTAGAATTAGAATTCAATTTAGAATAGATTAGAAGCAGGTACAACGTACGTGTCTAGATGTGAGTACAGTGTATCTCGAGTGAAGAGAGAAAATCCTACTAATGATCCAAAAAGGATTGCAATAATAATATAGCCTAGAAGAATTTAGCGTTTTAAAGCCTCAAATTGAAAGGATTGAATGGTTCGTATCTCACCATTACTATACATAAATAACAACATAATACAATAACTAACACCGAATTGTACTGTATGAATAACCCCTCTTAAGAATTGCTCCACTGCTATAGCAATCTTCCTGTCCCTCGTCATCGCATTCGAAGCAGTTGCACCGCCACCATTTAGGAGCTTCTCTTCCGTCTCCTCGGGTATTTCATACTTCCCCTCTTGCAGAAATTCATTCCTAGCCCGAAGATATCTGTCAAAACTGCGTTGAGCTCTTCGAATGAATTCCAGTGAGATAACAAGGAGGAAGGATGCGAGACAAGTAAGGAAAAACGTAAATGAGGATCGTATATGGACATTGGACGACAGAAAGCACGCATCTATGGTGCTCCAATTTAAAAGCATCTACTCAAGTTAGTCTCAAAGTGTGCCATATATAATGCTGACTGCATGTGGATCTTTCATTGGATGCTAAGCCAAGATATCACCTCCCTCTCATTCGATTTTGGCAGTAGCACTACATCGAGTGGGATCGTCTCAAGGACCCCGTATCCCCATAGACAAAAAATATGAAAAAAAGGGAAAGTCAATATTCAGACAGATAACTCAAAATTCTGTCGTATAAACGATTTAAATTGGAAATTCTCACAGAAAGTTTGCAGCCGCTACTGCCTCCCATGGACATCGACATTGCATTCGTAGAATCTTTTGCTGCTTCGTTGGTAGCCGATGCAACCATGCTTATGCTTGTTGATGATGCGAGAGCACTGGTAAACGTATTCATATCCATCTCCATATTCAGTTTGAGTAAGTCTTTCGGCTCAGGCGAAGGAAGATCAACTTTTTGAAGAATACAACGAATAAAATATGGACGAGAATAAGGAACTGCCATCAAAGAAATAGTATTCTGCAACTCTATAAAAAGAATAGAACGAGGCAAATATGGTAAGAGTTCTCTAGTATTATAGTCGAACAACCCAAAGCGTAAACAAATTCCGGCGGAGCTGATTCGTATAAGGCTGCAGTGGAGACAATTTAGGCTAATCAAGCTCAAAACGAACTCATGGTATCTCTAACTTGAGACGCCTTGCAGACTGCATGGGTGATTTACAATTAAGTCCGTAGTAATGATATCATGCGCACGGCTTGCCAATCACAGGCCATTGAACAACATATGGAGGCAGTATTGTATATATATATTGGTGTAATTTATGTTTGTTGGAATTTTTTGGCACATAAGATACAGTAGTGGTCTTTCTATTGAATTATTCATTTGTGTATTCAACACGGCAACTCTTAGTCAGATATGCAAGTTTGAGTCTTGGTAGTCAGGCATTGGACGACTGTGGTACTTGACCACTCTGCCCACGTTATTGAGGCTTTTTAACGTGCTCAAATAGTCTCCCTTTACTATCAAAGGCGGTCCAGACTTGTTTTAGATCAACCGTTGTGGCTTGGAAATTTAGGACTGTACACATGCAGATCACTTTTCTACCAATGATTCGCCCCTTTGACCAGTCCTCAAACTAACTTCATCCAAATCTAGAATTTTAACGGCATATCCGATGACGGCTGGGCCCCAGGCGAACCATAGATACAAGGGTTGAGGTATGATCCAGCATATTTGCACCAGTTTGAGCAAATTTCAGGGTTATGCGCCGATAATTTCTAGGCCGCCATTTGCAAAGCCTGCCAAGGCATCACAAACCCATTCATATGGGGCATTATGATAGACAATTATGTTCCATCGCCGGTCGGCATACATCTGTATCATTGCACTCCATCCTCTACTGATATATGCACCTGCATATGCTGGCACACAATTTATCCAGGTATACTGGGACATAGGTCTCGTTTGGACCTTTGCATTGTGCTTTATCATGCCAATGCCAGTGCTCTTTGTGCACAGAGAACAGTATGGGTTGTTCCTCGAGACCCATGTTTGCCTGGCTTTCAATAGAGCCCTAACCCTTTCTTGCATCTGAAATCATACTTCCAGGACCACTAACTTAAACTCTCGTCCGACCTTGAGCTACTTCTGAAATGGACTGCCTAATTACTATACTTATGTCATGGCATCTAGGAAAAAGAATAATACCTAATCAACGCAGTGAAATCACATTAAATTGACCCGAGAAAATCAGATTCATACCCAAATTTTGCTATATTTATAACTTGCTAATATTTGATTTTGTTCCTATGTTTTCCCAGTCCACCCCTTGAGCCCTGATACGGAAATGCTTCAGACCATACTGAGATTCCGAGCCTTCAGCCATCATGCTGTCAAATGCACTCCTGATAACTTTATATTGTTCCACACCACCAGCATCTGTCCATGAAGCTCTAACTAGCCCCTTACATAAAGCCGATGCTTGGGGTGCTGCAGAACGCAGTTCATCGAGTATTTCATCCTCAGCAGCCTGTAAAGCGCCATCCGTAGCACCATCAATGACTTTGTACACAGCCTGTAACTTCAACAGTTCTGATGGAGTCACGTCTCTGGCTGTCAACATTGCAGATCGCGCCAAGGTCAAACCCCATTCTCGAATGATGTACTTTGATATGACCGCCGGACAAAGACCGAGTTTGACCTCACTAAGCTTGAAGATTGCAGTTGAGCTGATGATTCTCAAATCACAGACAAAGGCAAGACCAACTCCTCCACCAAAGCAGGGCCCATTGACAACAGCAATGGTGGTCTTAGGACATCGGTCGATGGCTTCAAACAAACCATGTAAGAGCTCAAACTGTTCATCCGCTTCAAAAGTGGTTTTGAGATCCATTCCTGAGCAGAAGTATTTACCCTCGGAGCTTAGAAGTATTCGAAAGATATCTTTATCTCTGGCATATTTAGTAAACACAGTAGTAAGCCCTACAATCATTGCTTTTGTCAAGGCGTTGCCGTTCTTGCCGCGTGTGAGGTAGACTTTTAGACTTGCTCCACTACGCTGTACGCTAAATTCCTTTGTTGACTCAACGATTGTCCATTTTCGTTTACAAGTAGTCTTTACGAGGCGCCGAGGGATTGGATCAGATGCGAGTGGTGTGCGTGCAGCCAAAGCAACTCCAACACGACTACTATTTGGCTGCTGTAATTGATCCGATATCCAAGCTCCGACTGCGACGACTTTTTCAAGATCAACTCCTGTCGATACCCCCATTCCCTGCATGGTGTAGACTAAATCCTCGGTCGACAGGTTTCCTTTTGCACCTTTCGCAAAGGGGCATCCCCCTAGTCCAGCGACGCTACTGTCAAATGTTCTAATCCCCATATCGTAGCTTTTTACAACGTTGGCAATTGCTTGTCCATACGTATCGTGGAAATGGCCAGCTAGTCGGTCTTTTGGAATGAATTTGAATAGTTCATTGAGCAGCCTCTCCACATCGGCAGGGGTACCAACTCCGAGCGTATCTCCTAAGCTGACCTCATAACAACCAGCATCCAACAAATATTTGGTGACTTTAAGTACCTGATGTGGTTTCGTAGGCCCGTCATATGGGTCAGAAAATATGCATGAGACATATCTAAAGAATTCAGTATTGTGAGTAGTATGTTTCAATATTTCAGATGAACTTACCCTCTTACTTTTATACCTAGAGGTTTTGCTGCTTCCAAAACCTCCTTGACGCGCGTCAAGGACTCGTCAACCGAACAGTTGATGTTTTTCTTGCTAAAGCCTTCAGTCGCTGACACAAAAACAGCTATTTCCTTGACGTTGCTTTGGATTGCTGATCTTAATCCTTGCATGTTAGGGACAAGCACCGGGAGATGAATACTGGATCGAATCTGTGGCCGAATGCGTCCCATAACTTGGGCGGCGTCGGCTAACTGAGGAACCCATCGCGGCGAGACGAAGGAGGTTGCTTCAATGGTAGTTAGGCCTGCAGCAGCAAGCTTTTCAATCAGTTCAAGCTTCGTATCTGTTGGAACAACCTGAGAAATGTTTTGCAGGCCGTCCCGAGGGCCTACTTCTACAATCTTGACAGACATATCCAAAGTTGTTTAACTGGCAGTTTTTCTGTTTGCAATGACGACGAAATGTTGGATTTATTCTATTATTTTCTTAACGAGATGACCAACCCAGGATAATTATTGACACCATACTACACTTTCAAGAATGAACACTGTGTCCGTACCATCTATTTGCTCTGCTCGGCCACGCTATACGACCGTGCTGCATGCAGCCTCGGATAGTATCACGGTCCGCCACGGTCCGCCTAGAAATGAAGCGACACACATTATCTCAAAGCGCATATGCGAGGTTATAGAGGCTGGCAGATCTGTGTACCCCACAATACGGGCCAAGGGATCTTGCCATGTTACAAAATTTTAGATTGCCGTCGCTCCCGTCCTATTTTAGAGAACCAAAGAGCGAGCTTGCATCTAGGAAGAAAAGAATTTGTATTAGGTCACGATGTCTTCTAAATCCTCTGCAGCAGCGAATGGTGCGACGAACCAAATACCATCGCAATTCGCGGGACGAAGCGCTCGAAAACTGCCCGAAAAGTTGTTTAATCAACTAAACGATTCTAATGGACAACCTATGATTAAGAGGGTGCTGATTGCCAATCGTGGGGAAATAGCATGCAGAGTCATTGCGACATGCCGGAAACTCAATATTACTTCTATTGCTATTTACACTGAACCGTGAGCACAACAGCCATCCAGGTGCCCTTTATCTTCCCCTAGTAACCATGCTAATTTATTTGAAGAGATGCACTGTCACGGCATGTAAAGGAAGCAGACCACGCTGTTTCGATCGGCCCAATTGAGGGTCCAGATGGAAATCCACACCAAAACATTGAACTGATAATCCAGGTAGCGATTCAGTACAAGGCTGATGCCATTCATCCCGGATATGGATATTTGAGTGAAAATCCCAGGTTTTCCAGCAGCGTCAAAGAGGCAGGATTGTTGTTTCTTGGCCCATCGGCAAACAGCATGGCAGTTCTGGGAGATAAACGGTTGGCAAAAGAGTACCTCGCGAAGCACGCACCACAAGTACCATTAATTCCAGGATATAATGGCTCTGATCAAAGCATTAAACGATTGCTGATAGAATCGGATCGCATTAAGTTTCCCATACTCATCAAAGCATCAGCAGGCGGGGGTGGAAAGGGGATGAGAATCGTCCGGCATAGACACGAGCTCGAAGCTGAGTTGAGGAGAGCTCAATCGGAAGCCCAAAGATCATTTGGGTCGTCTGACTGTATCTTGGAACGCTACATTGAAAGAAGTAAGCATATTGAGATGCAGATTTTTGGCGATCAACACGGCGTTATAGTATCCTTGTTAGACCGGGAATGTTCCATTCAACGAAGGCACCAAAAGGTCATTGAAGAGGCTCCATCCTCGTGGCTATCCGCGGATCTTCGTCGCAAAATCAGCTCAGCTGCCATCTCAATTGGAGAGCTTCTGGGTTACGAAAGTGCGGGGACAGTTGAATTTATCATCGATGTAGAGACTGCAGACTTCTTTTTCCTCGAAGTCAATACGCGCATCCAAGTTGAGCACCCCATCACTGAGGAGACAACGGGTCTGGATGTTGTGGCGTTGCAAATTTATGTGGCTGGAGGTGGTAAACTTGATGATCTAGACTACTTCAAGGAGGGCGGCGCTCCTCAAGTTGGGTATGCCATTGAATGCCGATTATGTGCTGAGGATCCTTCACGAGATTTCTTACCCGATCTGGGCATCATTCGACGCTGGACCCCAGCAACGGCGATTCTGCATCCTTCGCAGACACAATATGTCAGATTCGAGACAGGTATAGAAACTGGATCTGAGGTTTCGATCTACTTTGATTCTTTGATTGCCAAGATTGTAGTTTGGGCACCAACAAGAGCGCAGGCGATAGCGAAGATGGTCCTGATGGTCGCCAACACGGTATGCATTGGTATAAGAACCAACCAGGCTTTCCTACAGTCATGTTTGATGCATCCTGCCTTCCATGATCCTGCGTACTCCACTAGCTTTATACCAGAGTTGCTACCTACTCTACTCCAGAACCCGCACGTTGCCGACGTGCCGGCCTTCTTACGTCAACTTGCTTTTGCGCCTTCACTACTTCGGCAACAGGCAATCCAATCTCAACAGAGGCTGAGTGGAAAGCGACTACCGTTCTCATCCATCAAGCCCAGCTATCGGAACCAAAAAGCAGACGCTGCGAATGCCGTTGCAGACATCGTGCAAATTCAAGGCCAGGATGTTCAAAGCTTCATTGTGGAATGGCCATCCATGGAGCTTGATCTCAAGGCCACTCAGGACGTCAACATTGTTCCTTTGGCCGTAAGAAAATATGAAACAACTACAAGCCATTCAGCCAAAAAGAGCATGCCGCCTGGTGTCCAGCTAGCTCGAGACTACAATGCCATCAGTGCTCAGATTCGTAGCCTGAGGTCTTCGCCCAGCAGTAGCACCTTATCAGGTAGAGTATCTCTGCAGATTCTGAAGCAAAATTCTTTCTCCACAACTGACCACGTGCAATGGAACCTCAGTGATCTCACGTTAGCTATGGGCCTGGAGCGACAGACAATCTACACAGTTGCTTCAAGCTCTATGGGTGGCAACGATGCCGGAGTCCATCAGAAAGTCTATGCGCACATTGCTGCGCTGGGAACTTATGTTGAATTCCGACTTTTCTCGCTGCTAACGTATGGCGAGAGCTTGCGTGTCAGCGACGCAGTGCAAGTCGCAAGTGACAGGCACGCGAATGCGCCAATGCCTTGTAGGGTATTGGATGTGATCAAAAAGGATGGAGAGCGTATTGAGGTTGGTGAGACGGGGATGATTGTCGAAAGTATGAAGATGGAGATGAAGGTGTCAGCAACGGTGGCGGGGATATTCAAGGGACGTTTCACTAAAGGGGATGCAGTTAAGGAAGGAGCAGTTTTGTTCAGCGTAACATAATCAGTGAGCAATAATGTACATGTAGATCCATATAAACATGCTATCTTCTAGCTGGTCTCAGTTATTGACTGTGACCGACTCCAGTATTTATACTGGAGCACCTCTCTCTTTGTTTCCAGCTATTGAAGGAATTCACACTCAAGCTCCAAAGTTCATGTACGGATCATGGAAGAAGCCAGAGAACGGTGATGTTCCAGGTGGTGGTGAGTCATTATAAGCGGCATCTTCACCAGGAACCTGAGCGACCAATCCTTGTCTCTGGCTATTGGGGGAAACAAAAGCTGCCAAAGGGTTCATATTCATATTCATGTTGAACACTGTATCGTAACTGGGTGATATGCCCCGATCTACTTTTGCTGCTACAGCCGGCTGTGACATAGTTGTATAATCTACTGCGGCCCAAAGATCGACCAATTCGTTTGAGTCAAGTAGCTCAAACTTAGGTGCAGCTGTGAGAGCCGTCAGAATCGGAGATGGATTCGAAACAAGCTTGTCAAGTATTGCTAGCTACTACCATCAACACAAGGTTACATGCTCTGGGGAGTAATTATGCATACCATATGTTTCCCATTTTTCCATACGAGAGCGTATTGCTCCAGGAAATCTCTGCCGGTGTTCAGACATTGTTTTGCCTGCTGGCGACGCTCAATATTCTGGTCGTTTAGGTACATAGTGTGTATGCTGGCACAAACCGTCGTACAGTACCCGAAGTATGAATAAAATACCGGGCAGCCGAGAGATTCCGTATCCGTAAGAAGCTTGGTCATCAAACAAGCATTTTCTCTACTGCTCTCTAGGGCTCGGCTGAAAAAGCTGGCGGGGGGCTTCATACCCATCGATTTACACTTCTGATAGAGTAAGAATGGATGATGAATAAGACATTGTGAAGTGTAGAACAAAACGTAAGAGAAAATGATTGGCCCTGCAATCTGCATATCATAACCAGACCCCTTTGAGCACTTCGCAGCCGAAAGGGCGTCTTCGATACTGCTACCAATTTCAAATTGGGTTTCAACCTGTAGAAGTGTCGAATAGATCTTGGCAAAATCAGATTTAGAGTCCCATGGTGGGAGACCATCTTCCTCCTGGCCCTGATCATGGATCATATATTGAGCGCACCTTCCGATTATGGAAGCAGCAAGAATGACCAAGGAAAAATAATTTCGACGTTTGTCGTGGCTGTCAACTGAAGAGAAGGCCTGCTTTAGTGTTTGCACCTTTTGGCAATCACTATCTTGCGAATCCACCTCATAACCTGGCAGCTGGACGTGACATTGTCCGTCAGGAATTGCAGCGGGTCGTGCTTTTCCACAAGAGCAGAGCTTGTCCAGAATATAGATAGACCAGAAAACACTGCGCCGCTCCTCCTGGTCAGTAAGACTAAGGCTGGCATCGGGTTCCAGCATGAGCCCAAGGTCCTGAGCCATTCTGATTGCCAGGCCAATCTTCATCCAGCCTGGGTGTCTTCTTCCACCTAGATTTAGAACTCCATGAGCCTGTATACTTGGTAAATTGCTTCTAAAGATTTGTGCTGGATTATAACGCACCTGTAAAGTCGATGATAGAGAGGAGCGTGACAGCCTGACAGATCTGAAGATTGGGATCCGTTTCAGGAGCAAACCACACATTTACTATATGATTCCATGAGCTGCTTGCATAAGCCATGGTTGTTTCCTGCTTCTTATTTTGAAAGTGAGGATCTGTCGAAAAGCGTAATGAAGATGCTAATATAGCCAAGGTCAGGTAATTGGGTATTGAGCCATCTGAATATCTCTGTCGAAAAGTCTTCTCGTGGAAGAAAGTGTATGGTTGGTTGTGAACACGGGAGAAGTATACATCTATTAGACTGGAAGTTATGTCTGCTGGCGGTAGCTCATCAAGGGATCTATTTATGTGAACTTTCTGTGGTGCAGTAAGGCGGTCTATACATACGTTTTTCGCATCTGTGCCGCTTGATCCTGATCATCGTGGCCGATGTCTTGAGCAGAATGATTTATTGAAGGAATTTCATACGAGATTGGAGCGGGAAGGATCGTCGGCCATCTGGTTTGATTCTGCAGCAAAGGAAGAAAGCTACAAGTGCCATCAGCGGGCATTACTCTTGGACATGCCCTGCATAAAGTGGACAGGGCTATCACGTACCTCTGTATGGTGTTTACGAGTTGGTCTACCTTACCCTCGAGGGCTTGGATCCTTTGGGTCAATAGATTCTAGTATTTGAGTTTGAGTAAAATTAATCAACGCAGATGGCACTTCCATAGAGTCCAGGGGCTTACATCGTTCATTCCGCTTTGCTCGTGGGGGTCTGAAGCGCTGTCTTCCTCTCTTTCCTGGTTGTCTTTGGGCTGCAAAACATTTCCATCAAAATACTTACAAACCTGCGATAAACGCCGGCAAATCTTGCAAATTGGTCGCTCGCCAGAGCATTTCGCTTTTTTTCGCCTATCGACGATGTGAGTATGTATCTCAGTGTGTGAGGATATAGCGAAAGCTGTGGGCGTTCTAACCTGCAGTTCTGGCAAGCCTGGGCTATGCGCCGGATGGGACGGTATTCATTGAGAGGGGATTGCACCGACATGATATGTGGTGATCGTCAAGCAGGATTGGGTAGGCATAGACCATAGGAAGGTAGCGCCGAAAGGAGGGTGATGGCAAAGTAGAGGCTACGGCACCATCTGACTCTACTGCAATTCGGGAGACTCAAGTAGCTCAGATTGTGCCTGAATCCTACCGTGCGTGACTATTAGAGAATTCGAGGACTCCAAGTTACTTCCAGAGGTTGCAAAAGCCTCCGTGCAAGTTACAGCTTGTAAGGGCCATTTGATGCGGGGAATCGCGACTAACTCGCAGTTTAGCTCCGGTTAAACACGTGATCTTTACGACAGTACTAATTGTAACCCTTCCTAAAGGTGTAATTGCGATCACAGAACATATTTCAGCTGTTATAGATATTTGAGACTATATTATCGGGGAAGTGGAAGATGCTGTGTTCATTCATGATGCTGTTTTGCATCCCCAGGCGGCACGGAAAGGACCTTGCCCAACCTATATTCACGTGGGTACTTACATCTGGGGCCAGCCACTGCTGTCTGCTGGTGCGAAGTACAAAGAAGGCGATGACACAGGCATGTAGTTGTTCTTCGCTGCCCATGTTTCCTGGACATGGTGCAATTCTGATTTGGGGATCCATCACTTCATCGGCTATTCCATGCTTTGCCAAGGGAGGCGGTCCGGTTGTAGCTCGTACGGACCGTGTCTCTCTGATTGGACCATTTGCATCGATGTTAGCGATGGCTGATCCGGTATTCCCTTCCCCAGATCTTGCTTGACCGAGGCGAGATGGTGGGTTTTGTCCTGGTCGGCAAGCAAAACGGCCAGCCCATGATATTTTAAACGCGTGGATTGCTACGCTTCAGCACTTTCTTTTCCTATCATATATTCGATCTGAGCATTGGACTGTGAATATACGAAGTATTGCCCACCATGTCAAACATGCACCTTGGCGAATTGGTTCCATTTGGAGAGCCGACTTGGTATTCACGAAGATCTTCGCCTTACTATAATGCGTCGCATGAAAGACTCCGAGTGGCGGTTCGGTCTTACATTGAAGAAAAGATCATTCCACACTGTGCTGAATGGGAGGCAGTAGGGTGTGTACCGAAGGAGGTTTGACTCCACCAGCCGATTACTCTACTTAGAAGAAACAGGACACTGAATTTAATGGGTGTCTAGGTCATTCAAGAATATTCTGCACGAGGATACACCGCAGTTACATTAAATCCAGCCGCGATCGCCAATTACCTTGATAAGGTCGAATTGCCTGGTGGTATCCGACCCCAGGAATGGGATGGTTTCCATGACTTGATTTGTATCGACGAAATCGCACGTTGTGGCTACCTGGGAGTAATCTGGGCCCTTGGTTGTGGGGACTCGATTGGATGTCCACCGGTCGTCAACTTTGGATCTGATGCACAAAAGCAACGATTCCTGCCCTCTGTCATTCGTGGACAGAGTCGTTTCTGCCTGGGAGTCACCGAGCCCGATGGTATGCTAGCATCCTAACTTATTGCGAAGCCTATCTAATATTTGCAGCTGGTTCGGATGTTGCAGGGATCTGCACTACTGCCAAGCGGAGGGGAGATGTGTATGTTGTCAACGGAGCGAAGAAATGGATCACTAATGGCATGTGGGCAACTCATTGCACAGCAGCTGTGCGGACTGGCGGTCCAGGAAAAGGTGGAGTCTCTGCCCTCGTTATACCTCTCAATCTGAAAGGCATAACTCGCAGGAAAATCTTGAATTCGGGGGTCTCCGCTAGTGGTAAAGCTCTCGGCTGAGGAGGGCTGCAGGCGTTACTGATTAATGTTCAACAGGATCGACATATCTAGAATTTGACGACGTCGAAGTGCCAGTGTCTAACCTTCTTGGTAGAGAAAACGAAGGTTTCAAAATCATCATGTCAAGTATGTCTCATTCTCTGCCGAATACCACACTGCCAAAAATAATGCATACTGACCATATTCAGACTTCAATCATGAGCGCTTATGGCTCGCATGCACAAGTTTGAGAATGGCTCGTGAATGTATGAAAGACGCATATAGCCATGCCCTCACCCGGAAGACCTTCGGTAAGAACCTTATTGATCATCAAGCAATACGTACAAAGTTCTCCGCTATTGGCCTGAAGATAACGCCTACATATGCATTCATGGAATCACTTGTGGCAATGGCAGATGATATTACGACGAAGAAGAATAATTGTTCTGGAGAGAGAACAGAAGAGTTGCGTTATGGAGGTCTCATCGCATTGCTGAAGATCTCTGCTGGCCGAGCCTTAGAGGAGACAGTCAGGGAAACTCAGCAGATAATGGGTGGGTTGGGTTACTCACGTACAGGGAAAGGAGCTCGAATTGAGCAGATCAGTCGTGATGTCCGGGTAATGGTAGTTGGTGGGGGGAGTGAGGAGATCCTCAGTGACTTGGCATTCAATCAAGAAAGTAGAGATCTAAAGGCAATCGTCCGTGAAAGTAAATTGTAAATTCAAATAGAAAGGAGGAAGCCAAATCGTACACATTATCTAAGCCTTATCTACACCTGCTGATACGCATCTATGAGGCAAAAGGCTCCATTTAGATTACGTACTAACTGCTCACATCGATTGGGAAAGATTAATTGAAGGGCCAATTGGTGAAAATAGACACAAAGAAGCTTACGGGCAAGAGTAAAGAGGGAGAGGGGGAGAGCACCGTCTGTCCCACAATATTTCTGATTCTCTCATCCATTAGAATCATACTATCTGAATTAAGAGTTGTATCGACAAATTTTAGAAAGTATAGACTGAGCCAGCATGGAAGCGATGGAAGTAGATGGTCCAAAGTAGACTATTTACATCATATTCTAGCAAGGCCTCTGAAACCCAAATTCCCCTCAATTGGACTAATACTTACAACCTCTAAACACATTCCCAGTACGTCCCTTGTGTCCCTCGGATCAATCACTCCGTCATCTATCAAATGGGCCGAAGTACTATAGCTCTCTGAATCTTTGCGAACCGACGCACTAAAACTATCTATTCGCTCTCTCAATTTGTCCTCTTCGACTTCTTTCCCAGCGCGTGCGGCCGAATCGCGAGCAATTGTCTCCATCACCCCTCCAAGCTGCTCAGGGCCCATAACAGAGCAACGGCTCGTTGGCCAGGCGAAAATAAATCGCGGTGCATATGCTCTTCCGCACATGGCGTAGTTACCTGCACCGTACGAGGCGCCACACAGAATACTGATATGTGGTACAGTGCTAGTGCTAACGGCACTTACCAGCTGGGCTCCTTTCTTAATGAGCCCTGCTCGCTCGGACTTGACACCAACCATGAAGCCAGTAACATTATGCATGAAAACAATTGGATTACGCCTTGATAATTAGAATATTTAGTTCATCTCTACTTATTGACTTGAGGTACAGAGTGACATACCCTTGATTGCAAAGTTTGATAAAGTTGGTGGCTTTGTCGGACTCATTCGGAAGTATGACCGGGTTTTGATTCGCAATAATCCCAGTCAATCGACCTGTACAAATTTTAGTATGGAATGGAATGGTTTAGATTTGTATAACTTTACCATGGATATGTGCCCAAGCCGTGATTATTCCAGGCCCAAACTGGGGTTTAAATTGTTCGATCCTAGAATCGTCCACAATCCTCAACAGGACCTCTTTCATATCCAGTGGCATCCGAATGTCTGGGTTAATGATGCCAAGTAAATCTTGCACGTCATACCTAGGCTCGAAGACATCTCTCACATTATTTATCGTCGCTGAATTCTGAGAAGTAGCAGTTGTAGTCAAAATCCATTCCCTTGCCTTTCTTATTGCGTCGAGTCTATTTAAAATCAGCCCTTCCAAGTCATCCAGTTATTATTAATAGTAACATACTCATCTGTTGCTAGTTGGTCAGATAGGCCAGTCACTGTGGAATGCATATCTGCACCTCCGAGGTCTTCCGCTTCGGTGATTTCACCTGTGGCCATTTTCACCAGCGGAGGTCCGCCCAAGAATACTTGGGCTTGATCTTTTACAAAGATCGTGTAGTCGGACAAAGCAGGGTGATAAGCTCCTCCTGCAGTCGAGGATCCGAAAACAATTGCACAACTAGGCATTCCATTTTTAGATCTCAGTGCCAGATCACGAAAGATCTGGCCTCCTTTGTGGAAAACACGGAACTGTTGAGGAAGGAAGACACCAGCCTAGTCAGACCGTCAAGTCAGCTCACTTTTGCATTTTGATCCACAAGGCAGGATATCCGAACCGACTGAACCAAAGCTATCAAGGGGAGATTGTTCTCAGATGCTATCGCGGTTATCCGATTCTGCTTCAGAACTGTACCAATGGTTAGAGGGTTTTGAATAAGTAGATAGCAATGGACTTACCGGTGAACTCGTTCCAAGCACCACCTTGTAAAGAAGGAATATGCGCAAGAATCATACAAATTATACCGCTGAGGTACTTCAGAGTCAGTCCCATAATGCGCCATACGCCATCTGTGCGACAGAAAGTAAAGGAGGGTGAGGACAACCCCCACATACCTAACAACTCCAATACCAGCAACCAAGGACGCTGACGGGGAGGATTCGGCAAGCTGATATCCTGAAAACGAGCACAATTCTAAGAAGGGAGTTCCGTTATCTCTCAAAAGTGCCACCCTATCGCGCGCTTTCACAAATTAATATAATGCTTGATTCTGATGTTGGGGTCAGAACCTACCTAGTAGTTGTCGTGCGGTATGTTTCTCCAGCGCGCCAGGCGATATACTTTCTGAGCATACTACCTGCGATGCAGAAGCATATTCGGACAATATTTTCTTCCATTTCAGACTGTTTTCTTGAAAATCCGAACTTTTCGTGTTCAGGCTACTTGGTAATGTCGGGAAGGAGGATGGAATTACTTCCCGCGACAGACGGGGCGTCTCTGTAAAACCGCTCGACATCATGCTACCAACCTAGAGATTTGGATGGGGATTGGCCTGCAGAAAGAGAAAGTCCTTAAGACTGATAAATGGCAGTGACTATCATACTTGGCCCATCAACATGAAATTTCCTCATTCCCGATCGTCTCGGCTGTGGTTTGCTTTACCGTGGCATATGTTTTACTAGGAATCCCGAGCCGCTTCACGGTCCGTCCGTAACGGCAACGCTGCGGATCGGCCGTACGCATTCAATCCCAGGGTTGCTTGCCGCAAGTTTTCCACAGCTTGTATGTCCTACCAGTTAATATGAATTCGACGATGCTTCTCTTGTTGCTCACAATGTCGCATCGTCCCTCAACATTTGTACTGGTTCATTCTTTAAAGGGCAGCAGTCTAAGAGGCAATAGCTTAATCGGCTGGTAACTCAGTAGGGCACAGTCATGCCACCTCCCCTCACCAAAGTGTCATATCTACAAGGGCCAACAGAAGAACCCTTATGGAATATAACGCTCAGTCAGCTCCTTCAACAACAAGCAAATAATACCCCGTCCAGACAATGTCTCGTGTTTTCCGAAGCCAACTGCCATGTCAATTATAGAGATCTTTACCTTCGCACCTTAAGGATTGCGAAGGCACTTATCGCGGCAAAAATTGGTCATGGAGATCATATTGGAATCATGGCTGGAAATTGTCTCCCTTATGTGGAACTGCTGTTTGCTGCCGCACATGTTGGTGCGGTCTTCGTCGTTTTGAACAACACCTACACAGCAACCGAGCTCAAGTCTGCATTGAAGCATTCTGGTATGAATCATTTCTCTGTCAAAACTCCAACTAACACATTGTCTTAGAGTGCAGGATCATTTTTACTGTACCATCCATCGGGAAGTCTCCAAACTCGGCAATTCTGGATTCGCTCTATACAGAACTTCACAGCACAAATTTATCTAAGCTTGAAAGCGCCATTATGCTTAAACCTGAATCTTCGCAACGGTTTATGGCATATGACACTTTTAACAACTTGGGTAGACACATTACTGACGATCAATTGTATGCAAGGATGAGAAATGTCCAGACTACTGATGTCTGCAATCTTCAATTCACCAGTGGCACAACTGGGAGCCCTAAGGCTGCTATGCTGACGCATAAGTATTTATTATCCTATATGTATCTCTTAGGGTATCACTGAATGCAAGACAGGAGTATTATCAACAATGGACGGTTCATCGGTGATCGAATGCGCCTGAGCCCGGACGATATAATCTGCTGTCCTCCGCCGTTATTTCACTGCTTTGGTCTTGTCCTTGGCTTATTAGCAGTGTTCACGCATGGAGCTAGTATTGTGTTTCCAAGTGAAACTTTCAATCCTGCAGCAGTACTACAAGCCGTCTCAATGGAACGTTGCACAGGATTACACGGCGTTCCGGCAATGTTCTCCGCAGAGTTGGAGTGCTTGAAAGAGAATCTAGACTTTTCACACCTCAGAACTGGGATAGCAGCCGGAGCACCAGTACCAAGGAAGCTAATGGAAGACCTTCGCAACATTTTACATCTGAATGAGATAACAAATACCTACGGTGAGAAGTCCGACGCTGCATGCTCCCTTAGTGATGAACTCATATGAAACAGGAATGACTGAAACCTCGCCTGCAACCTTTATGACTTCCACCGATGACCCAATAGAGATGCGGCTTACTACTGTAGGACGCATACTACCCCATACAAAGGCCAAGATTATCGACAAAAATGGCGATATAGTACCAATTGGATCAAGGGGCGAACTCTGTGTCGCTGGATTTGCCCTTCAAAAAGGCTATTGGAAGAACCCGGTCAAGACAGCAGAAGTTATGAGAACTGATCAAGAAGGTGTTCTGTGGATGCATACTGGCGATGAAGCAATCTTCGATATGCGAGGATACTGTAGCATCACTGGTCGCATCAAAGACGTCATCATTAGAGGTAATGTCTCGCTTTCTTCCAGTTCCCTCCTGCCTTCTCAGAAAGGAGCATTCCCTAATACTGAGGCTTTGACTACAGGTGGTGAGAACATATATCCTCTCGAGATTGAGGAGCGCCTTTTTCAGCATCCAGCAATCATGCAAGTGAGTGTATTTGGTATTTCGTCTCCAAAATACGGTGAAGTTGTAGCTGCAGTCTTGAAACATCGACCTGGATACGAAAAGCCAACAATGGAGTCCCTACGGTCTTTCGTGTGGAAAACTCTGGGGAGGCATAAAGCACCCGTGCATATATGGTGGCTAAAGGAGGGAGAAGACTTTCCGAAGACAGGGAGTGGAAAGATTATGAAACATGTGTTACGTGAAAGAGGTGAGAGAATGCGGAAAATTGAGGAACGCGGAATACCGATGATTTCAAGGCTATAAGAAATACAGAGCATATTCAAAATTATCCAAGAAAGAATTCGAACATTATCCTCGAAATGAAATATAATTTTATTGACATCTTTAACAGTTGACCATTCATTCCAATTTAATACTGTCCTTTTACTAGTCATAGCTTCTACAAAGTATGATTTACTTGTAATAAATCTTTTTTGACATCGAAAGCAGCTCTGGTACCTTCTTCGATTGCTCCATCTATAAAGCTTCGCCATCCCACCGCCCAGTCAGAGTTGGCGAAGAAAACATTACCATGTCGCGCTCGGAGAGCTTCTAAGTATATAGTTATGAAATCCTTGCCAGGAAAGAACCACGCACCTTTGGCATATTTATCCGTCGACCAGTTGTGGAAGACCTATATCGGAATGATGTATTAATTCGTGAGCTTGAAGGGATTCTCGTGATTGTGAACTTACTATTCGCTTGATATCCATATCAACTAGATTTTTCAAGATTTGCTTTGTCCTGTTGATATCCTTTTCTGGGTGGTCAAGATGAGTTTCATCCGCTCCGAATGCGACAATATGTGTGTTTCCTGCGGGAGTTGTCCCATCCCCGAAAGCATAAAGTAGTTCAGAAGTAGGATTAATTCCAGACCAACTCCTTAAGTCCTTGTTGCCAACCTCAGCATGTACCTTGACACATTGGTTCAGGTGGCCAATATCTGCTGCACTTATCTTCGCGGGTGGAAGTGGAGGTTCGAATTTAATGGTGTTGAGGACATTAAGCGGAATTGTGGATATTACACGAGATGCTCTGAATTGTTGACCGTCTTCCGAAGTAACCGTGACTAGATTTCCATCATCATTGACACTAGCGAGAGGGCAGTTAAACTTGTATGAGAGTTTCTTAGTCGAGATAGCTTCTTGCCAGAATTTGATGGCGAAGCTCGATTGGCCACCTCGAAATTTGAACCTCATAAGATAATCGACGCATCCTTCATATGTGTAGCCCGACAAGGCCCACCAGTGAAGAAATTCGAAGAATGACATTGTTTCCAGTCTCGCACCACTGCAGAGCAGTATAAAACATTTAAGACAGGCATACTCTTCCTTTGTCAATTCGGCTTCAATTTGGGAAAGTCGATCAGCAGCCGTGAGATTGTCTAATTGGAGGACTGCCGGGTTATGATCCGCATCGTGAGGAAAAGGCATGATCAGCCTCCCATATTGGCCATCAACATTAACGAACTTCTTGACAGCCGATTCTGTAATCATATCCTATTAGAATGTTAGTTCGGTGTGCACAGGGTAAAATGATTTATCTTCCTCAAATAGCTTACCTCCCATTGGTGGCTTAGATTCAGCTTGTCTTCTGCCGTATGAGACAGTGAGAAGTGGTTCACCCCATGAGAATATTCCTGAGAAATTTCAAGCTCCTTGCGCATATTATATCGAGAAATTTCACGCCACACATGTGCCTGGCCCCAATGAACCCAAGTGCCTCCCATCTCGAAGGGATAACCGCCAATATTCGAAGACCACGAGCGCCCACCAATTCGGTCTCGGGCTTCTAACAGAAGTACCTTCATCCCTAGGATACCACAAGTTAGAATATACTCAGTACGTTTGTGAGGACAGGGGCAGTTATATCCAGTTTCACTAACCTGATACGGTTGCATCTCTTGCTGCAGTTAAAGCTGTATAACCAGCCCCCACAACGATCACATCAAATATTTGATTGGTATTTGAGATGTTTGATGGAGGTTGTATAAGTCCTATAGTAGGTACACCTTGCTGAAGACCTTCTAGATCTGTCCATTGGAAGCCGTCTTTAGAAGTCATTATTATAAATTGTAGTTGTATTGAGAGCTGAGATGAGGTTCGTGCTGAAGAACAGTGATAGGTAAACTGTATATTTATATTGGACTTAAAGATTTCAATGCGTTCATTCATATGGCCCGATCACCTACGAAAAATGTTTTTCTTCAATGACCTAGTTAGCCGGTAGGCATCATACTCAATCCCGAGATACCCGAGATATCCAGATTTGCCATTACCGAGATATCCAGGGTCTGATTGCCGACATTTACCAATTCCAAGTCACGAATAGTATGGAGCTACAGATCTCTAGGCTTGATCCCCTATCGATGACAGTTCTACAATCATTTTACATATTACGTAGCGTGAGGGGTAATTACAATTCAGCTATCAGCCACTATCGCACTTGCTAATGCCTAACCGTGAATTGAGTTTCAGCATCGATATATAGTATCATGGTAACATTCGTCCTTCGGAGCGTAAAATAACAACACTCTTCTTTCTGCATTTCTTGGAAATCTGAAGCTATGTCTGAAATTGCAATGGCCGATATTTGCAATTACGATGACAGCGGACCTCACATGAAGAGAAAGCTCAGCAAGTTCAATATGATTGCTATGACATTTGCGATCTTGAAGTAAGATGCACTCTCGTATGTCTTTTACTTTGAGACCTTCATACTGAAAATCGCCTAGTACTTGGATAGCACTTGCAGGAATCCTAGGAATTGTACTCCCATCTGGAGGACCGGCGGCATTAGTCTACGGCTTTATTTTCTGTGTCCTGTGCAACCTGTGTCTCACAGCAAGCCTTGGCGAGCTTGCCTCTATTTGGCCAACTGCGGGTGGTCAATACCACTTCTCTTATATGTTAGCGACGGAAAGATATAAAAATATTTCATCTTTCATTGTGGGTTGGATGAGTATTGCTGGCTGGCTTACTTTGGTTACAACTGCTGGATACTTTAGCGGTCAGTCAAACTCCAGTCCTTGCTTAAACTGACTACTAATTTACTACCTCATAGCATTTTTCATTAACGCAGCTATTATCATAGCAACTGGTGCATCATATAAAGCCGAAACCTGGACGACATACCTCATATTTGTGGCGGTTATAGTGTTTGTCACCCTCGCCAACCTATACGGAAGCAGGATCCTCGACCAATGGAACAACTATGCTCGTATGATATAATATCTCCATAACCAGAGAACCACTGAATGCTGACTGGGCCACAGTCATATGGTCATTACTTGGATTTATTGTTCTCAGCATAGTCCTACTAGCAACGTCGAAAAAGAACAGCGCTCAGTATGTCTTTACTGACTTCAGCAATACAACTGGATGGAATAATGGCGTTGCTTGGATAATGGGAATGCTGCAATCTGCTCTCTCATTGATAGGCTCCGATGCCGCTACACATATGAGTGAAGAGATGCCGAATCCAGCTAAGGATACTCCACGGGCCATGGTATACTCCATCATTGTTGGTGGCGTTACGTACGTTCATATTTACGCTATCACGAGGTCAAGCTGTCATGGAAACTAACATTCAGAATAGAGGTTTTGCATTCATTCTAATTATGCTGTTTTGCTTGCAAGATATGGACGAGATACTTGCTACCGCGACAGGAATGCCCATTACCGAATTGATATATAGATCTACCGGCAGTCATGCTGCAGCAACTATTATTACAGCAATGCTTGCCATATGTTTCATCAACGGAACAAACGGCGCTGTAACAACCACAAGCCGACTCATTTACGCAATGGCTCGAGATGATGGAACCCCATTCTCGAATTAGTAAGCCTACGTCTTGAATATTTAAACAACTGTTAACATAGACATAGTTTCTCCAAATTGAATGCAAATAGCATCCCAGCCCGAACCGTTTTGGTCTGCTGTGTGTTCAACCTCTGCTTCGGACTTATCTATCTTGGTTTGTTATGACACGAAATGAAATCTGAAGGGGCTTTCGCTAATATACTGGCTGCAGGACCGTCGATAGCCTTTAATGCTTTTATCGCGAGCACAACAATCTTTTTGAATATCTCATATGCCATACCTATACTTATACTCTTAGTAAGAGGTCGGAAGATCTTGAGCTCCCAAACAGTTCACTATAGTTTAGGTCATATGGGTGTCGTCTGGAACTCAATTGCCGTAATTTTCGTTGGTTTCACATCGATTGTAAGCAAAAAGGTCCAAGAGAATACTTTGTTATATTCCACTAATAAATATATAGTTTTTCTGTTTTCCGGCATCACCTATTGTGACGAGTTCCGACATGAGTAAGTCTCATTCAGAATTTTGGAGAGATTGGTCATCTAATATACCGTGTCAGATTATGTCACAGCTGTCATAGGGATTTTCTTAGTTCTCATGGCTTTTACCTGGGTACTTCAAAGACATCAATATCATGGACCGGTACCTTCACTTACTTTTGCAGCTATGAACATTCTAGAAAGCTGACGATTTGATAACAGGATATCTCAATGCTCTTGGGGGTTTCAATCGAGAGCTCGGGTTCGCATGTGCTTGAAGTGCCAGTCACAACCAATAACGAGAAGAAGTGCAGTATAGTAGGAAGTGTTTCAAAGCCAGGGGTCGCATTAAGAACATTCTTTTAAGTCGTGCTGTATTTGGAATATATGTATTGAAATAGGTACGGAGTAAAGCACGGCCCTCTAGATTACTTCTCGTGCCAGTATATGAAATTGATATTAACGACAAATCCCACGCCATAACATTGCGTTGGAATCGCACTTTATCTTCTTTGGTTGTATCCATAGCCCTCCTGCCAATGAATTAATGCCTCCTGTGCCTACACTGTCTCCAGGAAATCACATGACATCTCCTTCTACGGTTGGAGATTAGTAATGCCGCGCACTAGAACAACCGAGAGCACACTGGGACATCGCCATAGACATCGAGTTGTACAGAATGGAGGCTTCTGTACCGACACCAGAGTCATTTTAGTTATGCTTCACCAATCCCAATTCAAAAGGAGTCGTATATCACAAGCATGTAATCCTTGCCGGGATAGAAAGGTTAAGGTATGTTAGCCAACGAATGTCACGCGCCGCGGAGGTATGGATGGAGGAGAACTTGACTGATTCGAGGACTACGACCAGTGTGACGGCAGGAATCCCGATTGCGGACGGTGTTCTGCGGATAGTATCAAATGCTTTTATACGCGTTCAAAACGCAATAAGAGGTAGAGAAGCTCTTATCCTTTGGACTCAGCCAATCCCGTAGTGTAGAACGGTGCTCACTAGGCTGTTGGACAGAGCTCGTATTGTAGGCTCTGCTGCCGCGGACAGCGCATCATTCGTCGACCCCCAGTCCAGCTTGCGCATCCCAACCCCAGACAGCCCCAGGTCACCGCACCATAGACCACTTAATGACACCCAAGAATTTACAATTCCGCTTCAACTATCTAGTCGATTATTTCAGGCTTACTTCAGATGCATACACCCAATCTGGCCATTACTGTATAAACCTCTTTACAACATCTATGAGCATGCAGAGCTGCTGGAAATCCTTCCTAAGCCGTTGATATACGCGATTCTATCAATCGCAGTCTTACTCCAGGAGTGTGCCGATTGCAATCATGGCGGATTGTCGAGCCATGAGCAATCCCAACGCTTCTTCACCCAAGCAGTAGACGGCTTACAATCGCTTGGTGGAATTCATAGACTCTCATTCCTTCCAAGCAGGCCATCCCTACTGCATTGCCAAGTCCTGACACTTCTGGCTCTTCAACAGCACAGTATGGCGGCATTTTCTCAAGCGGGAACTCTTTGTGCCATTGCCTCATCCATGGCCATTGAGCAACGACTCCATATTAAATCGGATACGGATACATACGTAGATAGTCAGATTAAGTCTCGTTTGTGGTGGATGATCTATGTGCTGGAGAAAATGCTATCCTGCGAGATGAGCCGACCTGCATTGTTGAGAGCTGAGGAATCTGACGTCCCTTTCCCCTCCGTAGAAGAATCCGATGAGTATGAGCTTTTTACTGCTGGCTCACAATCCGAGACTGTCATTGAGCAGACTGGGATGCAGCCGCTTAAGCTCAGGACCATCTCAGCATTTCACACGTCGATTCGTATTACTATGATTATGGAACGTGTGTCAAGGCAGATTTATGGTGCAGAAGCTCGTCAACAACTGAGAAATAATCTTGCAGCTGCGAATGAGACTAGAATTCGTTTATGGGCCGAATTAAAAGACTGGGAACGACAAATCGAGGCATCGCCGCTAAAATTGGATAGATCAGAGAAACAATCCTCAATCCCAGTTGTTATAACAAATTATATAGTAAGTGAAATTATGACATGTGTATAGTTTCGACTCTCAAGATCTTGACACGTTATAGTACATGTGGTCGACCACCATCTTGGTACATCGACCCTTTATTGAGCAGTGGCAACAGCAAAACCAGGAAAGCGATTGCTCATCCTCTCAAGATAGCCCAGATTACATCTGTCGATCTGCTGCAGAAGACATTTGTTTAACAATTGAACTATATAGCAATTTTCTCCCGAGATTGCCTTGTGATTTGATTTTTCCTATCTTTATGGCTGCCAACGTTCTCATGAACTACTGGCGTGAGACAGGAAGTAAGGACATCCACTTACGCAAGAGGTTAGATCAGTGCAGTAAATGGCTCAATTCACTTGGAAAGAGTTGGAAGAGCGCAGAAGCTCGCCAGAAAGTGGTATCAGAATGTAAGATCCTTTTATATCTTTTCACCCGCCCAGCTAATGGTCACTTTGTAGATTTAAATCAGACCACCCAGTCTTCGGAGGATGTGTCGCGTGAGACTACACCAACCTTATTACGCTCTGAGGAACAGATAGAAAATCTATTGAATGAAACAGTCGACTTCACAATACTGTCAACGCCAGACAACTTTGATTTGGATTATTTGGAATGGATCACATCACTAGAAATTCAGGGATTTCTTGACGAGCCACTTACTTAGGATGGCTTTTAACTTTGTAATCTATAAGATTAAATTTATCCATCAATATAATTTTCATGTCAGTGCCTTCTTACTTACTATCCAGATGTGCCACTCTTAAAAAAGGAGTTCAAATATTGTGCTTTCATACAAATTCTCAAATTCTGTCCAGTACTGAAAGAAACTACGGCAGTTCCGCAGCCGATGTCTTGGAAGTCGTGAGGTTATGTTTCTGTGCCGACGATACCTCAGTAGCAGCCACTTCATTTAAGCCAAAATTACCAGCCATCTCCCCAGGCATCTCATTCCGTTCTGTATTTTGTGGGTTTCCATATTTCTCAGCAAGGGTCTCATCGTAAGTGTCTCCTGACGTAATAGCTTGACTCTTCTGTCTTCAAAATCCAAAGAACCAAATTGCTAGAGCGGCTAGAGCTAGACCTAATACACCTCCAAAAACCCCACCGGCAATGGCGGCTATGTTAGATGTCGAATTGTGACTTGAGGCGGAAGGCTGACTTGTTGATAATGTCGAGGATGTCGACATTGATACTTCTGTAATTACCAAAATATCATTAGCCACAATAAATTAAAGCATTTTGCAAGTCCAAGGTCATAATGACATATATTTAACACTATAATACCCCAGCTAATATACTACTACCGCCTAAGCCAACTTTTCACTGGAAATTCACATTTCAAGATATTTCATCCAACAAACACACTGTAAATGGAATATAACCAAGCAGGAATTGAATTTTACATCCCAAATACAACAGCAAATAGTCCCATAAACATACCAGTCATCGATATAGTACCAGAGGCTGGTGAGCTATTGGCTGTAGAAGATGCCTTGGCGGTGGAGCTAGTCGCGGTTTGCGTTGTAGTACTCGAAGAAGATGTAACGGTGGAGGTGGCAGCACCAGCTTGATACTAATATCTCAAGTATTAATAATCAAGTATAGATATACTGCTAATGGCAAACTTACCACAGTCGCCAGCAATGATGAAGCCGGCGCAACACTCTCCTCTACACATAATCCTGCTTGTCCAGTGGTTAATGTATCGGGGAGAATTCCAATCTGCCCAGAAGAACAACAGAAGAAGTATTGGTTCCCTTTGTAAAGAGTCCAGCTGGAATCTGCGCAAACGGGGAGGGTGACTGCAGTTGTTGAACAATCATTTTCTAGAAGCAAAAGGAATTTGATTTTAGCCATCTACGATCAAGACGAGGCGATTCTGACACTTGAGGTAAAAGCTCGTTACTTACTGTCTGGACAGCATACTGCGGCTCCGCCCAACCCATCTATAGAGCAGATGGTGCTTGTTGGGCAGCAACTGCCCGCGAACGGGCACACGGTGGTATTGCTAGGGCAGGTGGTTGCTTCGATGGGCCATCCACCATAGAACGAAGCCCGAGTATCCAGGTGTTGTGCCACCCTTTTCGCAGGAATCATTTCCGAAGTAGACGTGCCGACAAAGGCCAACCAGGAAAAGATGTTGACGAGCTTCATAGTGTCAGATGTAGGAAATGTACTCGGAATCCCCAATTATAGATGAAGGGAAAGCTGAGGTTATATTTTTGGGGAATTCGATGGATGCAAAGTTGGTCGTAGTTGGAAGTGCAAGCTGAAGTATGATGAGCAACTGGGGGATGTGAAGGATTTAAGCTTGTTTATATAGTAAATAAATACCAGTAGGTGTTCGTGTTGAAAGTAGGCATGCCGCTTTCCATGAGCTGGCATGACGCTTTCAGGAACAGCCATTAGCTGCGCTTTCACTGAAATCTAGCATATTGAATTGAAAGCATTCTTGGCGTTTTAATGCTTTACTCAAAACAAATAAGCTGAATCACATGTGGTCAGCAGCCACCACCCCATGGAGGGATGCATCGAAAACTCTCAGGAAGGCGTTCATAAGATTATAGCATAAGAACTATCTTGGGTCTGGTGTAGGTTTGATATCTCGCTCCTTTATGCCAAGGTAGGTTAGAACTGCCCCGACGGCTCAACTTCATCACCTCAACCTGACTGGCGGCAACTTTCTAGAGATGCTACTTACTATAAAATAACGGGGTATTAGAATTAATCTTCTGGGGATTTGGATTTCTTGAAACTCGAATCTATGTAAAACTTTAATGTTTTATCTATCGACCCTTTAGGAATAAATGCTCTTACAAAAGGAGAATCATTTGTCGGAAGTATCAGTGCAACTCATTATCCTTACCCTATTGTATGAGAGTATTGTTCAGGAGGGAGCCCCGCCCTATATTAGTGGTGAAAGGCGGGGGCGGAGCATATCATAGAGTTTGTGGGGGCTGGGCTGGTCTGGTCCAACCCCTACGCCAAATCGCGGCTGAACAAGGCATTATCTCGTCCTTTTGGTCATCTGTCGCCCGTGGCTAGCACTCCTAGCATGGGGTTATATTGCTTGCGTTAACAAAATAACATACTTCTTTTAATCGCTGCCTATCCCTAATTCTGGTGATACTGCTGAATTTTAAGGGTTTATGTAACAGTGCGAAGGGCCCCTTTGTAAACCCATCTCCTCAGCAGTCCTTACTTTCACTCCTATATAGTTAATGACACAGTTGATTTAGTATCTATTGACTCTACTTATCTTTATATAGAGTTTAAGTCTCATATTTTCGGAAATGTAGCCCAGTCCAATCAACTGGTGCAACTTGCGCAACCGTGAGAGACGGTCAGAGATGGCAGTGTTAGCAACTTCTAATGGCCGAAAAATCCCACAGAAACAGCTGCTTCAAATTAGAAAATCAAAACAACAGGCAAAATAGAGCCAATCCTGCCTTGTTTGAAAACAGAATTCGTATATTAATCCTCAATACAAATCCTCCTTGCTGCTGCAAGCAAGTAGAAAATTACACAGACTATGATAGCCAAAACTTCTAAATAATAGTCACAGTTTGCACTGGCCATTTGGTACCTGGCTCGCTGTCTAACATCAAAGCTCTGCCCACACGTTGGTATACCGTACTGCCTTCATGCATACTCGTAAGAATTAAACCCACGATCACATCACGTGGAGCATATGTTGATTCTAAATTCCATCTGGCAACCTGGAGATAGAGAAGAGATTTGTGTTCCTGAACATAATCTCCCGAACATGGCTGCTGTCCTACACGGTCTAGCATTAACTCTTCAACTTTCGTACCGAACTCAGTACCGGCCACGCCCCAGACATGGAAATCTACCTCGGTCGATTCAGTGCGCTCATCTAAGAATGAGGATGGGACACGACAAGAGCAGACGTTATGAGACTGTCCTTTGATTATCAAGTTTCCGGCTTTGAGGAGCCCCAAGGGGTCTTCGGTAGGAGAAGTTGACACATCAACTCCAAGAATGTTTGCGAGGGGCATTATTCGAGAAGGGATGTGGCTGTATATCTTCTTTCCGGATTGGCTCATGCATTTGCTAAAGTCAATGCTGGCCCAACTCCACGAGGGCGCTACATATTCAATCTGCTTTCGCGCTCCTGTCGTAGCGGGGAACCAGAGGATACCAACATGTATATCGTGATACCAGATGCCAGCTTTATAGGAACTATTCGGCCAATATCTGTATAGTTCTTTGGCAATTCCACCTATAGCCACTAGTCTGTCTTGCTGAAAACTAATATCACGAGCGACGTATTGATCGACAATATCTAGATACCAGTATTCGAGTACGTTTCTTTCTGTTTCTGAGTTAATTGGCTTTAGCTGACTAGGTGTACTCAGTGATAGCTCATTGCCGAGTTTTACAAGTTCATCGTAGGCTCTTGGCTTCTCTGACCATAGGCGCCAGTTTTCAGATGGGAACCGCTCTCTTCGGCTCCCATTCGGGCAACGCCATAACACCTCCTCTTCAGTGAATCGTAACACCCTAGGTGATAAGACATCTTCTTGTAAGGTCCAAGCACGATCACTTAGAGGTCCTCGCTTCGGCTCAATGAGTCCCGCTTCCTCTAAATATATGACCCCTTGAATAGCATGGTTAGAACTATGGCAGTTTGTCTTTACGGTTCGAGTCCTCTTCTTGTTCCGGTGAGTCATGCTCCTGATGATGCCTGCAGAACTGCTTGGAGATGCTTCGGCAGCAATGGTTATAGTTGCGTTTCTATACACATGGTTCATATTCGAGGACTCAACCAGCCATTCGGATAACGAGTCTTGTACAACGCACAGGGCATCAATCCACAGATACTGCAATCCAAGACCTCGTGTAATCAGAACTGCATCATTGAAAGTAGGTGGGAGATTTGCTAACGGAAGCTCCTCGCAATGTTCCTTCAGATTTTTGGCATTCGTTTTCAAAGGCAAACTGTCACCCCAGCAATGGCTAAGTGCAACCCATCGCCCACGAATGTCTTTGGAGAAGACCAAACGAGGCGCAGTAGCTTCGGATCCCACATCAATAACTCTTGTAGGAAGTAGAAAATCTTTTCGAGCTGGACAGGTGGTGTGGGTGTCACAACACGACTCAAACCAGGATTTCATCATTTTGAAGGAGGAGTCGGACAAAATATTTTCGTGAAGACATCGAGAAGCGAGAATCGAAGCCATATCACTGTCTACTTGGAGTCAGATGTGTAAAGCCAGAATATTTCTACCAACCTTCAGAAGCATGGATGCCCAAGTGCACTCGAGATGGTCTTGAGTAATCACCGCGCCAAACCACGAATGCTCTTGTCTCAATTCGACAAGACAGTCGCTGGTGGTCGGCCGGGTCTTTTCTTCCTCCAGATGCATCTCGAACCAATTTACAGATCTCGCAGCCATGATCAGCAGAAGCGAAAAGGTCTGACCAACTTGCGTGATGCAGAACACCTTGCCTGCTCAGGAGCTGATCAAAATCAAAATCTCGACAAAACATGCAAAGCATCGTGATGGACCCGATTCAGCCTGCGGGCTCCCATGGGTGAATTACTCTACTCCAGTAGAACAAAATGTGCAATTAGATGTAGGTGCCATTTTGCAGTATACAGAATACGCTTCACCGTGGGTTTCCCATACTGCCTCTTCCCCAATCGCTCGAATGATAGCCAATGATACGATGTCTTTAACCCTTAGCTTCTTTTCAAGGCAGCGATTTCTCAAACACAAAATTTTAATAGACGCATTCTTGCCCTCTAGGAGTTATTCTGACAACGAGGGGATAATTTATATTATGCCACATGGCCTTTCAATATTTGTTCTATTAGGAAAGTACCTCCATTAGCAAACCAAGAGGTATTCAAACAAACTTAAGAAGCACAAACCTGCCATAGAATTACAAAAGGTCACATGTCGTTGAGTCACCTGACGCAGTCGCGAAGACGGTCGGAGGGGTAAGGTAGTATTTGTAAATAGCCTCACAGGAACTGGCATCTCTTTGCGCTCTTTCTGTCCTATTCTTAGATACTTTTTAATACTAGTTGATTATCTATGTAACTCAATTGGTCTCTGTGACAAGATGGATCCCATTCCACCATCTGCCACAACTAAGCATACTCCATCTTTCGCTAAAGAATTAATTAACCGCACAAAGATATCCACCTGGCATCGTCTTTCGATTGGAGTGGGAATCTCTTTGTACATTGCATTCTGGCTGTGGTGGGATGACTGAGACTTAGATATGGCCCGACACTGCTTCACCATATTCCACATAATACAATGGCACAATTGACAAACTGGTAAGGCGAAGCGAGGAAGTTTACAGGGTGTATGACTACAGTATTACCACCTCCAGACCCAGACCTCCCCATATTTATGGGTCTGGCAGGGGAAGTCCACGAACGACGCGGTTGTTGTCTACAGACAGAACCCCTGGGAACAATGCTGCACTAAGTGCGCAGACGAATCCATAGGGCTGCAATAACCACTCGAGGCTGCCTCTAAACCCGAATACTAGTTGATAGAAGTAGAGAGAATATAAACAGCTACCGGACGTTTAAGTTCCAGCTTAATAGAATTTAGTATCTTGAGACGGAGCATTCCCTGGTCGGAAGATGTGCTTAGTAACCTGCTTATGACGTGGCTAGCTAGGGCGGCACGGACGAGTGGTTGCGCGCGTTGGTAAGAGCGGCAGCTACCCCTACTAATTTAGTTTAACAAAAGCACCAAGGTTTGATGTTCGTCGGCCAGACGGGAAGAGAAGATTGGTTTTCTTCAGATCTGAGCAGGCGCCGCTTTAAATTGATACAGGGCTAGATTACCCAACACCCTGCAGCTATTTCAGCCCATGGGAGGGGCAATGCTGCGCCTGGATGATGCCTTTGTGAGGTTCTAAGGAAAGGTACAAGACTCGAATCACCGACTGAGATAACAGTTACCATCGCCCTATAGAACTTGGTTTTGTGTGTCGAGATGTATCGCTGATATCTGTAGTCACCCAATAACTACATCCTTTAGCACGATTCTCTGGCTCTGCAAGCCAGCAGCACGGCAAGGCTGTGTACTTTCGTCTATATAAGCGCCTCTCCATCAGTGGAAAGAATATAAATCTTCCATGGCTTCTGATGCCCCCCATACCAACTCAGAGGAAGGCAATCCAACAACTACTGGAGATGCCCCGCCATCGTATAATGCTGCGACTGGTACCCTTGATCTACGCCAGGGTGGTCTTAGCTCCCAAACCCAGGTTAGAGGTCTGCTCCCCCTTTCTCCCTTCATGTGACTTGAACTCACCAAGGCACAAGATGACGGGCGTGTCGACATACGTATAAACGAGACCGATACTCAGCTTGCACAGCAAATTGAGCAGATTCAGTTGGCCGCTCAACGAGAAGAGCAAGAATCCCCTTCACCGGAATACACGTCTTCAGATGTCGATAGTAGGCCGACTGAAGCCCCACCGTCTCTCAATATCGTTATTCAAGTCGTCGGTTCTCGAGGAGATGTTCAGCCATTCGTGGCACTTGGCCAGGAGCTGAAGAAGAACTACGGCCACCGTGTCCGCCTAGCTACCCATGGGACGTTTAAGAAGTTTGTTGAGGAAAATGGTCTCGAATTCTTCGAAATCGGGGGCGACCCGGCCGAGTTAATGGCCTTCATGGTCAAGAATCCAGGCCTCATCCCCGGAATGAAGTCGCTAAAAGACGGCGAGGTGGGCCGTAGACGCAAAGGCATAGCAGAGATTCTCCAGGGCTGCTGGAGATCTTGTGCTGATATTGATGAAGCTAAGGATGATGACGAGGCTAAAGAAGATGACGATAGTTCGCCGAAACGCAGACCATTTATTGCAAATGCAATCATCGCGAACCCGCCGAGTTTCGCACATATCCATTGTGCACAGAAGCTGGGGATTCCATTGCACTTAATGTTCACGTGAGTTTCGAGTTTATTCCTCATTTTAGCAATAGCTATACTAATCAGAATCATTTTCTAGTATGCCCTGGTCATCAACTCATGATTTTCCGCATCCTATTGCAAACATCAAATCATCTACTGCTAGCGGAAGCATGACCAATGAATTGAGCTATACGGTTGTAGATATGATGACATGGCAAGGCTTAGGTGATATCATCAACAAATTCAGAGAAGATACTCTAGACTTTCCGCCACTCACTCAAGCCGCAGCGACCACTATGCTTCACCGACTTCAAATACCCTATACGTACTGTTGGTGAGATATTCTTCCCTCGGCTCTAACCCAAAGCGGGATTTCAGGTTTATAAAATGTCAAAGTTCTAGGCTAATATCTATCCAAAGGTCTCCAGCCCTGATTCCCAAGCCCAAAGACTGGGGCCCCCACATATCAATTTCAGGATTCTACTTCCTCTCTCTCGCATCTGCCTACCAACCTGAACCTGATCTTGCGGATTTCTTGGCCTCTGGAGATCCACCTGTTTACATCGGCTTTGGGTCGATTGTTGTTGACAACCCGAACGCCATGACTCAACTGATCTTCGAAGCCATCAAAAATACCGGACGAAGAGCCTTGGTTTCTAAGGGTTGGGGCGGCTTGGGCGGTGATGAGCTAATTAAACCTGACGGGGTTTTCATGCTTGGCAACTGTCCCCATGACTGGCTCTTCCAGCATGTTTCTTGCGTTGTTCATCACGGTGGAGCAGGAACCACAGCAGCTGGCGTTGCCCTCGGCCGCCCAACGGTTATTGTTCCCTTCTTTGGGGACCAGCCATTCTGGGGCGACATGATCGCGCGTGCTGGTGCGGGACCTTCACCCATCCCTTACAAGGAGCTCACGGCCGCAAAGCTTGCAGATGCAATTCTCGAGGCGCTGGAACCCAAAACCCTAGAGCGGGCAAAGGAGCTCGGAGAGCGTATCCGCGAGGAAAAGGGGTGTGAAGCTGGCGCAGCTAGCTTTCATCGGCAGATGAACGTTGCTCGATTGCGGTGTCAAATGGCGCCAAGTCGAGCGGCTGTCTGGCAGGTTAATCTCAACGGATCAAAGACAGAAGATATTAGACTTAGTGCCTTTGCAGCGACTGTGTTAGGGAATGAAGGCCTTATTGATGTCAACCGGTTGACACTATATCGGCCGTATGAGTACCCAGTTGACGAGCACTTCATGGTCTCTAATTTGAGCGGACCCAATCCCGTCCTTGGAACATTAGGTTCTTTTGCCTCTGGCGTTATACACTGGCCGATAAATGTTGGCAAAGCATATGCGGGTGTGGTCTATGAGCCGTATAAAAGCGTGAAGGCAGATGGCTGGCGTGGCTTTGGCAAAGGCCTGGGTAAAGGTTTCGGCCATCTCTTCTTTCCTCGAAAGGGCCTGCTGGTTATACACGGCAAGTCGTATGGATTACGTGCTGTATACAGAGCGATCAAAAAACGAATGGGTGCAGGTGTTTTAAGTTTTATCCTCGCGGCGCACTTTGCACAGGGATTCGAAGAGGCAAAGGAGTCCACGGAGGAGGAACGTCAGGATGTGGTGAGGCGGTGGCATGAATTAGTGCCGGAGCTGATGCAGCAGCGAAGTAGAACTAGTACGGCAAGTTCAGCAACACAATTGAGCTTCATAAGTTCAACAAGCGGCTCCACAATAAGGTGAGAAGGACCCAAGCGCCTCTACTAGGCAGCTGAGCGGAACGAATACAAACAACACTAGGAGTAGTTGTTGATAGATCTGGCCTACTATAAACTGCGCTCCCTTTTTTAGACTTTTGGAGATAATAGATTGTTTAGATCGTCTATTCAAGATGAATTCTTTGATTTAATTGCCTTTTGTTGAAGCTTTGTATATAAAAGAGTTTTCAACGCTAGTAAAAGTAGTAAATTATATATAGAAAGAAAGAGATTCGAGTAGGTCAAATCCTAAAGGTTAGATTCTGACGTTCTCTAAAGACTAGCGTGCTTCTTTCATTGCAAATAACCCCTTGGAGCTGTGAACAACGGCAATTAGTATGTAGACATAAAAACAAAGTAGCAGTAAGGTAAACAAGGCATACCTAGATTAGAAGACTATCGTGGTAGGAGTTATAAGGACAACTTAGTAAAGTACTAGAGTGATCTTGTCTTATAAACTTGTTGCATTAATCTTTGTACTTCTTCCCTCTACTTAAATAGTGTTATGACGTAGTTATAAGCGAATAGTAAACACAAATGAGTAAGATACTTGAAAAGACACCAAAAATTGGGAATTTTATATCTTTCCATTTCCTTAAATAGCAGACTATATCTTCTAAAACTTGGTGTCTTTTCAAGTGTCAGACTCACTTGCATGTCAAACTCGCTTAAAACGTATGTTATGTCGATCAAGGCAAATTCGGAGTGGGCGAGCTTACATACCCCGCACAAAGACGGGTTGGGAATACGAATACATTGTTATTGGCCGTTGATCTATTTCCTCGCCCACGCTAAAACAGTTTGAGAATACGAACATGTTATTATTGGGCGTTGATTGACTTATTCGCCAGCTGAGAACCTTCAGAGACTAGTAACATACCACCACCCAGCATCATATTTCTTTATAAAAGGTTATTTCTTCAGCCGGCAACGACATGTCATTGCACACACTAAAAAACCTTCCTAGATAGTCTCATCTCTCCATTGTTCATATTCTGGCCATGGGTGATAAAGTGGCAGTCATAGGAGCTGGAGCGCTAGGTCTTTCGGCGACCAAAACATTCATTGAAGATGGATTTACTGTTACTACCTACGAGTCCCGCGATTATATAGGCGGCTTATGGAAAGACTCTGACGACTCATCTATTTCCGTCGATGCTACGACAATCTTCAACACCAGCAAGTTTCGTGCGGCCCTATCAGACTTCCCTTTTGCCGATACGGATGACAATTACCCTACAGCCGCGCAGCTACATGCTTGGCTGCAAAGGTATGCCCATAAATTTGATTTACTGAAGAGAATCAAACTGGGTATGAAGGTTCTATCCATCAAAAGAAAGGGTGATGAATGGGAATTAGTGGTTCAGAAGCATAGTACTGGTGATATTACGGTAGAGCATTTCGACAAGGTGTGCATAGCGGCCGGTTCATTTTACACACCCCGATGGCCAACCCTGGCAGGTCTCGATCAATTCGCTGGAAAGGTCTTGCACTCAATTGATTATCATCAATCTGAAGAGTTCGAAGATCAGAATGTTTTACTGGTCGGCATGCATGCTACGGCCCAAGATACGACACACTCTTTGAGTAAGAGCGCGAAGCATGTCTACCTTTCACATAGAGGCGGTCTTCTTATGCTACCAAGATATGGCGAGGATGGTGCCACTTTTGACACTTCGGGGTCTTTGATGGTCACTCTTTTTATGGCCTGGATGGCTGTCCACCTGCCTAGAGTCTTGTACTGGATGATGGATATGGCTCTGCAAAAAATATCTGCAAAAGCATTTCCAGGCATTCCTAATGAGTGGAGACTAAGTCCACCGCCACCTCTAGCCACCTCAACTCCTCTGATGGCCGACACCCTCTGGCCACATCTCCAATCCAAGTTTGCAGAGCCGGTTCCGCCTATTCGTCGCATCTTAGGGCCCCATTCAATCGAATTAGACGACGGCCGCATCTTGGAAGACGTCGACTCCATCATCTATTGCACTGGTTACGATTTCAATCTACCTGATGGCCTAATCCCGAAGGCATCTCCCACTGAAGATTTCCATCCTTACCCAGATGGCTCTTTGGGACAGCCTCCTAATCTGTATCGGAATACATTCCCTCTGCATCGGGACCGATCTATTTGCAACTCCCTCGCGTTTCTGGGCCAGGCTAGTATTATCTTCCCTGGCTTCGTCCAGTGGGAATTGTGTGCCATGGCGATTAGCCAGACCTGGAAGGGCACATCTTCATTACCATCATATGATGCCATGCTCAAATGGCGAGAGTGCCATCTTGCAGAACGACGCGCCGCTATTGCGAGATATAAGCCACGCGAAAACTCCACGTTTTACCCTACGTTGTTAAACATGGGAGATCATTTGCGGTGGGTAGATGAGACCGCTGGCGCCGGGATTTACCAGAATTTGAGTATGGCTTGGTTGAATTGGCGCGCTTGGAAACTGTGGTGGCAGGACAAAGAGCTTTATTACTTATGCACGAGAGGGCTATTTAGTCCTGCCATATGGCGACTTTTTGAAACTGGCAAGAGAAAGGCGATGCCAAGAGAGGAGTGTCGCGCGATGATTGTGAAGCAGAGCATGATGGCTGAACAGCTCAAGAACAAGGGAATAGGATCTAAAAAGATACTGTAGGGGAAATTTCCTGAATAACATAGACAGAAGCAGTATGAATTGTATTTGATAGTAATCAAACTCCAAGATTAGGATTGAAATGGTATATTTAACATCTGGAGAGCCATACACATGTTTTCAACTTGCTCCCCGTGATAATTAGAATAGGTTGGCTCGACAATCATCCAGGGAACAAGTCTGGGTGAAAAAATGCATCACACGATATGGAAGATATTGACCTCCAGTTTTGGATTATCTTTCCTGTGCCCCTTGATACATGGGTTCTGTGTCATGCTTACCTGATGACACTGGGAGGCAATAAACGCTTAATAGCGTCCATCTCTGACCGCAAATACAGGGTACAAAGTTGATTAGATCGGCATGGCACATACCCCGATTGCGGAGTTCAGAATGTAGTTCGCTAAAAGCCGAAGCCCACCCTTTGCGTGAGATGCTAAAAGTGGGAGCAGAAACTAGACTTAAAAGTAAAGGAAGTATGGACCACACTTAAAGGACTTAATTGTGATTGGACAGGAGTATTCCGTTTGATAAACAAAATCCAGAATTGATCAACCGAGACAATCGTAACCATGATCTGGTTTCAATCAGTATAGTAGATTGGCGACGTTAACATTATACAGCAGTATGACTTACTTTACCATACTATGCTTTCGAATTTTGTAATCTATATAGTGTATACCATCACCAATTTCAAAGCAAGAACCACATATGAATGAGGAGGGGAAATAAGGCGAAGCTCCGCTATCCATGCTCAATATGAGAATCGAGCTTGCAGTAATCATCTTTTTATGCTCTGCCATTACAATCTTACGAACCAAGAAGACAACATATATTTAAGCTTCTGTAATTGTACTAAGCCTGTATATATTCAACTAGTCTTATCAGGTTCCACAAATGATAGGAACAGTGGGGGTTATGCTGTAGGCAAGAGACGGATGTTTACTCTAACCCTTGGCATAAGAACGACATCTTTTTCCTTTGCAAAATACTCCTGCATTTTCCATTATTAGCTCTTGTTTTGACAAGCTGCTAGGTGTTTTAATTTACAACGATGGTCGACAGTAAGCTTGTATGCTGCCATGGCATACTCTTGAAGTGGATTATAGCACTACTAGCAATGGCAAGTTTGGCTGCGTCTTTCAATACAAGTCAGCAATTAAATCTTACTGAAGTATGATTCTACTCTCTGAAATTCGTGGCGGTATATACTAACAAGTCATGTGTCGCAGATCGCCCCAACACCTAGCCTCATCTGGTATCCGTGCTATTCCAACTTTTCGTGTGCCAAACTTGATGTATATATACCTTCTTACTGCTTATATTATATATTCACAGTATTTTTAGGCTCCTCTTGAGTATACGAGGCCTTCCGGCCCCAGAATTTCAATACCACTCATAAAGCTTGCGGCGAAAAACACAACCAAATACCGGGGAATGGTTTTGACCAATCCGGGTGGCCCTGGAAGCTCCGGAATCAATCAAATTGCACAATCTGGTGAACTGTTTCAATCCGTTATTGGTACAAATTATGATATAATTTCCTTCGATCCTCGAGGAGTTGGTTTTGCGACACCCATGTTGAATTGCTCGATACCGACTACTGTATCAAAAAAAAGGAGATCTATACAAGTTGAAGGTCCACACCTCAACAATTCGATATATGAAGACTATTTTGCCGAATATACTGAGCTAGGCACCATTTGTAAATCTGAAGCTGGCGGCCACGGAGATATTGGTCCGCATATGACTACAGCGGACAATATTCGAGACATGGTTACCATTGTCGACGCATTTGCACAAACTAACGACGGCCGCAAGGCTGTAAATGCGTCTTTGCTCAACTTTTGGGGCTTTAGTTACGGCTCTTATCTAGGGGAGACCTTTGCGTCCATGTTTCCAGAACGAGTTGGTCGATTTGTTCTAGATGGAGTGATCGATCCAGAAGATTACACCTCAGGACTAACTCTTAAAAATATACTGCACATGGATGATGTGTTTGCACTCTTTTTCGTGTATTGCAACCTTGCCGGCCCCGAAGCGTGTCCATACTATACCGGGAGTACAGCTATGGATATTTATGAACGCTTTGAAGCTTCCTTTTGGAAACTCAATCCCCAGAATGCTATCGCTCAAGGTTGGAAGAATGCCAGTTTGATACAGGACACATTGATGACTATTAAGACCGATATATGGCAATTTAACTATTCACCAATCGGTTCCTTCCCTTATACTTCAACTTTAGGGCTTGGGCTAGAGGAAATAGCGCAAAATCTTACAGAGGAAACAGTTGCAGAAGTTGTAGCTGGGATAGCAGCACAACAGGCAGAAACTACTACTATTACTATTGAAGATTTCTCGCAGCCGGCACTCAGCACAGCAATATGGTGTGGCGATGTAGGTGGTGCCTTGTATAACTCAACACTGGCACAACTAGAGCCATGGCTACAGACACTACAGAATCAGAGTGTCGTTGTTGGAGAACTCTGGAGCTTCGTTGGAATTGGTTGTGCAACATGGCCGATTCTAGGAAAAAGCAGGTATCTAGGTAAGCTCACATAATACAGCCTTTAAGCCACCTCTTTCTTTCTTACAATATAGCAGGTAAATTTGGTGGAGAGACTGAAAATCCAATTCTATTTGTCAGCAATACCTTCGATCCAGTAACTCCAATTGAAAAGTAGGACCGTGTCTTTTCCTTGATGATTCAAGTTGCTAACAAAAGTCACAGCTCTCGGAAAATGATTAAACATTTCAAAAACGCACAATTACTTGCTACAGATGGCATAGGTGTAGGTGTAGTCCAAATATCATCAGACTCTATATTCTCTTTCATCTTCAATCATACCATTTATATCGCCTATTCTCACGGTAGCCGAATAATGACTAATTTGATCTTTTTATAGCATACAAGTCAGGCTTCTAACAACTCTTGTGCTTATGCGAAGATTGGAGCTTATTTCCAAAATGGTACGTTACCAGGGAAGAGTAACTTTTGCGAGTTAGAAGCAGGCCCATTTGGGATTACTATCCCTGGGGGTCTAGAAAGGATTCAGGGCAGTAATAGTTTACAGTCTATAAAGGAAAGGATAAGAAAGCTGAAAAGGTAATGGAATAACTACATGTTATTATAAAGTGGTATCCTAGCTGTGAATGGAGTGTACAAGATTTACGGTGCACAACACACATCTTAGGGACCTTATATATCGCAAGGCTGCTATCATGAACGTCCCCGAATCTATTGCTGCAGTCAGCTTAGTATTCCCTTTAGAAAAAACCAGGCAAGACGAAGTGAGAAGTTTTAGAAATAGCTTTTCTTTTAAGGTTATAGGCAGCGTTGATGAATATTGTATCTTGAGCATAGAGTACTGCCTCTCGCACTTCCAGACCTTGGATTCTAGATGGTTTTCGCCTCGCCTGGTCTACAAGGGCCGGTTAGCACAAGCATGTAAGCCAGCATCATGGGGAAAAAAATATCCTAGTTTGTGCTAATAATTGTTCGAAGATCACCATTGACAAGGACGATGAATCTTGTATCAAAGCTAGTTATCATTTGGCAGGTTGTGGACCCGAAACACACCTATTAAGTGATAGTTAAGTATGGATCGCAGCATACCGGGTTGGATGTGCCCAGCGATGACATAAAGGCAGTCACGTGTGTGTTCCTTTCCTCCTCCGCATTGGTTGAGTTAAAGCCAATTAAATTAATACGGGGCGAAGTTCCATTATCGGCTGACCCGGATCTGCACTTTCCGGTTGGCTTCCAGCATCGACCCATATTCTCTGTCTCTGGACCCGAGTAGCTGCCGCTTTTATCTGAGTCGAGAGGGAGCATTCGCGAGTAGAGCCTAATATGCCTGAACCAAGCCTGAGTAACCCCAGAGTCAGCCTGCGCTCACCGGAATGTGATCCGTTTTTGCCCCCTGTGCGACTCCGAGTATAATTCCCTTCGTCCTGGCCCCTTACAAGGCTCTTACCAGAGCTACAAGTACTTGGACAGATCTCATTAAAGTACACGTGAACATTAATTCAGCCTCACGACTTAGCAAACATTCACCAACTCAAATCATTCGAATAGAAAACCTCCATTTACTAAGCAATTACTCATCTCTGTTATTCTAAGAGCTTACAATAAAACATACATAACTACTTTCTTACGAGTATTTCTATAGGGCTGTTAAGGAAAGCACAAACGGTTTTCTACAAGTATTTGAGACCTATACTGCTCTTATTCTACGAAGTAAAAGTAATATCTTACTAGCAACATTTTGAAGGTATCTAGAATTTTCACCAAAAGAGATTTGGAAATCGTATTGTACTTAAGAAACCATTGTAAAAGTTCATAGAGGCTTATCGCAGAATGTTATTTCGAACACTGAGTTACTGGCTTAGGTAAAAAATGAAACTATCTCCTGTTTTGGGTAAGAGAACGTTACACCCATGTACTGTACGGCGTTCCGTGCATTGAGGTAAAACAATGCAATTATAACAATGCTTTATATTGCATGCTCAGATACTCTAGTGGCATACCATCACATTAGACCTGACCTTTCATAACCATGGATTTTAAGCATCTCGTCCATTGGCATAAAAGGCTCGGTTGTCATTGGTATCCGCAATGTCCTGAACTCTCTGCCATAGCTTGTCTGCAAAAAACTCATCATCATCTCGATTAGACCCTTGAGAGAACTTGCCACCACCGAAGCCGCCTTCTTGAATTCGCTTCTTTGTCAAGGGTGGGCAGCCATTGGGGCTAGAACCATTGGGGCTGTGAAGATGGTTAACGAATTTGCACACATATGGAGTATAAATGACATTTAAAAAGGATTCATCTGAACATACTCCATCATTCGTTGATACGAATTTGCCAACCTTCCGAATTCCTCAGGATCAAGGTTAGATTTGATGTGTGAACGTCTTCTTTCGAGTTCGGCATCTGTGGGATGCAGCGCTCGGCCCTGGCTGTCGCGAGCCAGTGCCGTGACGCACTCCATTGATGGTGCCGAATATTGTGTCTGGGCTTGCTGAAATTGTGCTTTGAAAATCCTAAGCTTGTTGTTTACTATTTTACCACCCTGGAAGTTACGATATGCTTGAGGGACCCAGTGAGTATCACCAAAGACAAGCTTCGGTTGATCATGCTCTTATCAGTATCAACTCTCAACCATAGTCTTGATTTCTGAGAGATAAACTTACATATCCATCTCCAAGTTCATCAATAGCGCCTGGATAGCCGAAATTACGAGGAATACAGAACATTCTGTTATTTCCCAAGAGACGTTGCTCAGCCACTGTGTATGCCCCTGCTCCACCAAGCGGTGTTGCAATTATGCCAAGACTACAGCCTATGTATGCTTTAGTATTTAGCCTGCTCACTCTTTTATCTTCTTCGTCTTGTTCGCGGCCGTTTCCTAGTTCGGCGTTATATGGCGGATTGACACAGAGTTGATCAATGTAGAACGGGGCATGGACCCACACCAACCAGCGCCATGCTTCATGAGTGATTGCAGCGCCTGGAAACTTGGGTCTCCGGTTCCGGCTCCAATAGTCAACTTGATTTTTTCCGTCGAGTTTGGCTTGGAGCATTCGAGGATATGGAACCCTTGGATTTGGTGCAATCTTGTCATGGGCCATATCGTACTTATCAAAATAGGTGGTAGACCACACGTTGAATCCTTTTGGAGTTGCTCGTATATAGCATTGTTGACACAAACTCTTGGTATCAATGTAGTATATGTCTCTTAGAAGGTCATTATCGTGATTGGTGTCCTGGCTGAAGAAGCAGAGTCTTTCTGGAATGGCTTGCGCTAGGCCGGGGCGGATCTTGTGTGTGAGGGCATTGAATGCCGCCTGGCCCAGTGAGCTGAGATTCAAGAAATTCTACGTAACCTTGAATAAAGTACTCCGACGAAATATCACGGAACCCAGTGTCTAGCGGCTTACCAGAGCGGTCTCGATAATAACCGTATTGTTTTGGGTCTGACATGATAAAGTATTTCCCTAGAGGAGGGCGCGGAATATGTTGGTCGTTATTTGAAGCTGTATTATTTCGAGTTGTCTAACTGAATGAGTAAGTTTTATATATGTTTGTGCATTTAAATCCACAGAATGAGGCTCAAATGTAATGCACTAGCGGTGTAGTTCGAGAGCTTCGTGCCTGTACCTCGTTCCTTGGCTGCAGGACAATGTTACAACAAGACCCACTCCTTGTCAGCGATAAATGGGGAATTTAGGGGTCTAGGACTCGCTCCACCAGTTAAATCAAAAGTCAACTCGTCATCAAAAACCGCAGCAGCACAGGTTTAGTGAGGCATTTTCACAGATGCGCTGCTGCTGGACGCGGACGAGAATTGATAGGTGCTACGCCAGACTTCAGCCTCACCACTTTATCCGGTCTCCGACTTTATTTTTCTTTCCCCAATCTGATAAAGTGTTTCCCCTTTCGCATGAAGCAATCTGTAATCAATTCATGTCTCAAACTTTAAACGGGCTGTCCTGATTGTCCGCTCATCATGTTATTTTCGACTACCCCGCAATCCCTCAAGGAGTGGCAGCCATCAGCATCGATGCCATTGGTTTTGTAACTACTAGGTGTGAGTGTGCTCTGTTGGAATTTGACTACTCTCATGATGACATAGAATTCTGATGTGAAATCCCAACATTTCTACAGTAGTTTACCGCTTTCGATCGCAACGCTCATACTTTTGTTTCCTATCGGCATGCCTGCCATACTATTTAAAGGGGAAATAGTAATACTATTCTTAAGGATACCTATGTTTAACCCAAGTATACCGTGACGAACCACTAGGTATATTTCGGAAGGCGTTCAGTTTAGGATCCCTGGGGGTTTGGGCTCTTTGAACAATATCGTCACAACTTGTCAAAAATTTACATCATGCTCGAGCTGCTCTGGTTGCTCTGATGAGTTGCTTAGGTTGTTCTAGGGTGACCGAGCCAAGGGGTGAGCCGAGCCTGTAAGAGCAGCAAGCCTACTAGCCGAATCCAAACATAAGCAAAATGGACCGTTAAAGCCTCGGTTTTTCATGTATATAAAGTAATTGCTGCTCGTTTTATCGCCCTTCTTGGAGTTCCTGCGGAAGAATATTTGTGCTTTCAATAATCTAACTATGGATACGGCAACGATCAAGAATCCTCAACTTTCTGGGGAAGGGCATCCTTATTACCCTCCAGGCTTGGCTCTTCTAGCTTTTGTTTCGAACGATATAGCACTATCAATCCTCATCTCATCATTCGCCGGTGCAGCAGGGCTTATCTTCTGGTTCACTTCTCTTTTAGCACGAACTGTCCGACCGAGTATTAGCAACGGTCAGAAATGGACTGCCATGTGGTTTATGCTCTGTGGATGTATTCATCTCTTCTTTGAAGGTAGGAGAAGTCTAGCACTCCGGTACTTCCGCTAAACAAACATAGGCTACTTCGCCATTAATAATGCCCAAATGCCATCACGAACTCATCTCTTCGGACAGTTATGGAAAGAATATGCGAAGTCCGATCGACGTTACATGACTCGAGATTCTTTCGTCGTCTGTATGGAAACGGTAACTGCATTTTGCTGGGGGCCGCTGTCCTTTCTTATAAGCTGGTTGGTAATTAAGGATCATCCGCTTCGGTATGGCCTTCAGATTATCACCAGCACAGGCCAACTCTATGGAGATGTTCTTTATTATGCAACGTTTTTCTTTGACGAAGCTATCTATGGAGAAGTATATTGCCGGCCCGAGGCATTCTACTTTTGGGTATACTATATCATGCTCAATGGTTTCTGGATTATCATTCCTTTGTGGGTGATAGGCCAGAGTACTAGTGAGATTACGGGTTTAATTCAGGTGGCGAGGAAAGTCAAGAAGCAGGCGTGATGGAAACACAATGGACATGGTTTCAGATCTTTGTTCTAGCTCTACCTACAAATATTGTGGGTTATATTGCGAGGTTTAGAGTAAAGAGGGCAGAAAATGGGATAGATTACAGGTATACAGGGAAGAAACTATCAGTCTCCAAAATTAGTTACCTAATTAGTGGTGGCATTTTAAAGTCTTTTTTTCATCCAGACTTTGGAGGCATTTTTGAGACTTTCAGTTAAGTGGGTGGCTTTAAGTAGATCTGTTGAGGCATGACGCTAGTTTGTAAATGGCCCTTGTTGTTTATGTATGCATTGAGCTAGGCGATTCAAGCTACTTGGAATGAATTGACTGCGAAATGGGCTTGCCAGACTTCTAAATTAATAATTTCAATGATCACCATATTGCATCCAGGTTGTGTAAGTGATTGCTTCTTAGAATTGCATACATAACATAAATTTGTACGAAGATTTTCATACGAAGAATAAAATAAAAGTCTGTTCGAGCTTTCTAAATATAATTATCTAGTCTTAGGATTCTAGTCTGCTATAATTTATAGCCTGTAAGCGAGGAGAAGGACTTTGACTTTCACTCGTAACATCAATATTCAAGTGTTCGTATTGTCAATAGTTATGTTTATTCACAATATTTATCAAAACTCATTATAAAGAAAAGTTCTATATGCTTCCAGAGAGTCTCGCGCAATGATTAGCTTTAACCGCAGAATGTAACTATTCAGACGCCAACTCAAAAGACTTTCCTATCGATCCACTCCGAGAGTTTGCTCTGGTCTTTAGGCACATATGTGGCTTCATACTCATCAATTTCTTCCCTGATGCCACCCAAACTTAGATCGGCCATTCCCGGTCTGATATACTTCGTCTTCTTGTACACCTTCCAGAAGATGAAAGCGATAGGAAAGAAGCCAACCATGGTATAGCTGAGAAAGAAAGTACGCAGACTGAATGGAGTTGAGTCATGCACAAAGTTGGCCCAGCCGTTCGCTAGCATTCCAAAGACACAGAACCCCATTGCCACGTAAGAAGTATATGGTTGAAAGCGACCTTTGTAAGGGAGGGTATTACGATCGATACCTTGCGCTTGAAGAGCCGCATAGAAATGGCGATAAGTGACAGCAGTGGCACAGTAATTTATCATTTGGCACGCAGTGACCAAGCTTACAAGCCAGCTGATGACCTTTGCACTTGAAGTCTTGACGTCCAGGAATGCTAGTGCGCAGGCTGATAATCCGGCAATTACGGCGTAGTATGGAATCCCGCTCTTCAGTGTCTTGGTGAAGAAGGAGGGCGCTTTGCGGTCGACCGCCATTCCGTATAAGGTTCGGGAAACAGCATAGATATCACCGTTGCCAGAGGAGAAGACGGATGTTAGGATACATGCGTTGACGATGTGAGGAAGGACTCGGATTTTGAGATTCTGCATCGCGATAACGTATGGGGAACTAATGAACACGCATATTAGCTTTCATGGTGTCACAATAAATTTAGGGTCACTAACGCAGCCGTTGTTCCTGAACCACTGATCTTTCCATCAACGATGGCTACTAGAGTTTTATCGTTGGATGCGACGAGAATTCCCATGGCGATTGCGGAGCCAATGAAGAAGATTATGAATCTCCAAACGACATGTTTAAAGGCTTTCGGCATAACCTTTCTTGGTAGTTCGGCCTCGCTGGCAACCATGGATATGTACTCAGGTCCGTTATAGCTAGATGCCATTAGTAATGAAGCTGGGATGATACAGAATTTTCCCCTACGTGAAGGCAGCTTGAAGAAGACCAACTAAGACACCCAAGAATCTTCCACCGGAACCATCTTCCTTATATTCGACGAACGCACCCTAGTAGCTATGGTTATTGGGTGATCTTTCAGACATAATGCATTTACTCACAGGATTATTCCAGTATCGAAAGCCAAAGCGATCGTGGAGCGGATTTCCGCCGAGCATGACAATGAAGGTGAAAAGGAGAAGCCCCACCATCAATGCAATCTTGAAGGTTGACATACACATCTCGGTGATGCCAAAATATCGTACATTGATCAAGTGAAGAAATGCATAGCAGACCGTAACTGCAACGATCATTGCAGCTGCAGGAATTGCATCAGTCCAATAGTGCAGAAGAAGATTGAAGGCGACAATCTCGTATGGTACGAGGAGAGCTGTGGTTCAAGTCATGGTTAGCAATCCAATGCAAATAACAGACATAGAAAATCATGCACCTTCTTTGATGAAGAAGTTCCAGGACATGGCGAAACCGAGAGCATCATCAACCCATAACCCACTCAGTGTAATGAATGGGGATGGGATGGGCAAATAGCAAACCATCTCTGCAAAACACTCGTTGACACACCACATAACACCACCCCAAATGATAAATCCAATTAAGAGGCCAGCAGGGCCACCGTGCGGTAGCACGGTTCCCATTTGGACGAAGAGCGCTATGTAAAATCAGCTCAAAGCGTCGTTAATCCGGTTCTTGAATTCCCTACAGGTGCCAATCGTTGTTCCCATGCAATACATCTGCACCTCTTTAGAACGCAATTTTCTCTTCAGATGTTGTGCTCCCGACTTCAAAACATCAGACGATCCTTCCATCAAATCATTGTCGTTGACATCGGGAATGGAATCGGAGGCAGTCTCAGCCGCCTTCGGGATAGATGCATTTTTTTCCATTTCAATTGATGGACAATAAGAAATGTAGAAATCGTTAGTGCAAATAGATTCCACGGGTAGCCTGAAGATCGGAAGACCTCACACGACCTTATAACCTTTCGACAATACGCCAATCACTTATTCCAATATACGGAGAGCCGTTTATCATGCCTAGGGATCACTCCTGATGGAAATCGGCAGGTAAAATGATATAAAGATACCGGGGAAGCTATGCTCTATGTATTTGCACATGATTCCCTCTTAGTCTGTACTGTCGGGCAAGAATAGATGTGCTCTTTCAAGGGACCTAATTAAGCTATGCTCACGATAAGACAAAATACGGGCGATAAAGCTTACGAGTTCTTTCCTATCGAGTCCACACCTAGCAAACCCACTTCTACCAAACCCACACCCACGGATCTATAGAATACAAGGCTTATATCCGTACACCCCACCCTAACCCAACCCCACAAGTCATAGAAGTAAATACCGTAGATACCGTCACGGAGTATATCTGCATTCTGCTGCTGCGGCTGCCCGCTCACTGAAGGTAGTGAGATTGAAAAGGCAGGGCAAAGGGCGGGCAAATGTAGAGGGATCATCCCAGATTTTCAAGAGGGACAAATCCACTTAACATGTTGGAGTAAGTCAGGTGATTTCGTGATTCTCTTTCCATGCCTTGTGCCAAGACTCATGCTTTATACCGTAGACGGGCCGGTCTTCATAGACGGACGCTTTCTGAGTCGTGCAAATACTAATAACTCGAATAAGTTATCCTAATCCTTATCGCGCGCTTCCATATTTGCCCGCACACCCCCACCAACTTGGTTGCCTTGCCCTTTCAATACGTACGACAACATGTGTGTTTTTTAATAAGCAATTTCATGATTTGAGTCTATTATATGGCCTGACCTAATCTGACCTGACTGAGGTGTCAAAATACGGTGCCGGTACTACCACGGAGGTTCTACGTGCTCGAATTGTAATAAGTTGATCATATCCTGACTTTGTGGTTGGAATCTTCTTGGGCATAATCAACTACTCCTATCCGTAACCATGGCTTCTGAAGTCGAACATCGCTCGGTAAAGCTCTTGATCATCGGTGCAGGTAAGAAAAAAATCCGGCTCTGTTTTATTGATGGACTTATCTGACGTAAACAGGTACCACTGGTCTATGCACCGCCAAAACATACCTTGAACTTGAACCAGAAACCGATTTCGTGATCCTGGATGATGTAGGTTTTTCCTTAACGCACATAAGTCGTAAATGTTGTTATACTTATTTCGGCCCAGAAAACAACTGTCGGCGGGGTATGGGCAGCAGAATGCTGCTACAAAGGCCTCAAAACCCAAAATATGGTTGGCAGTTATGAGTTCTCTGATTTCCCCATGGACTCAAAATATGGTCTTGCGCCAGGTCAACATATTCCAGGTATTACAATGCACAAATATCTCACAGATTATGCAAACCACCACGATCTCGTGCGCCGAATCAGATTTCGGACTAGAGTAGTCGAGATAGAGAAGCTTGATAATAGTACTTGGAAAGCGCTAGTTCAGGAGACTGGTGTAGATGGGGCTATTAAAGAAGTCCTTTATGACTGTGAAAAGATCGTTGCAGGGACTGGTCTATCTTCAGTGCCAAATCCAATCTCTATTCCTGGAATGGAAAGCTTCGATAGGACTATCTTGTCTGCAAGTCAATTAACGGAAAAAGCTCCTGTTTTGCTGAAAGACCCTGCCGTAAAAACCGTCACTGTACTTGGGGGTTCAAAAACAGCTTATGATTCCGTGTTTACATTGGCTTCAGCCGGCAAGAAAGTAGAATGGGTTATCCGCAAGTCAGGTATTGGACCATTGTGGATAACGCCAGAATTCATTCCTCTAGGACCTTGCAAGATCAAGCCAGAGACCTTGGCAACGATTCGATTCATGACTTGGTTTAGTCCTTGCTTATGGGGTAGTGCAGATGGTTATGGATTTATTCGAAAATTCCTGAATAAGACGCGTTTGGGAAGATTTTTCATGCACCAGGTCTGGGAGAAGCTGAGAAGGGATGTCGTGGATGTTAATGGGTATCGAAAACATCCGGCACTGGCTGCTCTAGAACCAGATGAAGGGTGGGTTCAGCCTGTCTTGATATTTGTCCAGAAAATTAACAGTGACCTAGTATTTTTTGGACTGGCAGGGTCGGCATTCATAATTACGAGACGGATATCCATGAGCTGCTAAAATCAGGCCAAGTAACAGTGCGTCGAAACGACGTCTCACATCTATCAGATGCTGGAACCATAAATTTTGTCGACGGAACAAGTCTCCAAACAGATGCACTCATCGCTATAACAGGTTGGAAAATCACCTCAACCATCAAATTCACACCTGAAAACCTCGAAGCAAAACTCGGTATTCCGACGGATAAGCTCACCGACAAAGAAACAGCATTTTGGGATGATCTTGATACCAAAGCGGATGCTCATGTAGTCGATCAGTTTCCATACCTTCAAATCCATGCACCGAAGAGAAAACTCCCTATCAAATCAGCCGTAACGCCCTTTCGTCTGTACCGGGCAGTCGCACCTCCAGGCCTAACAGCCACTGGCGACCAATCTATCGTCTTTCTCAAGATGCTAGGCACAACATCCAATATGACACTGACAGAATTGCAAGTCCTCTGGTCCTACGCATATCTCGAAAACAAACTCAGCATTGATCAAAAAGACGTATACTGGCAATCGGCATTGATGAGCAGATTTGGTAGACATAGAACTCCGTGTGGGTTTGGAGCATGGCATCCCGAGATGAATTACGATGCTGTATCATATTCAGATTTATTGCTGAGCGATCTGGGACTGAGCGGGAGGAGAAAGCCCACGTTGCTCAAGGAGATCTTTGAGGGTTATTCTATTCATGATTATAAGGGGGTTGTGCAAGAATGGAAAAATGCGCAGCAGAAAAAGCTTTGTCAATTTAAGTAGATTAGTAGTACAATTATATTTATCGCACTTCACTTTCCATCCATACAATCTGTGAGGTTCTTGCTCTCGGCGATTAATAGTGGCTGAAACAGGATTTGGGGGTTATTACCTAGAGAGACACTATTTCCCCTGAAATATACCGGATATCACTGATGCGGATTTCAACAATCTCAAAATCTGAAATTTTCAAATCCGTCGGGATATATAATTTGTGTTTGACTTTACAAAGAAACTTTGAGGGTAAAATTAGGCCGTGTTCGTTTCTATATTTTTGCTTGTACTATCTACAATGAGGATTCTATCGCGGCAAGCTCGGCCATAATGGATCTTATTTGACTCTTCGTATCTTCTGAAGCCGGTCCATAAGGAGTTCTGGGCTTCAATTTCTCATCCGCACCCTCAATTCCTGCAGCTTTCGCACTAAAGACAGCTGCAGCATACTTTGTGCTTGCAATTCCAGCCTTGCAAGGACTCTCAGCCAATGCAGCAATCCTATGCAACTTTAGAGCTTCCTCGAACTTCCCTTCGTTATATAACGAATAAATCTTAGACAAACTCTTCGGGAATACGTTCGCGAACGCAGCAATACAACCAGCAGAGCCAACCGACAAACCACCAATAAGGAAATCCGACTGTCCGCCAAATGTAGCGAACTTGGAAGAAGGAAGTGAAGCCGCAAGCCGTGTGATCTTGCCCACAGAAGCACAAGTCAATTTAACGCCGACAATATTCTCATGCTTCTTTGCCAGTTTTGTGATGAGGTCGGAGTCCATATCGACGCCGTTGCAGACACCTGGGAAATTATAGAGAACTATCGGAATAGGTGAAAATGCAGAGACATCGGCGTAGAATTTCTCGATGACGGCGGGCGAAGTTGCCTTGCCGAAATAAGCGGGTGGCAGCACAAGCAGATAATTTGCGCCTGCTTTTGCGGCGTCGGCAACAAGCTCAAGAACTTGTTTTGTCGAATGCGCTCCTACGCCGGCCATAATAGGGAATGCCGGTCCTACTGCCTCTCGAGCGGCCGCGATGAGGGCATATCGCTCTTCGCGAGTGAGCAGGAAGGCTTCGGCGTTAGTCCCTAGGATCACGAGTCCTGCGAGACCAGTCTTCGATAAGTATGCATCATATTGCTTTTGAGCGATGAGATCGAGAGTGTCATCATCGTGATTGAAGAAGGTGACAGCGGGGCACCAGACGCCTGAAGGTGGAACGGAGCCCATGATAGAAAATGTGAGAATGCTATTTCTTTCGTTTTTGTCCTGTCAAGATATGGAAATCCTTCCCTCTTATCAAACTGAAATGTATTCAATTATTTCTACCTGAAAAACCATCATCTTGTAGGGAAATTAAGAGCTTCGCCATGGAGGGCTAGAGGGCAACGGCGTTGTTCGGCATCGAATATGCACCCCGCGTATGCACCGTCGGGCAGGGAGTATAATTCTACGGCGAAATTCCTTTGAAGGATATGAGATCGGGTTCCACTCCTTAAGAGGAGCCTACATAAGTTGGTAACAGTAGTAAAGACGGAGAAGACACTGATGCAAGCTCAGACGACGAGAGCTTGCCCGGATCTTAAGCGAGCGGGCAAGACATCTTTGAAGAGCGAAGAACTGTAGACTATCAGCCCTATTTCCAGTGAGAAGGGAAATTGATATTCCCGGTACCAAACTGGGTCTTTCACATTTACAGTGTGTGTATCAATCAGCCCTATCTCAAAACGAATCTTGTCCGAATGTCCAGAGCCATGAAGGGAAGAGTGGGTCTCATTCAATCGCCCGAGACTAATGCCTGGGTATATCCGCCCCGCCAGCAAATTCGGCCAAGTCCTATCTTCCTTCAGACGAAACACCTCCAGTGGGGATATCTTGCTCACGTGAACGCTGATTACACTTCACGTTCCATTGAACTGCATATGACGATAGCGATAAGGTTCAAAGGAAATTTCTCGCAAGCTGCGGAGAGATGCCGCACTTTGCTCGATCTTTACACACACAATCAAAGTTCCAACAAGATGAATTTCCAATTACCGTGTGTCGCTGCTACTATTGAATGTGATCTCCTTATCACAAATGGAATTATTGTAAGTCGCAAGTCCTGTAGAAGGTCGGTCTCATATTAACTGCCACAGGTGACACCAAGTGAACTGATATATCCTCCAGCATCCGACATTGCTGTTCAAGATGGAAAGATACTTTGCATCGGATCCCTATCTGGGATTTTTAGTGCAAAGCGCACAATAGATGCCGAGGGCGGATATATAACTCCTGGCGGAGTTGACACGCATGTGCATTTGGATCAAATTAGCTTGATCGGTGCTGTTGGGGACAAGTTTGAGACAGGGACAAGGAGTGCTATAGCGGGTGGAACGACCACTATTATTTGCTTTGCCCTACAACAAAAAACTGAAGAGAGTGTGCTTCCTGTTGTCGAAGCATATCACAAAAAGGTAGGAAATTGCCCCGTTGTTTTGTTTGTATATCCGCTGACAAGAACAAGGCTGTGAATCTTTCATATTGCGACTATTCGTTCCATGTGATCCTTACAAATCCGACGCGCTCCATTGTCGAACAAGAGCTTCCAATTCTAGTGGAACAAGGCATCACGTCCGTAAAACTCTACATGACCTACGACGCGATGAAGCTTGGCGATCGGCAAATCCTCGATGTCATGATCGCCACACGAGCGCTGGGCATGACTACCATGATGCACGCCGAAAATGCGGATATGATAGCGCTTATCACTGAGCAGCTCATTGAGCAAAACAAGACTGACCCATATTACCACGCCATTGCTCGACCCAAGATTTCCGAAGACGAAGCAACATACCGCGCCATTGCAATGGCCCAGTTGATTGATGCGCCGATACTGTTAGTCCATATCTCATCTGCAGTTGCAGCACAACACATTAAAAGGGCACAGACGAAATTACTGCCAATCCATGCGGAGACTTGTCCGCAATATCTATATCTCATGTCCGATAGCTTGCGGGGTGAGAATTTTGAAGGTGCTAAACACGTGTGCTCTCCACCGCTGCGGGACAGCATGGCTGATTTGGATGCTTTGTGGGAGGGCATCGCCAACGGAACATTTACAACATTTTCCTCGGACCACGCGCCCTTTTCGTTCAATCATCCTCAGGGCAAACAGCTTGGAGTCAAAGATGGTATTGCGAGGTTTACCAATATACCGAATGGACTCCCCGGCGTTGAGACGAGGTTGCCGCTCTTGTACAAAGGGACGCAAGCGGGGAGAATCAGTATACAGAAGTTTGTCGAAGTGGCATGTGCGAATCCGGCGAAGCTTTACGGTCTGGACAAGAAAGGCAGCATAGCACCGGGTTACGATGCGGATATTGTGATCTGGTACAAAGATGCGGCGTTCACACCATTCAAATTGACAAATGAGATGCTGAACCATAATATCGACTATACCCCCTACGAGAACATACAATTCGGAAACTGGCCACGATATACACTTATCAGAGGAAGCGTTGTCTGGGCTCGTGATGAAGGTGGAATAATGGGTGACAAGACATATGGCAAGTTCGTGAAGAGGAGTAAAGCTGGGCTAATGCAGCCGAGAAATAAGTTCGAGAACGAGTGGATTCCGCAGTATAAAAGCCAGATTCCAAATAGTAGTACATAATGACATTTGTTCTTCAACTCGAGCCCCTCTAAGACTTTAATTCCTCTCGGGTGTAGTGACTCGCAAAATATCATTTATTCCAAGGAAGTCTTTAGAATCCCGCCAAAACATAAAGCTTTAAATCAGTTCATGTTTGCATATTATTAGTGTATAAGTTCCATATCGATATATTATTGAAGGCCACCGCTGACTTCGATGACACTCCCATTCATGTACCGACTTGCATCGCTGAACAAAAAAGCAACAACGTCGGCAATCTCCTGAGCAGTGCCCACCCTGCCCAGCGCCACCCTTCCTCTTATCTTCTCTAACTCTTCAACGCCAGCAACCACACTCATATTTGTAGGCGTTTCTACCGCCCCCGGACATAAAACATTAACTCTCACACCTCTTGGTCCCAACTCTAATGCCATACTTTTCGAGAAGCCTATTACGGCTGCTTTCGTCGCGCAGTAAACAGATACCTGCGCGGACGGCCGGAGTCCGGCTGTTGAGGAGACATTCACGAACGAGGCACCCGAGACGAGATGCGGGATGCAGGCACGGGTGACGTTGAAGAGGCCTTTAAGATTTGTAGCGATGAGTTTATCCCAGTACTGATCCGTAATCTCCTCGGTTGGAATCCTCGTCGGGTTTACTCCCGCACAGTTAAAGATGTGATCAATCCGGCCGTACTTTGAAATTATGCTCGTTACGAAGTCTGATACAGCACATGTGCTGCCTATGTCGAACACGGATGTGAGGTGCTGTTTTGCAGGGGTGATTTGACTGTCGGTACATAGAGTGCACGTCTCCTGGACAGAGGAGGCGCTGATGTCGGACAGGGCGAGGGTGGCACCCAGAGAAGCCATTTTGATGCTTGTTGCACGGCCGATACCACTTCCAGCACCTGTGACAAGGACAACCTTATTCTCAAATGATTGAGCCATAATGGTGACGATTGTGACGTGAATAGCGTTCAGGCGAGTCTTCCTTCGCTCAGATTCTGGGGAGTACGCTGGCCAAGCAGAAGCGTGAAGGGTTCAGAGGCTCACCAGATATTCAAAATGGCTGATAGTACACGTCCTCTCAACCTCTCACATGATTATGGCCATAAAAATGTTCTCACTCCTGCGAATTATTTGCATAAACTAAGATAACTTTCATCATCTTCGGCCCCGTTGTGTATCAGCAATGCTCTGCCGACTCTAGCATCCGCGTAATCACTTTCTTGTACTAGCACCGGCCAACCTCCTTAGCCGGATATCCAAATCAACTCTTCATATCTTAAGCCGAAGTTCCTCCAAGGCCTAAGAAAACCGCAACATCTTCCCGTCGTGGTGGAGGGCAGCCCAGCCGGGCGCTGATGGTAGGCCGAGAGCGAAATCAAGGTCTCGCCGTTGTTCTGTCCGAACCCACCCCGCTGAGCATATTTGCCGATGCAGCGATAACGATAAACATTATATATGCCGAGTTCCGGTCGAAAAATTACTTAGCAGGTAGCCAATCAAATATTCGCGATAGAGAAGCGCTTTGCAGTAAGTCAGAATATCACCACATCATGGTTACATGAGGGTTAGATAAGCCTCGGAGCAGGAGGGATTAGGCGGCCCACAGCTAAAGGCACGCGGCTATAGGATTAAACTATAAGATTTTTGCTGTTGACTCTTTCTGTTGGAATATCGTTATTAGATCATCATACGACTCCGGTTGGAGATCATGTGATGCTGCAAATGAGGGAGGCCCCCCCCCCCCCCACATCACATTGACAGCCGAATCATCTATATTATTACACCACATTTTGGCCTATATTTACAATTGAAATTGGGTGCTTACCAACACTTTCAATATAATTTTCAATTAAGTGTACTATATTCTATTTCGGCCACGTTGAAATTTATGGTGGGCAATTCCTGGGTTGCAGATTTAATTAAAATTCTTTATAGTTCGAGATAATAATGTTAGAGACATGGTTGCATCCAACTATCATGACGTAGAATTTCGCAATATAGTCTTCTAGGTAATTTCTCAAGTTTTAGAAAACAGTTAACACAGTCACTTTTAGAGCCCCGAGTTTTGCGGTAGCTCCAACTATAGCTTAGGGCTGGTATGCTTTTTAATCATAATTTCATGGTACAAACCATCAATATGCTTCTTGAACATTTTACGAGCCTCATATCGCTTGAGTTTAGCCCTATAAAAAATCGACTCATTAGCTATAATATAAGTATCAAACATTCGGGAAGTTAATACGTACGTTGGAGTCAGTAGGTTGTTTACCATTGTAAAGGGCTCAACTTCTAGATGTACTCCTCGCACCCTTTCATAACTATTGAGTCCGTTTTTCCTTCCGATATCTTCCAAGATGTCAACCAGCGCACACTTCACCTTCTCATCCCTTGCGGCTGTGTTAATCATAGTTAACTGACTTGGTTGTATATTGGCATTTAAAATTCGTCCCGCAAATGGTGCAAAGGTAGCTGGATCCACGCCAAAGATGGCAACAGGAAAACTTTGTGACGAATCCCCATGCACATATGCCTGTGTTAGCAAGTTACAATGGGCCAGATAGACATTCTCAATCCGTTCAGGTGAAATATATTCCCCTTGGGCCAGTTTCAACAAATTCTTCTTCCGATCTATAATTCGAAACCTCCCTAACTCATCTACCTCAGCAATATCGCCAGTGTGGAGCCAGCCGTCTTTATCGATAGCCTTGCTCGTTTCTTCTTCATTCTTGTAGTACCCACTAAAAAGTGTATTTCCCCTTAGCAAGAGTTCGCCGCGAGGGTTTGGGCTATCCGTGACGAGATACTCCATTTCTGGCACGGACTGGAGGCAGGCTTCACTAGATGGCGCAACACCACCACAGTTGCCTGTTGAAAAGTCCCTGCCCACCTGCGCCATGGCAATTGCGTGGGTCTCCGTAAGACCGTAACCTTGGATAACTTCATTCCCAAAGACTGCACGAAAGAGCTGTTGAAGGCTGGGGTCCAAAGGAGCTGATGCGCTGACCATACGTCTTGCTCGCTGCAAACCAAATGCCTGAATCACTTTGGACCTCCAATGAGACTCGAGGATTGTGTATCTATTATTAACTGCCCCCTTGGAAGCAGGGAGATTGAGACTGGCGAGTTTCTTACTGATTATTAAACGGCTGATGGCGTCATTGACTCCTGATCCCATCTCTGTGGCTTGTCTAATGGCGGAACCGAACCGATTGTACAATCGAGGTACTGAATTGAACCCGGTTGGTTGTAGGAGCTTCATATCGTCTGTAATTGCAGCAACATCGCCATGAAAGTAACCTACTGCCGCTCCTGCAAAAAAAGCAGCATGCTCTGCAACCCTTTCGTAGATGTGTGCGAGAGGGAGGTACGAGAATATGATATCGTCGCAAGTTGTGTCGAAAATTAGACGTCCAACAGAAGCAGCAGTTACTGCGTTTGTATGTGTAAGAACCACACCTTTTGGATTTCCCGTAGTCCCGGAGGTATAATTTATGGTAACAATATCCTCAGGCTTGGGATGTTTAAAAGCAATGTGTGATCCTGATCCGATTTCCTCGACATCAGACATTGCACAGATCGTAATCCCCACATCTTCAGCCAGAGAAGTTAGCAAAGATAGTTTTGTTGTTCCATCAGGCTCTCCTTCTTCTATTGGGTCTACAGATATGATTATCTTCAATGTCGGACAACGTGGTGCAATTTTAAGCAAGGTTGGGATGTGAGTAAGCGATGATACTACACAGGCCAAGGAGGTATGGTTGATTATATACTCGGTAGTGCCGGGTCCCAAGGTCTCGTATATTGACACGGTAAAGAGGGATTGAGACATGCATCCCAAATCTGGATATACTATTAACATTTATCTAGGTTTTCCTGAACATCATATCTCACCTGCGATCTGCCATTCTGGTCGGTTAGAGCACCACAGACCTACCCCAAATTTCTCCTGAGTGATACCTACTTGCTCATGTAGTTCTCGGATACCTGCCCCGAAGACCTTTCGCCTCTCGGCTACTTCTCTGTAGGACATCCATTGATATGCACCCCATACTCTTGCTCTCGAATCCCATCTTCGACTCCCTAAACACTTCGAATTTGGTCTTCTCTGAGCGGAAATTTCGAAGAGGTCTTGAAGGGTTGTGACCCGGCGATCGAGTGTGCGTAAGAGCGGACCTTCAGTGTATCTCCAGTGCCGATAGATTGGACCCCGTGATTTGTCCTTATCTTCGCTGCTGGGACGGGGTATTGAATACGGTTTTCCTGAAGCAGGAGGTTTTTGCAAATGGCGATGGAGTGCATCCGGGCTTAGAGACTCCATGAAAGCCATTTTTATAAATGGAGATTTGGTTGTGACACTTTGTACAAAACGGATGGTATGCTCAGTTCTACTGAAGAAATGATATGACACTCGTAGCGTAGGAACTAATAGACGTGTATCGTTATGAGGAGGCTAAGAATCCTGCCATGCTTTTCACTACATACCACTCAATCTTGGCCAATCTGTATATAGGAGGGCTTGGCATAGTTAAAGCTGAATGGCACTAGGAATTACTTCTATGCGGATTCTGTCTTACGTTCGCTCTCAATACTGCGGGCATGCTTTTTCTGACCCTCACCTCGACGTACGAAACCAGTTACAAGATATATGTTTGACGTACGAAAAATAAACGCTACTTCGGGCTTTCGGGAAGCAAAATAAAGCTAGGTCGGTAAATGAATTGACTGGAACGGTACGACCAATCATCATCTTATGTCCGTTTATTTTTAGCAATAATATAGACACCTTTAAAATAATATCTTTGTCAGTGAAGGGGTGGGGGGTGCGCATACAGCTATATCAGGACAAAGAAAGATATCCAGATAGCAACAAGTAAAATATATCATAATTCTTATTCGCTTCTCTGTATACCGTGCCTTAGCAAAAGTCTCCGAAGTATCTGGGGTTGGATTTCAATATCACTTAATCGCAGGTTTACTGCATAATAACCGAGACTTCAGGGTGACGAAGATTTCGGTGACCGATCATTATTACATCGCACTAGTTCATTGCCAACAGCCGAAGTACCAACCAAGTAATAAAGTGTGAAGAGTTCATTCGTATGATCCACCACCTTCGGTGATCGAGGGTATGTAACGGTGAAAGGTATACTTAGTTGGAAATTTGATGGGAGATCCTGATGGGTCGTGGCTTATGTCATCATTAAGGGCTTTCACACATGGGAACTTTGGACTTGAAATGGCATATACACATGAATTGCACATTTTTATATACTAAATTTCAAACGCAAAAGGCAGAAGTTAAATTTCACAATATGGCAAAGAACGGGAAATATGGTAATGGAAAGAAACCTGTTACCACTAGAGAGCACACCGAGCACACTCCACTTCTTGAAAACCGCGGTGCTCAGTCCTTTGTCTATACCAACTTTCAGGATACAGAACTTGGAAATGAACACAATGATTATGAGGGTGGGGTTGAAACCGCACCCACAGACTTAAACGCTTTCCAAATTGGAGGGTGTGGGTTGGATCCGGAGTCACAAGAAATATCCATATTACCGAGTGGACAAGACCATAAAGCCAGTAAAAAAACAATAAAAACGTCCTCTCTCGCAGCAGAAATATATTCAACTGATCCAGAATCCTCGGATGGAGAGACCGTAGAGGCATCTAAGAGTCCCTATTTGGGTGGAGTCAGTGTCTCAAAATTCTGGCTCATTTACGCAGGCATACTATCCAACTCCTTCATTTCCACGTTCGACTCAACACTGATGGCATCAACTCACCCTGTTATTACGTCCTATTTCCATGCATCAAATAGTGCTTCATGGTTGTCGGTGGGCTTTCTTCTGACTTCCACCAGTTTTCAACCGTTATTTGGGAGACTATCCGATACCGTAGGCCGAAAGCCGCCTTACCTTTTTACATTGGCTGTCTTCCTGCTGGGAACAATCTGGTGTGCCACTGCAAAAAGCATGATCTCCCTCGTGCTTGCTCGTGCAGTTTGTGGCTTGGGGGCAGGAGGCATGATGTCCATGAGCTCAATCATTACTTCTGATCTCGTGCCAATTGAGATTCGTGGAGCCTATCAGTCGTATGTACATATCGCATTTGGTGCTGGGGCTGGCCTAGGGGCAGCAACTGGCGGTTTGATTGCCGATCGTCTTGGTTGGCGATGGGAATTTGGAATTCAAATTCCCCTTCTCGCGGTACTTTTCCTGCTTGCGTGCTTCACAACACCCAAAGACCTCGGAATAGGAGCAGGTGTCACAAAAGATGGCTTGTGGGAGGCATTGAAGGCTTTCGATTATAGAGGGTCGATACTACTTACTTCCTCTATCACATTCCTCATTCTAGGTTTGGTATGTCAGCATAACCTCCTCAAATGCGATCTGAATCGCAACTGACGAAAGATAGAATCTAGGTGGTAACGTGTATGCATGGGGTCATCCCCTTGTGATTACAGTTTTTGTGCTGTTCGGTATCTGCTTTCCTCTTTTCGTCTTCGTCGAGACGAGAGTGTCAAATCCTATCATTCCTCTCCAGCTCGTCACAAAAAATCCACATGCTAGTCTTATCATAGCGAATTTTCTCGGGTCCATCGTTACCAACCTGATTCTATTCAATACTCCTCTATACTTTCAGGCCGTTCTACTTGAATCTGCAACAACTTCTGGTTTACGTCTCCTGGTTCCAAGTTTGTGTACAAGTGCCATAGGGACCTCCACAGGATTTTTGATTACCTACTTACAGAAGTTGAAGTGGTCATTGAATTTGGGCGCATCTTTGTTGTTTGCTGGTACGATTTTATTGTCATTTATGAAGAGAGGTCTGCCATCATGGACATACTCGTTATTTTTGGTGCTGCCAAGCATGGGACAAGGTTTTCAAAACCCAGGAACATTTATGAGTATCTTGACTGTCAGTGAACAGAAGGACCAAGCAGTGGTTAGTAGTACCTTAATCTTATTTCGAAGTATGGGTATGGTGTTGGGCGTTGCTTCAAGCAGTCTGGTTGTGCAAAATGCATTGGTCTTCTATCTCAATAAATTTGTTACTGGGGAGAACAAACAGAAGGTAAATGTTCCTTAAATTTCTACAAATCTCCTGGTTTCTTCCTGCTCCTGCTAATTCAAATATGCACAACTTAGATTATTCTTCAAGCTCGCAAATCTGTTCACTCAATCGGATCACTACCATTGATATGTAGGGAGCAGGTGATTAGTGCGTACACACTGGCTCTGAGAGTGACCTTTCAAATGGCTGTGGTATTGACGGTGGCAGTCGTCATCATTATATTCATGATCCGACTCCCAACATTAAGAAAAAAGAATTGAGTCCAGGAAAGAAATGTCTACTAGGTAGTCTGATGCATTAAACGATATCTTTCTTGCCATCAAAACTAGATCACATAGAAGCTGCACACCCAAAATAAATCGAAAATACACTATACTTCAAATCCTACTTTAACTACTATCTGAAGACTTTCAAACTTTCCAATCAAACCTTTTTATTCTACGACTCTAATAGCTCCTATTTATTGCAATAAAAAGTAAACCGCACTTAGCAAACATCATGATTTCATTTCTACTTTACAAACCTTAAGGAAAATCCTCTATTTCACACTTCCAATTTTGTTAAGTAGATAATGGTCAAGTCCAGAAACGACCAAGATTGCAATCTATAATGCCATACATCCTGAAAATTGAAATGAAGATATGTATTACGAACTCATTCACTTGTACAAGCGTACAGTAAGTCTAACTCTCTAATCTTTGTTATACCCCCTTCCTGAAAGATGTTCCGCCTGCGAATTCATCAATTTCCATTGATTCATTCAGCCCACAAACAGTGAAAATCTGCTTGGGCGTAACTTTACTACCTGTTGTTCCAAACTCCTTTAGAAACTCTAGCGTCTTCTTGACCTCAATATACGCCGCAGCGATTGTTGCGAAAGAGAAGATGATCGCCCTGAACCCCATAGACTGTGCCTCTTGTGTTGTTATCAGCGGTGAAATGCCATTCTCCACGCTGTTCAGGGTTAATGGCCAAGGTGCAAGATCCCTGACAGCCTGGGCAGCCTGTTCCTTGCTACTGAACCCCTCAAGGATACCCATATCTGCTCCAGCATCTTTTGCACGCCGTAAACGTTCAATACACTCTGCGTATCCTCGGCTTTGCAGTGCGTCTGTTCTTGCGATGATCACAATGTCGGATCTTAGCTTCCTTGCCGCAACTTTACATGCCTTGATCCGTTGAATATACGTTTCTATATCCACCACCTCTTTCCCAGCCAGATGCCCACATCTCTTCTGCATGATCTGATCCTCAATGTGGAATCCGGCTACGCCTGCCAAGTGATATTCTTTAAGGGCTTTCGCAATTACGATAGGCCCACCATAGCCGGTATCCATATCTGCGATCAGAGGTGGTCCATCTTGAGCTAAGTTGGCGATCATCTCGGCGTTCGTCCGCATGTCGTGTAATTGGGCTATTCCAAGATCCGCCGCGCCCAACCGAGAAGCCGTGGTTCCAGCACCTGTCATATAGAGACCTGGGAAGCCAACTTCAAGAGCAAGGCGTGCAGATAAACCATCGTACACACCAGGACAGTCAATAATGGTCTCAGAGTACTTGATCATATACCGAAGACGTGTAGACGCCGGAGCTGCAGGATCGTAGGTAGTTGGTGCAGCAATATGGCAGTGACACCTAGGACTCCATGGACTGCTCACAGGTTTCTCATAGTTAATTAATCGGAAATCTGGGGACCCTAACACATCAGAGGGAACGTGAACTCTTTGAACTAGTGGTTCAATCTCGTTGGGTGGCGTGCTGCAGTCTTTAATAAAAGATGGAGGCCCAAGAGCTTCGTAATTAGAGGGAAGCTTGCTTCGATAAAATAACGGAACATCTTTACTGGCAGATATTTCTTTAGAGAGAGCTATCAGGCCACTTGATAACTCCTCTCCATTCGCTGTTGGAACAACACTGGGATCAAGAGCCATAATAGCTTCAGAATGGCCATTGTTTAAAGAATTGGATTCTTTTGGCATCGAAAGTTCCTCCGATTCTTGTTCGGTATGATTTTTCTCTTGACGAAGCATTTTTAGATTTGGCGATGGCTCAGAACTTAGAGGGAGAGGTATCCAAGCAGCAGTAGCATCCTGAACCAAGTCTTGATTTTGCTCTGTGGTATTGAATTCCATAATTGCTTACTTGCAAGCTTTATTTGCTGTTGTACAAAACAAAGAAGAATATATTTGGGGACTCCTAGCCAACACGTACACCATTATCTGTAGAATCAAAGCACGTATTGTTGGACCCTGGTAGGGTAAGGTTCCAATGCCTCTACGTACACAAGTCACAACCCGGGCAATGAGGTTTCTCGGAATTATCAACTGGTCATCCCGCAATTTTGGTGGGTATAGATCGGAGACTAACTAGAAATTCCTTGAGAGTTGCCGGCTTCGGTGTCCGAATGATATGGTAAGCATTACAGCGACGGTGTTCAGCCGTGTCGGATTTCTAACCCGAGGCGACCACAATTATCGTGCTAGTAAATTTGACACCAGATTTCTTGTACTTCTCATTTTCTCCGCCGAAAACATAGGCTATGAATATTACAATCCATTAGAATTCTACTCAATTACTGGGTGGCCGAGCTAGAATATCATCCACCCTGAACGATAGATATTGCACCAGGAAGAATGATTTGTAAGTCAATGAAGCAATTATAGCAATGGATTTTCATTTAAAATTTGGATTACCCATTCAATGGTTTGGGTTGGTTTCATCTAGTCTCAAGAAACACTTGTATCTCCAAAAGAAACCCGTAGTCTAGACTTGGTTAAAATGCTCCTCAGCAATGGTAAACATGCCAAAATTGATAGTGTGATAAATTGATAGTGTGATAAATTGATAGTGTGATATTGCTTAGCGTACCAAATTGACATTTTAATTTGAAAGCTCTGCCGAGAAAGGTCTGGAGACTTTGATAATTCCCGACCATCTTGTGTTCATCTTGAAACTTCGTTTTTCTTGGAATTTTGCCATGCGAACTCCTTCTCAATATTAGCTGTCTTCTTCTAGCAAGTTCGGCCATAACAGAGAAGTCTCATTACGAACCAACTTTTTCGTGTGTCCGGACTGGATGATGATATTAACGACCACTGGAACTTTCGAGTAAAAGCCTTCCTCTGTGGCCTTCTCTAACTCCTCAGGAGTGCGAACCAAATAGCCTTTCCCACCACACATCTCAGCCATCATTTCATATCTCACTTCCCAGCCCAACGCTGTACTTCGCAGTTTATTTTTCTCTTGCAGCCTTAACCACTCATCTTCATCGCGACTATCTCCATGATAAATGCCACCGTTGTTGACAACAAAGATCAAGATGTTCATGTTGTATCTGGCCATCGTTTCGACCTCTGCCATCGAAAAGCCAAAAGCAGAGTCTCCTTCTATGCAGACTATCTTTTTGTCTGTGGATGATCTTCCCGTTAGGCCAGGCAGGTTATATGCACAATGTGCAGCGATGGCGTATCCTAGACCTATGCCCATAGTGGCATGTGTTCCAGCATCAAGCCGAAGACGGGGATATTCCACATTGAAGATACTACGAGAAATATCCATTGTGTTTGCTCCCTCAGAGACATAAACAACGTTTCCATCTTCCGGTGGGGAGAGCCGATTCAGGGACTTCTTGATGACATCAAAAGTACGGTGGTATGTCATTGGAATGGTATCAATTTTGGAATTTTCTACTGCGTTTAGTTCATTTTTTACCTTGCTTACCCTTAGAGATTCGATATAGGAAGAGGAATTGTTGTAACTCCAGCCGTCAAGGGCGGAACTCAACTGAGAAACTACTAAATTTATGTCTCCCAGAACCCCAAGTTCCACATTACTGTTATTTCTGCCAATCTCGTTGGTAGAAATATCGACTTGAATGAATTTCACAGTTGAGCTCCACTTTGGCTCTTCTCCAAAGTGAAGTATCCAGTTCAATCGTGCTCCAAGTACCAGGACTACATCTGCAGCCCTCAAAGCTGCGGATCGAGCTGACGCTACGTTCGAAGGGTGAGAATCCGGAATGACACCCTTACCCATAGGTGTGGGTAGAAAAGGTATATTTGTTGCTTCAACAAGGTGCCGGATAGCATATTCTGCCTGAGCATAAGAAGCACCCTTTCCGACCACAATAAGAGGGGCGTTCGCACTCTTCAATAACCCAGCAGCCAGCTCTATCTTTTCCGGAGAAGCTGCTACACGATTCAAATTCGGGATAACGCGTACTGGAATCTGCTCAATTCGCTGGCTGCCTTGAATGATATTGGCAGGAAGGTCTACAAAACCTGTACCACGGCCATACCAAGAGATGCGGTAAGCGTTTGAAATCGACTGAGAAATATTATCCAAAGAAGATCGAACAGCGCATTTTGTATGAGGATTGAGCAAAGAAACGGCCTCGAGTTCTTGAAAGGCGCCTTTGCCAACCAGGTGGGTTTCGCATGAGCCAGCAAGGAGGAGCATGGGCCATTGGTTAATTGAAGAATTACCCACTCCAGCCATTGCATTGAGCACTCCAGGTCCACCAACAACAAGACAAACACCGGGCTTGCCCGTAATGTAGCCGTAAGCTGTTGCAGCATAACTAGCTGCCTGTTCATTGCGAAAAGCTATGAATCTTATGCCTAAGCGCAGAGCTTCTTCAGCGATTTGAACAACCGGAATACCAACAAGACCAAAGATAACTTTGACGCCCAGCTGATGAAGGGTTTGAGCAATAAGTAGAGCACCGGTCGGAAAAGGCTTCGACATAGTCGTTGAAGGTAATGGCAAAATGTTTGAATCCAGCTGCTGAATGGGGTCGCATTTTCGGTTTGAAAGGTCAGTCAAAGTGACCCTGTCCATCGTATATTGATACAATGGCAAGTATTTTTGCGAGCGCGCTCATCTAATCAAGGTCTCCTAATACTATTCATACATGTACCACGCGGTTTAATAGATACAACATCTTCTAGATTCAACTACGTTAATGCAATTGATCTGTCCCTGTTTGAACTATATGCATCGTAATAGGTGTGTTCTGCATCTGTATCTGGGCCAATTCTGGAGAAGAGGTGAGGATTGTTCGGTGACCGTAAATCGCTGCGGAGCTTATGGGAGTTCTGAGACCCGAGCTGACCCAACCCAAGTAAGCGAACAGTGTCCAATAATAATGTCCATTGAATAAATTGCTGATGGGGAGCTTTACTGTGGAAGTCTTTACTACAGAAAACTTGTTGTTGCCCTGTTCGATGTTTGAAAGGCTGCCCGTTTTGTTATTCACAGCCTAAGTCTTCCTGCGAGATTACATCCTCAGAACCATTATGGCGACCCTTTTCAATTGTCTCGCCTCTTGGAGTGATAACCCCGCAATCATCGTTCCATCTCCTCGATTAAATTTGTCTCACAGCCAACTTCTTGTTCAAATTATATCTTTCCAGCAGAAGCTGGCCGCGATCGGTATCGCACCAGGAGATGCCGTTGCCATCGCGTTTCCAAACACAATCGAGTTTACTATTGCGTTCTTGGCAGCTTCATTTCAGAGATCGATTTCCGCCCCACTCAACCCAGCATATATACAGAACGAGTTTGAGTTCTTCCTCGAAGACCTGAAGGCCGCAATAATATTGGTACCACAAGGAGCTATAGCGGGAAATGGAGACGTGATTCGAGCCGCAAAAAAGTGTAATGTTGATGTTGCCGAGATAAGTTGGAATGGATTCGAAATCGATATCATTCTAAGGCAAAATAATACACTAAATGGAAGAAAAAAAGTGATAGTCGAGAAACCAGATGAAAACGATATTGCACTGATTCTTCACACGTCAGGAACTACTGGCAGACCTAAAGCAGTAGGTTAACCATTGATAAGAACCCAGCCAGAGTTTAAGCGATTTTAGGTCCCATTGACCCATAGAAATCTTTGCCGTACGATGGCTAATATCCAAGCAACATATAATTTGACAATTGTCGATCGCACGTTATTGGTAATGCCGCTTTTTCATGTTCATGGGCTCCTTGCAGGATTTTTAGCTCCTCTCATGAGTGGTGGAAGTGTAGTTATCCCTCCTCGGTTCTCAGCTTCTGAATTTTGGCAAGACTTCATAGATTATGGTGCAAACTGGTACACGGCTGTCCCAACAATCCATCAGATACTTCTGAGAAGCCCTCTTCCTTCGATTATGCCGAATATTCGCTTCGTTCGATCCTGTTCCTCACCACTGTCGCCAAGTGTACATGAACAATTAGAGACAGTGATGGGTGCACCTGTCCTCGAAGCGTATGCCATGACGGAGGCCGCACATCAGATGACTTCCAATCCACTTCCGCCCTCAACTCGAAAGCCTGGATCCGTCGGAATACCACAAGGTCTCGAACTTCGAATTATGAATGATGAGGGAAATACTCTAGCGCAGGGAGAAATTGGGGAAGTGTGCATTCAAGGTTCGAATGTTACGTTTGGTTATCTCGGTGAAGGCATCGCTTCTCCCTTCACCAAATCGGGATACTTTCGTACAGGGGATCAAGGCTTTGTCGATAAGGAAGGGTATCTGATTCTCACTGGCCGAATCAAAGAGCTGATTAACAAAGGAGGAGAGAAAATTAGTCCCATTGAGATCGACAACGTGTTCGCCCAGCACCCCAAAGTGGCAGAGGCAGTTAGTTTTGCCATTGACGACGAGCTTTATGGTCAAAATGTGGCCGTGGCCATTGCTCTAAAAGCAGGGCAGACATGCTCTTCAGATGAATTCATAGCTTGGTTTTCAGAGAGGGCCACGAAGTTTAAGATTCCCAAAAAGGTACTTACTTTCTACCTCGAATAAAATAGTTGTCGTAATTAATATACCCATCTCCAGGTGTACTTGACAGCCAACATACCGAAGACGGCAACGGGCAAAATCCAACGCCGTCTTGTTGCTGGAGCAATGAGCAACAGGAAAGAAGTCTTATCTTCTTAGCATCGCCTAACTTGCGAATATTCGCATCAGTAGCCGGGAAAGAGAGAGAGGGAGAGGGGGAGAGGGAGTTGTGGAGCAAGGATTAAATTCGCAGATCCAGGATAACATAATGTTTTCTAGACTATTCAGGTAGCTTTGCAGCAGGGAGTCCAAACACAATCTTCAGGAAAACAAAAGTCTAAACAATATAATAGTGTTTATTACCGTGTTAATGCTTCCATACCAAAAGGATAAATGCTCATTGAGCTGTGTTGCCATTGATAAAGATGTGACTTTGTGATATTTGATTCTGCCAGAGCATGTGTATGATAGACTTGAATTATTCAGCCAATCGTGTGCATTTTGGATTTCGTTCCCACACATCGTGCAACTTGTAACATGAGTATGTCATGAAGCTATATTGTTCGTCTATCTTTAATGAAGGTACAATAGACGTTAACGAAAACTCTAAGATAAAAAAGGAAAACTCCGATCATTCTTCTGCCGTCTTTGCAAGAACAGCAGCATCAATAAGTTTGGACCTCTTCGCGATTTTCATCGACAAGTTCACCAGAGAGTTATTTGCCAGGAGCTCCAAGATAGGAACAGTAGCATCCATCTCTCTGAACAGCCAATTCCGCATCTCAACGGCCACAAGTGAGTCCATCCCATACTCCGACATCGGTCTAGTTTCGTTGATATCCTCCACAGCAATCATGGAAAGAGATGAGATTTTGGCAATGACTGATTCGCAGATTTTGGCTGCAGCCTCCTCAATTGTTGTAGCTTCGCGTAGTAGGTCTCGAACTCGTCCTTGAGCATCGCTATCCTGGCTGTCTCTGCCTCTTGATTTGAGCGCTACTCTACGGAAATGTGAAAACAGCGCGCCGGAGTATGCGGTCCCTTGAGCCTCACTCCAGGACCCTAAGCCCGTGACTATTTGGCATGATGAATCACTTCTTCGCGGGTTGGCAATGGCAATCTGAATTAGAGCCATGAGCTCATCCTCTCGCGTACCTTCGAAGCCTTGGCGCTCGAGATGCTTCGCGAGATCTTTATTTTCAGCAACATAGCCGACACCAAGAATCACTCCGAGATCAAGTGTCACAGCTGGTAAACCCTGTGCATTCCTGTACTTGGCGAATGCGTCAAGAAATGTGGACGAGGCTGCATAGGCTGCTTGACTAGCATTGCCAACTATGCCACTCGTGGATGAGAGCATGAGGAAGAAGTCCATGTCTTTTGGAAGGATATTGTGAAGATTCCAAGTTCCTTGCACTTTGGGACGGATTGCTGCTTCGTAATCAACAAGGTTCATATTCTCGACGAGAGCGTCCTAGAAATCTTAGCTCATGTTCAAACACAATGGATGATATACAAACTTGTAAAACCATGGCCCCTTGAATAACTCCACGGATCGGTGGCATGCTTTCAGTCTTTTTAAGTAAAATTGCAAGTGATAATGCGTCGCTGATATCACAGCTGTGAACTGAGGTAGTGACACCTTTTTCTTCAAGAAGCTTGACTAGATCACGAGCCTCAGCTTTTGCAAGTCCGCTTCTAGATGCAAAAATGAGATTTTTTGCACCACGCTGGACCATCCAGAGAGCAATTGCACGGCCCAACCCGCCCAAACCACCAACTAGTAGATACGACGAATCTTCTCGGAGTATGTTCTTTCCTGAATCTTGGGGGATGACCTGACGCTGTTAGCTTTGCTACTATGGTCAATTAATGCAACCCTACCTTCACGATCTCACCAGGCTGAGAGACCGCAACAAGCTTGCCCATATGCTTCCCTGACTGCATGGTCCGAAATCCTTTCTCGAGTTCGGAGATTCCGCAAACAGTGATAGGTGAAGGACCTTTCAGCTCCATGCTGCGGAACAGATCCATGACATCTGACCAGACTTGGGCTGCTATTTGAGGCCTTTCCCTAACCAGACTGACAAGGTTGACTACGGAAAATGTAACGTTTCGAGCAAATTTGTGCATTTCAAGCCGAGTGTTAATAGTGTAGTCACGAGCACCGAGCTCAATGAAACGCCCAAAAGGTGCGATGCATTCCCAAGTAATCCGTAACATTTCACCCGCAACAGAATTCATGATGACATCGACACCTTTGTCCTTTGTCACACTCATGACTCCCTTTGCAAAACTGCTATCCCTGCTGGAGAAGATATGGTCTGCAGGGATCCCGAACCTTTCCATGAGTAGATCTCTCTTTTGTATCGTTCCAACAGTGGCGAATATTTCAGCACCTACTCGTTGGCATAGCTCGATCATTGCCTGTCCAAGACCACCAGAGGCAGCATGTATCAGAACAGTATCACCCTTAACAAGGTGAGCAGCGTGATGTACAGCGTAGTAGGCAGTACAGTATGTGACTGGAAGTGAGGCAGCAATCTCCCATGACATGAAATCGGGAATCTTTTGAACTGCAATTGCTTCTGATCGAATGAGGTTGGAAAATGCTCCGAAAGCAAAACAGGAAACGCGGTCTCCGACAGTGACATTTATCACTGAATTGCCAATGGCTGTGACGATACCTCCGCATTCCAATCCGGGTGCTTCGTATTCAACTTGCCCCATAGCCATCATTACATCTTTAAAATTGAAGCCGGTTGCCTTCACTTCTATTTCCACATAATCATGAGGCAATGGCTCTTCCACTCGAATATCGTCCACGAAGTGAATAGTGTCTAGCAGTCCAGGGGTTCCAACCTCGATCACCAGAGGACGACCTGGTTGATTAAATGGCTGTGGTTCTGGTTTTCTTTTGGAAAGTATAGAGTTAATGTCCTGGTCGGCGTCGTTGTTTTCCACCAATCGAGGGATCATCAAATAACCGTTGCTTTGGGCATATTCAACATCAATACTATCAAGTGCGAAATTGCCTTGGCTGAAATGGAGTTGGAACAATTTGAATATCTGCTCTGTGGTCGAAGTACCAAGGGCTTCTTTGGGATCTAGGTCCAAGACAATGGTTTTGACGCTACCATATTCCGATCTAACGGTTCTTGCGAAGCCCGTTACCAGGTTTGACGATGGGCTTGCGCTCGAGGCTCCACGCACCACCCAGAGAATCCCCTTGGCCGTGGTAAAGATCTTCTTAATGGCCTCAAACTGCTCTCCAGTCGGCTCACTGAGAAAGGGCTTGGTAATTTCAGAGAGAACGATACACAACTTTCCACTAGGGTTTGCGGAAGTCAAATTCTCTATCTGAACTGAATCGTGGATGCCGACGAGTTTGGCAGCAAGAGGATCAAGTGAAAATTCGGACGAGCGCCCTTCGCTGATCAACAAGATATCACTTGGGTCGGTTGACACTTTATCTTCGATGGCCTCGGCGACCATCATGGAACCCTGATGTTCAGGCTCCGTAGGTGAATCCCAGACTGCAGCCTGAAGTCCCGAAAAGCCAGTATTTTGTAATACCTGGATCCATTCATCTTCGGACAACGTCGGGCCCTTTTGGCGACCATCCTCCTCACCAGCCCACCAGCCAGGAAGGGTGCCAAATATTGTAGAAGTTGTCATGCGTTCCCTCGTCAATTCGATCAAAACTAGCTTTCCTCCTGGCTTAAGGAGCTTTCTGACATTCGTCATGGTATTTTGCATGGATTTGGTTGCATGCAAAACGTTAGCAGCTACCACAACGTCATATGTACCCAGCTCATAACCTTGAGATCCAGGATCCTTCTCAATATCGAGCTTGCCATATGTGATGAGGCTTGACCACGGGCCCAATTTTTCCCTAGCAGCATCGAAGAATCCACTACTAATATCTGTAAAATCGAAACTGCCGAAGCGTGGCAAATCGTCATGGGCACCTCCGAGTGCTTGTAAGATTGGCAAAGTTGCTCCTCCAGTCCCAGAGCCGACCTCAAGAATCTTTAGGTGTGGATTTTTATGCCCTAGAAAGTCGAAGTACCTCGCAGCAGCCTGGTAATTGCGATCAAATCGAGCATTATCTCTATAGTATCCATCCAAGCGCCCTTCTTCAATCATCAACGCCAGAGCTTCTTCTTCCTTTCCCAGAATGACTGGCAAATTTTTGCCAACGTGACAAAGCAGAGCACCTTCGGCACCTGAAGCATTGACTAATTCAATAAGTTTTTCTCGGTCGGCAGCATCTGTACCTTTCCATGACGCAGTGGGGATACCTAGTCGTTGTTCTTCCACGGCCGCAACAAAAGTTTTCATGCATGCCCATAACCTTTTGTGGTAATGAAGCATATTCTCAATTTTCTCTGGAGAAAGTGATTTGAGCGCGATATCCATAAAATAGTATCCAACTTGCTCCTGTGCTCGAATTTTCTCTTTTTCTCCAATCGGTGGCCTGATATTGGCACATAGCGCATCCACATCGATAGAGGATAAGAGGTCGACGTCAGATTGCCACTTGACACTGTATGCAATGGATTTGGGTCCAATCTCTGCTTGCTCCACAGAATCATTGGCCAGCGTTGTACAGGTAAGACCTTTAATAGTCACAATTGGCTGGCCATTATCTGAAGCACCGTCGGTAATTCTCATTGCAGCGATGACTTGGCGATTGTCTTTCCTCTCGGCAGAAGTGTGCACAGTCAGCAAATGACCAGGCTGGCTGGTAATTCTCGAATCTACTGATAGTTCATCTAAGAAGATGGGTACCATTGGGTCCTTCAGAGTTCCCTGAGCTGCGGCAAGAGCTGCGAACAGACCATGAAACATACTATCAAGAGTTGCAGGATGTAAGATAACTGGATACTGGAATCCCATGGGCATCGTAGCTGCTGTGTCTGGAATGCTAATCGTGCCTACACAGGCATTAGGCCCAACAACTGCTGATTTTACATTCGCGAAGGTTGGGCCGTATTCAAGCCCTATGGCCGACAACTGCTCGTAAAATAGTTTAATATCAAGCGCCGTAGTGCATTGCGATGTGATGCCTGATATTGCATCAAGGTGCTCGGCAATTTCGGATTGAATTTGGGCATCACCCGTTACTGGGTTGGGCTCAACTTGTTTTTGTACACTCACCAAGCCACGGCAGTGCTCTGTCCATCTTTCGTCATCAGTAACTGAGTAGACACGAAATTCATCCCAGATATCTGAGGATGATCGAGTTCCTTCGGAAAATGGTCTTAGAGTGATCAAGGTCTCGACTTCTCCAGACTGCTCGGGAATCACAAGAGCCTGTCCTATTGTAACTTCCCGCAATTTATAACTACTAAACTCACTCCCTCTTTCAACCGCTCGCTGATGGGCTGCCTCAATAGCCATAGTTAGATATCCAGCGGCAGGATATACAACATTTGTCTGAACTTTGTGGTCTTTGACCCAAGGAATTTCAGATGCCCTCACAATATTCCGCCAGCGTGGCTCTAAGTGATTGGTGCTTTTGTCGGGTGCACCGAGAATGTCACTTCGAGGATATTTCCTGTTGCGGAATGATTTGCTCAGTCTTGATTCTGCCCAATAGGAGTTCGTATGGTTCCATGCATATGGTGGCAGGTCGACTAGAACATCAGGGAGGTTACTCTGAACTTGGCCATTGCAGGCAGCCAAGTTCACAGGATACCCTGCGACCAGAAGCTTTGCTGCCAGAGCCAGTACTGTATCTACGGCGCTTGAGTTTCGCACAAGTGCAGTTTGGTACGCTATTGGGCTGTCCACGAAACGTTTCTCAGCTTGAAGAATCTGTTTTATCGGGCCAGCAAGTGCTGAATGAGGTCCTATTTCAATGATTGTGCGGACTGATGATGCTGCTTTACGTTTTCGTGTCTTTTTGCCAGCTGTGGTATCAAGACAGAGATTGCGTAATGAGTCGGAGAATTTGACCTCTCCCAGCAAGTTCCGGACCCAATATGAGGGACCGAGCTCTGAAAGTTCTGTGCGGGTTCCTGTTACCGAGGAAAAGAACTCAACTCCGCTGCCTGTTGGTCTAGCCTTGATATGCGATATTGAAGATAAATAGTCGGCGGAAACTAGTTCCATGTGAGATGAATGGTATGCTACACGCACCGGCAACTTTCGTGCAAAAGTTCCCTTTTCCTTCATCATTATCTCGATCTCTGAAATTGCAGAAGCATCACCAGAGACTGTGATACTTGAAGGGCTGTTCTCGCAAGCCACAGTAGCTTTGCCCCGAGTTAAGCCAGCCAGTAAAGGCAGCATGGTCTCTCTTGACATGCCCACTGCGATCATTCCGCCGTTTGCCCTCCCTGAGTCTCGTAATTCATTTGAGAAAATGCCGCGAAAGTATGCAGCTGCCATTGCGTCTTCCACTGACAGGGCGCCAGCACAGTATGCTGCAGCGATCTCGCCGCTTGAGTGACCAGTCACAGCCACAGGTTTAATATTCCAGGAAGCAAGAAGATCAACTAGTGCAATCTGAATGGCAGAGCATAATGGCTGGCTTAATATTGCCACCTGTGACACATCCACATCTTTAGAGAGTTCCTCGATCACATCCCAGTCGGCTCCAATGCTCTTCAGGTAACTTCCAATCTTGACGAGGGTATTGGTGAAGACTTGATGGCTCTGTATCAATTCACGACCCATAGCATGCCATTGGGCTCCCTGGCCTGTGAAAACAAAGGCTAATCCTGGTGAACCTTTTGACCTTGAGAATTTGAGAGCCGGGTCTTCCAAGGCGTCAATTAGCTTCTGGGCTGAATCGGCAATTACAGCAGACTTCCACGGAAGCTTAGATCGCCTTTCTCCTAGTGTATATGCTAAATTTGTTATGAAGCGGTCATCAGCATGGAAGATCCGGTCTCTCAAGTACTTAGCCACCCTTTTAACCTGACTTTTCCCAGATGCTTCATCGAAAGTGGAGATTGTGAAAATTCGAGCACGCGGCCGCACAGTGGCAGAGTCATTGATAGACTTGCCGTTGGTGTAATTGCTTGTATGTCCATTGACTTTTTCAGTATTGTGGCCGTTGGTATACCCATTGGTATGACCATTTGTATGGCCATTTATTTGACCTGGCACTCCACCTGTTATCGCTGGAGTGATATTTGAGTATGTTTTCATGCTTTTGCCAGAGAGGCCTCGGGACTTCATAAAGCCTACAGCATCCTCCAAAATAACATGCGAGTTAGTTCCGCCGTAGCCAAAACTGTTGATGGATATGCGTCTAGGTCCTGTGACGTTCCAGCGTTGTAGAGCTGTGGGGACCGCTAGCTTCCACTCCTTGAACGGAATATTGGGGTTGCCATTCTTGAAGTTTCTATTGGGTAATATGGTTTCATTTTCAAGCATAAGGATGGCTTTAATTAAACCAGCAACACCACTAGCGCCTTCCAAATGGCCAACGTTGGTCTTAACGGATCCAATCCACAGCGGCTGGTCAGCTGGTCGGTTCTTTCCGAAGACTTTAGAGATGGCACCAGTCTCTAGAGGGTCACCGGCCGGTGTCCCAGTCCCATGGCATTCCACATAAGATGTTTGGACAGGATCAAGACCGGCCTTTTCATATAAATTCTCAATCAGTGATTCTTGAGCTTGCTTACTAGGCAAAGTGATTCCTGTGGTCCGTCCATCTTGATTTGTACCTGAATTTCTGATAACGGCTCGTATAGTATCGCCATCTTTCAATGCCTGATCTAAAGGTTTGAGAAATAATGAAGCAACACCTTCACCACGGGAATATCCGTTCGCTCTATCGTCGAACGTATAACAACGGCCATCGGGCGAGAGGAACCTTAAATTATGTTAGTCCATTGTGCAATGAAAGCATCTTAAGTCATACCTCATCATAGACATAGAGATTGTCATCTCATGGCTGAGAATGACATTGGCGCCTGCCACAATTGCTTGTGTAGATTCGCCAGTCCTCAAGCTCTGGCATGCAAGATGAAGAGCCACCAGACTTGAGGAGCATGCTGTATCTATTGTAACACTCGGTCCGCTAAAATCGAAAAAGTAAGAGAGACGATTGGAGATTATTGCCCTTGAATGGCCACTGCTAGTTGCTTGATATAGCGGAACCGTCTCAGGATCTCGCATCAGCACGTCGGTGTAGTCTCCGCAAAATGAGCCTACAAATACTGAAGTATTGCTTCCCAACGCTTTTTCCATTGGGGTTCCGGCTGAAGGCTCTAATTAGCTGGTGGTTTTTGCCTTTAGCTCTTTAAATGACTGACAGTTTTCTATAGCCTCATAGGTGCACTCAAGAAGTAGTCGTTGCTGTGGGTCAAGGGCCTGAAAATGTTAGAGGAAAACGCAGATGTATTGTTCGATTTACCTCGGCCTCTGCATTTGTCATATTGAAAAATGGTGCGTCAAACTTCGAAAGGTCTTCCTGAAAATAGTGACCTGCGAGAACATTTGACTAGCAAAACATTAGATATCCCAATATTGTTGAGCACCAACATTCTCTAACTAGCTTTGCTACGTACTGTGCCATTTCTGTTCGCATCGGGGTGGTAGAATGCCTCATTGTTCCACTTTTCCTTAGGTACAGGTATCCGAGCTTCGCGGGCTTCTGAAATCATCTTCCAGAAGTTTTCGACATTTGTCGCGTCGCCTGGACCACGAAATCCTATACCTACAACGGCAATAGGCATGACTTCTAATCTGCCATTCCCACCCGAAAGGGTCTCATTCAGCTCTGGAGCCATTGCTGTGCAAGATTCCTGGCTAAAATAGTTCACAAAACAAACTTTGGCGTGAAATTGTTGAAATGTCAAATGCGACGATGCTGTTGAGATATGACGAGAATATACGCTATAACAATCTATGTAGATTTGTAAAAGTCAAAGCAGCTGGGTCAGAATTGTTGTCTATTTACTCCTTCTGTATCGCAAGGCTTATTGCAACAGAACTAGCCACCTTGTCCATGAGAGCTTCGTGATGGTGCTCGTTAGAGCTACATCGCCTAACTTTCTAAGCAACTCTATCAGAAGTAGGCCAGGTGCACTTTCTCGGTAACCGAAGCTGCGGACGGGTATCTAAGATACGACGGCAATGCAGAGCACTAGTTTCATCTGCATTCTGACATCCTTTTACCCGTCTTTATGTCAAGCAGAAGGGTTGACTAAGGCTGATGCTGACCTGAAAGGGCTGAAAGGATGGTTAATTGTCGCCGGATGACCCGAAAGCGCGGAATGTGAAGCACAGTGCGGATTGCGAAAAAAAAAAAAACATCTTGAATTTACTGCTGCTTAACAAAGCTTATTTGAGAGCATGAAGGATAATAAAATTCATGGTAATATTATTATGCTCTGTTTTAAGAACTTTTTGTCAATTTGATTAGAAGTAGCAGAATGGCTAGATCTTTTCTGGTTCTTCTACATCTGTTCACAAGGTTGGATCACTTCCTGCATTGTGTAGTTCGTTTCCAAAACCATATGAATTTGGTAATATGTTCTGTTGTGCTGTGAGTTTTTGCACATGTCTATATCACAGCTTCTGGATTCTTTCTGGGGGTCTTGCAAGCAAGTCAACAAGATCAGAAATTAACATATCATCCTCCCTCTCCACCATATGAATGACTTTCTCAGACTCAGCCTTCGTAAACATCAATGCCATGTTCCTGAAGAATTTCCCCCTCACCTGCTCAGCAGTACGAGGATTTTTACAATGCCCAACCGGATATTCAACTATAACTTCGTTCATTAGACGTCCATCTCTTAAATGTATTGAAACGGCGGATGGAACACTCTTTTTACTAAGATCCAAATAATCTTTGGTAAATTCCTCATCTTCTCTCACATGAATACGCTCTCTTAAAGATTCTATTGTCGAGCTGCAAGCGTAAATGCTGCCGTCCATGTAGTCTTCTGGCAATGGAATCTCCCCTTTAAGAAGGACAACTGCAAGTGAATATTGCATACAATGGTCACGATCAGCTGAGTTGTGTAAATTACCGGTTTTGTTAATTATCATATTAGCGGCTCCATTGGTTCGAACGTCTACTCTCGCAATTTGACTTTTGGGATCGAGGCCTTGATTACGAAGGTCTGCGTAGTGGCGAAGAGTAGCTTCTATAGCAGATATGCTGTGTCCTTCCACAGCCATCACTTTGAAAAATATATTTTCGATACACCATGTGCCGAATGGCTTAGGCAGGTCGAAAAGGTGGCCTCTCCACATCGTCTCGTAGAATCCCCAGCGTGGCATTGTAAGAACAGTAGACGCACCAGGTTGTCCTGCCCGAACCAACAATGCAAAATGGACAGCACGCATGCAGGCATCTCCCGCTGCCCAGCCTTTCCTTGGGATTGTGTTTGAGCCTGAACGGTAAATACGTAATGCGGCTCCATCCATCCATACATGGCTGATAGCAGCTAGAGTTTGCTCTTCAGTCAGCCCCATAAGCCATGAAACAACTGCTGTGGAAGCAAGTTTTACAAGAATAATGTGATCGAATCCCAAGGCATTGAAAGCATTTTTTATTAAAAAGCATCCTTGGATCTCGTATGATTTGATGATTGCTTCCAGTACCGTTTTTACTGTCAGTGGCGGACCTTTATCACGCGTTAATTGCCCGGACCTAGTGGAGCGACATAGCCAATCCGATACAGAAAGAATAGCTCCAAGATTATCTGAGATGGTCAGTACCGAATAAAAAGGGTAAAAATGCTGTGCCACTCACCGGATGGATGTCCCCAATCAGCACCACCCATTGTGTCGTTGTGATCCATGTATCGTATTGCTGTTCCAAAATCAAAGGCTCCCTTTAAAGGATCTAGTTGATATGAAGTTCCTGGCAGACGAAAGCCGTTAGGAGTGCTAGTGCCAGGAACGATAGGTCCCAACATCTGGCGACATTCTGCAGACTTGGAGATAGATTCAATGGCACAACCAAGGGTGTCAAGAAGGGCGGTGCGGGAGCTTGCCCATGATTTTGGACTGTCAATAGTGTAGTGGAAGATATAGTCTTTGATGTCGCAGAGAACTTGATCGTACTGGGGGCTGCTTTTGGTAGATGCCATAATGTCGAGCGGGAGCATGGAAAACAAGTTAAACACCAATACAACAGTTCCGATATTTTATCCTGGGGTTATCTTCAAAAAGGTTTCTAAATTTTCATATAATATTTGTCTGAACCAGATGAGCAACTGCGAATCTGACTAAGGTATAAAATATGCCCAGCACTAGGGGGCTAGTTCCTTGTTGATATCACCAATAAAAAACTTATCTTAATTATTACCTTGCGTATAAGTCCGGAAAGTAGCGACAACGTATATTAGGTGACATGTAATATCACTAATTAGTCACATAGTACGCAAGTACAATGTTGTTTTGACTGGCTTCTGCTGCAGTAAGATCATTGATTGTCCACGAAAGCACCGAGGCCTCTTTCTTACATACATCCCCGAAGTCAACCGAACAAATAGGGATTACGAGGTGGGCTGATCCTCCTTAACGGAAATGGTTTTCTTCTCGTTCGGTAAGCGTAAGTAATTTACGAGCTTACCGTAATTTTCGAAGATATTACAATGATCTTTAAAGATTACGTCTTCTCTAAATCCTGAAATACCTAAATATTTAAATTACTAAAACAAAATTTGAGATGATAAGTCTGAGTCTGGAACGCGTAAGAGTTGGTCTTCAAAAGTTTACAATTCACGCCTCTTCAAAATAGTCCTGAGAACAATTCGTGGTAGACATTATAAAAAAGTCCAGGTTTACATTTCAACTTCGCTATCTCAGAAATATCTCATTACCTGACATCTTTCATTATGGTTCATCCTAACGGAGAAAAGCTGCGTGGCAGAGAAGATGTGTATGAATGGTACACGAAAGAAATAGCCCGAATTCCTCTCCCTATGCGAGAGTTATTAGAGGAATACACAGGTCTGCCTGAAGACCAAGTCATTCCTCACATCTCAGACGTGGTATGTTTGTTGAAACTTTCTGATTCAATCTGTTAGTAGCTAAGTCGTCAAATTGCAGCGCGACCGAGCCTTTGATCTCTTTCCATATCCTTGTATTGGTCAACTCCGGTTCCTCGACCTCAAGCTAGCCGAGCATCCCCTCTATAGCACCATCCTCTCACGACTTAAAACCGGGAATGAGACTTTCCTAGACGCAGGCTGTTGCTTTGGTCAGGAACTTCGTAAGCTTGCTTTTGACGGCGTGCCGTCGAAAGCATTGTATGGCATGGACCTTGAACGCACGTTTCTTGAGCTTGGCTTTGAGCTTTTCCTCGATAGACGCCAGATGGCGGATGCTACATTTGTCGCCGGAAACTTACTCGAGAACATTCCATTCCCCGACCTAGATGGGAAGGTCGACATTATGCAAGCAAACAGTCTGTTGCATTTATTTACCTGGGATGAACAAGTTATCGTCGCAACTAATCTTGTCACCTTTATGAAAAGCCAGCCTGGCTCCATCATATTGGGAAGGCATGTTGGAGCTGCGGTGGCCGGTGAATACCGTGGATTAACAGAAGGAATGACAACATACCGACATAATGTGGAGAGTTTTCAGCGTTTATGGGAAGAGGTCGGGCAGATAACAGGAAGTAAGTGGAAGGTTGACGTTACGTTGGACATGAAAGACGTTGTTACTGGTGTTAATTTGGGCCAGAAATGGATGGAGGCTGGGACACGCAGACTGCATTTTGTGGCTGTGAGAGAATAATATGAAAAATTGAGGAGTACCCTGTTCTGTTAAATTCAATCCATCACCTTCAGCATGCAAAATCAAGAAGATGTGACCATTTAGTATAATTAAAGGAATAGTATCATTAATTTTGCAGAAATTGGCTCTACCTCTATCTCACATCAAGATATAGAATACCAGACCGATCAATGAGCGATAATCTACACTCTTATCGGTTAAGAAGCATTGTTTCAGTTGCGGTGACACCTAGATCGAAGAAAGACAAGATATGATTATTTGGTTCATGCAACTATCCTGATATCGACCACAAGCAAGTCATATATATGATTCACAGTTTAGAAGGCATATCCATCGCCTGATCCTTAGTACCCGTGTAAATGTGAGTTGGACGGATGACTTTCATGTCTCGAACTGCGAAAGCAATTAAACTCTGAGAATTTTAATTAGAAAAGGAATTCTTACTCATTGCATCACGCCAATGTGCCAGAATACCAGGAAGCCGTTGAGTCAGCATCATAAGAGGGATGAATTCAGCATCCCAACCCCTAATGAAATAAAATCGTCAGTCGCGGACCAATGGTTGTATACTATATCAAGAAACTAAAATGCGAAATAACTTACATTGCAACATAGAAGAAAACACCATATAGATCCGCGTTTGCATTCAATCCTCTTGATTTAAAAAACTCATCACTGGATGCCTTACGATCTATCTCTTGCGCTACAGCAAGTAGCGGGTTCGAAGCTGCGTCTAATTGGTCTAGAAGAATCTTGATGGGCTTTATTCTTGGATCAGCCGTGGTGTAAGTTCGGTGCCCATAACCAAAAAGACGCCTTTCTCCACGCTTGACCTCGTCTATAAGAAGATCCACTTTGTCAGGGCTGCCAAGCTTCGTCATGGTCTTATATGCTGTCTCCGGCGCGCCGAAATGCAATGGTCCATATGCGGCGGCGAGTGCACTTATGAGTCCTGAGATCGGGTCTGCAAGAGTTGATGCGGTGACTAGCATTGCGAATGTGGAGTTGCTGAGGCCATGATCAATACTGAGAGCCCCAAAGCGACGAAAACATCGGAGCTTGATCTGGTTTGGGCGCCTGGTAGACGGATCGACGTGACCCATCATTATGAACAAGTTTTCGTAGAAAGTGTAGTCGTGCGATGGGTAAACAAATGGTGTTCCACGTCGATGGCTCGCTGTCAATCCCACTACAACTGCCCATGCAGCCAGAGATCTAATGACTCCTTCATCAATTCTTTTCATATTCTTGTGGTAGATGTTACCTCCCATAAGTGATGGGATATCATCAGGCCTAGCAGCAACGTACGCCGACAACCCAGCCAGAATCATAGGGACGGGCGGAGAAGAGGCACTGTGCAGATCAGTCAGTTTTGATCCGTTGGCATAAGATATTTAGGAATTGGAGACTTACTTAAAAGTCTTGATGATCGCTACCACCTTTTCCGGGATGTCCAACATGGCATTTACAAGAGTCTTGCGCAAAGCTGCCTTTTGTGAAGGCGATGGCAACTTTTCCCAAACCATTAAATGAAGAATTTCTTCAAAATCACAATCCCAAAGTTGTCCAATGCTATAATTCCGGAACAAAAGAGTGCCAGTTTCTCCATCTCTACCAAAAACTGGTCAGTTTCAAAATCTATTTATTTATACACTTTTTGAAGACCTTACATGAAAGTCAGTTTAGACTCTATGGTTGCAGTATTTGCGAGACCGGGATCGTAGACCTTAAGGCCTACGCTACCTCGATCTATTCTGGTGGTATCAGTTGCTGGGCCCTTGATTTGTTTGAAGGCGCCAGCAGGGATCGAATTTCGTGAGATGGGTATCTCATACTCACGCTCAGTGCGTGAGTCCTTGACGTATAATTTGCCTTCAGACATAATGATAACTGCTGTAAAAAAAAGCACAGCTGGTGCAAATCTTGTAAGATAGTAGAAGGAAGTTTTTTTGAGTCGAAGTTTTGGAAAGCGCCCCAAGTCAATAATATCAAGCAGCCCCTGGCTCGTTCCTCAATATATCCTTGATACCTATCTTACTTGGTAGCTCTACATAATCACGTGTGCTGGGGTGCATTAAAGAGTATAAGCCACACCCCTACCATACTTACATAGCTACTGAGTCCAAGTAGTGATCCCCGAGATACATAAAAAGGCATTTAAGTTGCTTTTGCGAGTGAGACCCAATTGCTAGGATCTCGGGATCCAACCTTCTTAAACCCCCTCCCCCGTTTAGCGAATTCGGTGTCGTAAATTGACTTGTCAAGGGGAATCTACAGTAAGCCCGAACCCCGTAGTCACATGAAATTTACGAAAAATTACAGATATTGGTATGCTCTAAGAATTCTGTCCTCTAATCTAGTATGCCAGCTTACATGCTTATCTAATACGGGCTTCAAGTGCAATACTCTCAATACCAATCCCACTACGTAAAACTTGCTTCGCGAATCAACTCTCTAATATCTCCGGCTATGACTGTCGCATTCTTGGAATCACTCGGGATTTCATGCCCCTTGTTATGCACGCTCAACTTGGCCCAGCTTCCGTTACACAGCGCGTGTAGCTTTATTGAGTGGTGATAGACGAAGTCGTTCTTGCCTGCCACGTGAAGCGTCGGGATCTTCATGCTGCTATGCAGGCCCTCATCGTAGATAACATTCTCGACATCATTCATGCGGAAGGGCGGCATCGCTCCCATGAAGATCGCGCAGCGGAACAATGCATTTGGGGCATCATAGGGGTTCTTCTTTGCATGGTGTGCTAGAAATCCAAATGCCAGTGCAGCACCATGGGAGAAGCCAAGGATACCATCGAATGGACCTTCTTCTTCTATGATCTCGTACAAAAGCTCATACGCGGCCGAGACTGTCTTCTCATCGTCTGGTTTAAATGATCGTGGCCATGTGTAGTAACTCAAGTAGGGGCCCTCGTAAAAGCCCTCAATTCCTGGCCCAGGCGTGGATGATTCGAGTTCGCCGTCGACGAAATGGAATGTCGCGCTACCATCTCGCTCTAGGTTCTGAATGATGGGGCCTGATGAGGTATCTCATTAGAAAAGTGGACTGTATAGAAATTCTATAAGGTTAAATTACGCAACTGTGCTTGAAGTATCTGGTAATGCACTCAGTTTCCTGAACAACTTATAGTTTGATTCAACATACTTCCGAATTAGTGCCTGATCCATGTAGGCAGAGAAGCTTGAAAGTGGGCATTCTGATTGCGATTGAGATTGTGGTATGATTGAGTTCAAATGTGTGAAATCAGTATTACAAACTAGGTAGTCATCATCATGTGGTTATATAGTTTAATTATCCCAGTCTTTGGCTTTAACACCAGTAATCCTCGCCCAAGTCTTCTTGCACCATCTATCTGATTCTATATTATCCCCCTAACTAAGTCCTGCCTATTGCTGACGCACCAGTGGATTTCCGACTTGTCCCTTAATATAGGTTAGTACATTTCAGATGAACAAGATAAGCACCCACAGTTCGGACCAGAGTCTTATTAGAGACTCTCCAGCCGTGGGGTGTTAGAACCAGATCATCTAAATATCTAAAAAGCCAATCAGATCATGCCCTGGCACAAACTAGGCAGTGATGTTTATGTGTACATACTGGCCATAGGTAGTCAAAGCTTGACCGAGCAGCGCCCCCGTTCCAAAGAAAGTTCCTTGAAGATAAGAAACTGATGAAGCAGTCTCGGGGCTGGTAATGTTGACAATCTGCGTGGACAAGGAGTGGTGCGTCACTTTCCCCTGCAAGCCATCTTGGAGATTTGACGTGATGTTATCCAGCCCATGGAGGATGCCCTTGTAATCATTGAAGTTGCAGTAAGCGTCTGGGGTGAAGTGCCGCGGCAGCAGGCTCATGTCCTGAGTATCGACTGCACGGCTAAACATATTCAGCGTCTGCTGGATGGCGGGGATGTGATCCACCGAGGAGTTGTGTACGGGGATGCCGCCGAATATTGACAAGAGATAAACCGACAACCGAGCGAAGTTTGATGGATGCATCTTCCGGATTTCAAAGCGTGTGGTACAATAGCGCAGTGCTTAGCTTTCATGCCCGTGTCTGTAATCTTATAGCTCAATCATTGCAAGTCTGCTGCTCGGCGGCCGCTAGGTGGTTTGTCACTTTAAGATAAGCTCTTGACATCAACCCTGCATGCTACTTAATCCCAAATCCATGTCGTAGTTATCTACCGGGCTTACGCTTCGGGCGTCGTCGCGGAGCACGGTGTGGTAGGATGCGGGAACTTGCATACATATGTATGTTGGATGGTTGATAAGCCCTAGTAGTGCAAGTACTGTGAATCACCGGGGAGCAGCTACAGTATCCGTCCAGATGAAATGTGGACTTCGCTGGCATGTCTTGAAACCTAGATCCTAAGACTTGCCTTCAGCTCGTACTGTTGGCAAAGATAATTAGATCATAGGTAAAGGGTTAACGGACAAAGGTAATGTAGACAGATGAATGCATATTTAAAATTCTCGGATTCAGGTCTATGGAGTACTGTATTGTATTCTATTCATTAAACCCAATTGACGTTCAGACGTTGAAGTTTGACGCGCAAAGAGAGAAAGTCGAGACTCGCTTATTTTATATAATTTTGTAGCCCTTTCAAATATGTAACCAACAATGGGTGATTTTCAATCTCATATCTGCTCAGTACCATTATCTCGTGATACTAAACAGTTGTAAAAATGGCTTTGCCCCTCTGGTGAAGATAAAATTGAAGCACACTCCAAGTCTCTTCCTCACCATGGACCTAATTTGAGCGTGTAAAGCCCTACTTACTCCGGGGTGTGAACTTGACATAAAGAGGACTCATCTTCCAGAACAAATCCGCCTTCATGTCAGGCCAGTACACATCGGTCTTGACCAGTTCCATGTTGAAATTGAGAATCAGTCTGCAAAGGGTGTGTCGGATTTGCATGTATGCCATTCTACGCTTTGTCAACAACGCCGCCCCACAAACTTAACGATAAATCAATGAGTGTGATAAAAGGAAACATGACTCACGGCTTGCCAATGCAGCTTCGCGGGCCGGTAGAAAAGGGCCAAACTGCACCCAGGGCATCGTTTCTGAATTCAGCCGGTGGATTTTCTAGCCATCTCTCTGGCACAAAGTCGAGAGGACGATGGAAATTCTCTGGTGAGTGAAACGCCGCCAGTTGGTGCACTCCTACCGACATCTGTATTCTCTTGTCAGTTCTTGTTCACCAGCCAGAGATCCTAGAGTATAGTTTCAAAATACTTACACCACCTGGCACAAACTTCCCGTCAATCGTGGTACCTTGCGGGCCTGTCCTTCTGGGGAACTTGCAAGGGGCAGGTGGGAAAACCCGCATTGCTTCCTGAATTACGGCATTCATATACGGCATGGCATTGCACTTGACGTTGGTGATTTCAGATGCGGACTTGAAGTTAGCATCAACTTCCTCAGTAAGCTTCCGGAGAGTTTCCGGGTTTGTGAGTAGGTTGTAGGTGATGCCGCTCAGGGCCGTGGCGGTGGGTTCCGTTCCACCAAGGAGCATGAGGACGATGGTTTGGGCAATTTCCGCCCGGGTCATGCCTTTCTCACTGTTCTTCTTCAGGATCTAGGTCTGGTTAGTGTCTCCTATTTAACAAAAAGACGATACATACAGGAGTCACAACATCAGCCCTATCAATATCCATGTTCAGACGTCGCTCAGTCTTCTCAATAGAGTACTGCATGTGCATCTTCCTCGCAGTATTAATCTCAGTCGTACCACTTGTAATGTACTTGGCCACCTTAGACATGAAATAAAGGAGTGGGTACGCGCGAAGAAAGCGGATGGTGCCGCCCCAGCTTACAGCTTCGAGGATAGCATGCATCCAAGGATGATACGCGCCATTCTGCACAGCGTCGAAACTCTCGGCGAAGCAAAGATCGGCCATAATGTCAAAGGTCAAGCAATTGTACCAGGTCATCATATCATTGACCCCGTTCTTAGCAGGATTCGAAATACTTTCGCTGAGCTTGGCCATCAGAAGCTCGGCATACTGTGCCATGAGCCCCTCTTGAGTACGTAGGGAGGCATCGGAGAAGGAGTGTATGACAAGTCTCCGGATGCGGACATGGTCATCGTGTCTCGAAACTGAATACTGTAAGAATTGATCCAGATAAGAGAGGGGCGAGGACTACCAAGAAGGCTAGGAGCACCGTTTGTGTTTTGGGTGTAGAATGTAAAATCCTTCTCCAGCTCTGGCTTTCCAGCTTTGGCGGTATAGATGTCTGTAAATTATTTATTGAGCATTCTCTTTGAAATTACACCTGATATGCGAGAAAATTAGCTTACCTTTCCAGGCCTGCGCTGTGTTGAATGACAGAGTATCTGGAGCAAGTCGCACGACCGGTCCATACTTGGCATGAAGCTCCTTAGCAACGACATGTTGCTTGAGGTTAATCTCATCCAGGTAGTTGATAAATGCAAACGCAGCTCTCGCAGGCGGACCAGGAAATTTTCGGAGCGGATGCAAAAAGATGTTGTAAACCGCTCTGATGATGACATAGGAAACAGCCTGACTAGATATTAGTTTTTGAATAGGTATTGAGAATAGAGACCGGTACGAACAAGACCAACAACTCCCACCACCGCAGTAGATGGATTTGCCTTCAGAAAGGAAAAGCCATCCTGAAGACTTCTGGACGTAGTAGGTGCCATCTTGTGTTCTACCTAATGGGATAGAAACAGCAATACAAATTCACAAGTTCACAATCGTTTCTGGTGGAAAGATATTGATTGCGGCAAAGGAGTCCCTAATTTGATATTTACCACCCTTCCCCTTGGCCTTCACCTACTTTACTAACACACGTCTACATGAAAATCGTTAAGGTGTTGACATTCTGCGACGATGACCAAATCACCTGATCTGGATCGGTTTCCGAGTGCGAAATGGCACTGTCGACAAGCGGAGAAGTGAGCATGGTGGCATGAGGCTGGCCCGGGAATCATCGTTCCGTGGGTAGTTCAAAGCTTGCTTGTCGTATTCACGTGGCAACGCTGACAATCGATCAAGTTTTGTCGCGTGTGGAGGGTGCATTCTATAGCAGAGGCTGTCTCGAGGGTATGGAAGAAGTCAAGAAACGAAGAGATGCACGACTACCCATGAGCCTCTAACTGGAGCGGGCGTGTTTTACGGTAACATAGCAGCAGGGTATAGTTTAGCTGCCATGCATGTGAGATTGTTTCGATCTCCCCACCAAGCTGACTGTGTTCAGCTCCCTCCCGATACAGTGATTATCACCGCAACGAACTCCAATTGGCATTCATCCGAACCCCTTCATATCTCCACCGCACTGTCCAACGGTACAGGGTCAGCAGTCGTTGCAGTGTGCGCCGTTCCCGTCTGCGATGCAGGACATCACATAGCTAGTGCCCAGTCATCCAACGCGTCGTGCCGTAGACAGGGGCTGGGATAGTTTGTGCCTTGGGCTGATGCTTGAGTGAAATAAGCTTCTTGCACATCCCCCTCACCTCATTCAGACGTGCGAGACAAGCTTTCTCGGAGCCGACCCCGGTTTTCGCATCCGAGATCGCAATCGCACTGTGCTGTGCCTTTTCTCGGGAACCGAACGACCGCAGGGGTCCAGAAGGACGGCGAGGACAGGTCCGGGGTGAGATGACCTCGGTGGCTTTGGCTTGTGGAGACGAAGGAGGAGGATGTTGATGGACAGAGGCGACTTGGCCTTCAGGCCGCTGATGCCAATGTTGGGCTGGTGCGCTGTCTGACAGCGGGTATGTTAGGCTTAGTTTACTGCGGGTCTGGGGTTCCGTCGCTTGACTTCAGGGGTTTTACTTGCTGTCGCTTCAGGCGGGATGTCCCCATATGCCAAATAGTCGGACGAGGGGGTGCTTGACGTCCAGTTGGGGCCAACCCAGTAAATGCGGTTGCATTGTAAACTGATGTCGTCCAGTCATGATATGCAATAATAGTTGAGTTCCCCAGATTTGTGTCAAATTTGTAGATTTTCCATTTTGCTTGTAACTCCGGTCGACGCATAGGACTATCTCGCTGAGCTTGAGAGTTCTCGTAACATGAACGACATTCACTGAGTAAAGTCTCCAAGACCCAATCTCAGACTTTCATATTGTATTTGCCGTTAAAATTATTGATTCCAGAGTCTTTCCATCATGGCCTCCCAGTCCCTCCCCACATACGCCTGCTATCCAGACTACCTAATCATATCCCCAGCACCGCAAATTCTTCAAGTCCTAATCAACCGACCCGATAAACACAATGCCTTTAGCGACCGCATGTGGAAGCACCTCGGACTCCTCTTCCACCAGGCCTCCCACGATGCCGACGTGCGCGCCGTGATCCTGTCCGGTGTGGGGACCAACTTCACCGTCGGGCTGGACATGCACGAAGCGTCACAGGGCGAAATTCTCAACGGGTACCAGCCCGACCTCGAGCCAGCCCGCCGCGCCCAGACCATCCGGCGGTATATCTTCGAGTTCCAAGACTGCGTGTCCGCGGTGCAGCGGTGCAGCAAGCCGGTGGTGTGCGTGTTGCATGGGCTGAGCTACGGCATCGCGGTCGACCTCGCGAGCTGTGCCGACGTGCGACTGTGCTCGGCCGACACGCAGTTCTCGGTCAAGGAGGTTGACATCGGGATCGCGGCTGACCTAGGCTCGCTGTCGCGGCTGCCTAAGATCGTGGGGAATCTCGGGTGGGTCAAGGAGGTATGCATGTCGGCGCGGCCTTTTGGGGCTGGAGAAGCGATGAGGGTTGGTTTTGTGAATGACGCACTGCATACGAGGGAGGATGCGTTGGGGAAAGCGTTGGAGATCGCGGAAGTGCTGGCGGGTAAAAGCCCTGTTGCGGTGCAGGGCACCAAGGAGATCTTGAATCATGCGGTGGATCATAGTGTGCAAGAGAGTTTGGTGTATACTGGGATTTGGAATGCGAGTGCGTTGCAAACGAGGGATGTTGGTGAAGCCGTGGAGGCGTGGAAGAAGAAGAGGACACCTACTTTTGCAAAGCTGTAAAGGAGAGAAAATAAAAATGGTAGTAAGTGCTAAGATTTTAATGAAATGGATACACTCGTCCAAAAGTCTAAATGTTCATATTGCGGGTTTGAACAAATATTGCGGATACATAATAAATTTTTCAACGAACCTTCGACAGAAAATCCAAATACATTTCTTGAGGTTTTACTTCATGACTACTTTAGAAGCCTAGGTCTAAGAATAAAACAACAAATAAATACTTGTTATCATTACAACTGCAAGAGAACGTGAATGTGAAATCACTAAGCGATGGTATCTTTAAGTATTATTAGAAGAACGCACGTAAACCTACACCACAAAAATACAATCTTATACCCTTCCCCTCCACTCTTATGTTCCATATTGACTTTTCCCCTTATCTATTTGGTGCTCTCCTTTTCCCCATCCACTTCTCCACTCTTTAATGTAACTTCACGGTTGAGCGAACGAAGACAGCGACCCACAGGGACCCTAGACCACCTCTGGTGAGTCTACTTATTAGCCTTCTCCTTCTCCTTCTTTGCTTCCTGCTTTAGTCTTCTTTGCTCCCTCCAACCTGGGCCCCACTTCATGATGGCCAACAATACCGGTGTAAACGCCATACACAAGAACCCAAAGAAGGTGGCACTCCAGCCTCGACCCATCACGTTGATCAGGGGGATGATAGCTACTGTAGCACCAGCACCCAACCAGCACCTTACCAGGTTATTGGCTGCAGCTGCTGTGCCTGGGCTCTCAGGATACAGATCAATCAGCAGAATAGACAAGATCGTGAAGCACAACGCAGCGGAAGTGGTCAAGACGAATAGGAAGATCAATGGCCCGGCAAGATTAGTGTTGAAATGCGTGCACCAACCATAGCCGATAGTTGACAGTGCTTGAATAATAAATACTGGTAGGGCCACTTCCAAACGAGCCTTCTCAATAGGGAAGTGTCGAAGATCGGTTTGTTTAGTCTTGACGAGCGGGTATCCGTGCTTCTTGGCGTAGCGTCGGTAGTTCAAATCAACTGCCTTACCACCACCTAACACTGCGACCATAGCCGCAACACCAATTGGGATGAAGCATAAAGCGATCTGGATGTCGTTGTAACCGTAGATAATGGCGAATTGAGAGGGGATGGCGGAGATAATTGCATAGTACGATGCGTACGAAACGGCGACGGCAAATAAGATGAGCCCAACTTCCATTTCGAAGATGACGACTAGAGTCTGGAGTGGGTTCGTGATCGTGATCTTATTGACTTTAGCTGTTCCAGATGTGTCGGAAGAGCCATACTTCTTCAGGTGATAGTAGGTCAATATGGACATGTTCCATTTAGCTGGAGCGATTGAACCATCACCCACGATTTTGCGGCAGGTCTCGGGGTAGAACAGGAGCATGACGATGAAGCAGACGCCTGAAGAAATGAGAAGAAACCAAAAAACGGAGCGCCAGCCAAGGTAATGGGCTAGAAGACCACCGATAATCGGTCCAACTCCAGGGCCTAGAGAAATAGTCAGGAATAGGCACTGAGATGGGAGATTTCGAAATTGAGCCCAAATGCAAATGCATTGAAATAGATCCGATTGAGACTTACCAATAAACTGTCCACAAGACGCAATGCCTGTGAATTTTCCTCGTTCCGATGAGGTTGCGATGTCCGCTACCACAGCGCTAGCCAAGGCGATGGTACTACTACTACCAGCACTTTGGAGCATACGTAGCACCAAGAGAGCAGCATAGTTGCTCTGAAGTGCAAGGCCCAAATTTGCGGCAAGGTAGAGAATGAAACAGATGATGAAAGCTGGTCTTCGCCCAGCGCCATCGGAGACACCAGCAATGAGCGTTGGGGCAATCCCTTGAAAGATCTACCATTCCCCAATTAGTACTTTTGCTCTCGTGCAACAAAACGTGTCCCGGCAACCTACCATATAGGTCGTAACAGTCAAATTGATCAAGGTATTGCTGACATTGAAGTCGATGGCTAATAGATTGAAGATTGGGTAGTAAATGTTGGCGCTCAGGGGCGAGAAAAAACTCGCACACGACACCATGAGCACGATGAACAACTTCTGGTTGGGACTAAAGGTCGAGAAATTGGGCTGCGTCGTTGGGGGCGGTGGCTTCTCACTGACCGGCTCGGTAGGCACGTCGATTGTCTCCAGTCGACTGCCATCGACCTTGCCATCAACAGAGCTGGTGGTGTTTTCAAGGTTGCTATTCAGGGTCGCGTCGCGGGATGATGATGCCGTGACAGTCCCATCGTCGTGGGCTGAGCCATTGCGCTCCATCTTGTTGTTGAATGTCGCCATGATGAAGTTGTATCGGAGGCTCGAAAAGCTCGAAGGGTGATATTGCAGTGAGGACAAAAGATGCACGGCAGTCAGACTCTGTGTGGCGTCCGAAGGCCCTTCAATACCAAAGAATTGAAGACGAGTATGGAGCTGAGGGTTCGACTTTCTTGTCTTGGCAGGCTGGCGGAATATTATGCAGGCGTTCGACGCTAGTTGGAGGGCCAGGAGTAGTGCTGACGGAGCGACGATGAGACTTTGGGAGAGGGATGGACGGGGGCATTGAGGATCATACTTGGGCCTAGCCCGAAGGTGAGATTTGTGGGGAGGGTTATAGAAGGCAAGTCATCGTAAAAAAAGCATCTCCCTCCTCTATATGAAAGTATGCAAGCCAACACGAAGGTTGATTGGCTACCGGTTAGCGGCAGCCGAGTTGCTGCAGTTTTACGGTAAACAAGCAGTTCCCCGTATCTCCCTTGTACCGACGCGGGCACTAATGACGCAAGAAAGAATCCTCATCCTTGCCGGGCGCCGAATGGAAGAAGCATCCAGCTTCGAATAAAACATGTCAGTATCAGCTCGCGGATTCAAGCTGTCCCCATGTCCGGCCTGCCCTAGCTTGATGGTTGCGACTCACGCTTACATCATATCCTATCTTGACGTACACGGTAGAGTAATGTTGCGGTGCATTACCGACGTATGCTAAGAGAAACGACCAAGAGAAAAGACTCAGAAGAGTAACTATAGTCGGGTATCGTGATTTGGTCGAATTTGGAGAAAAACAGAGCTTTGCGCTGTGGTCGGGTTTCTCAGTCGAGACTTTGCCAACGCCATGTATTTCCTCTCACCTGCCTTTCTCTTGACCCGCCCTTCCATGCTCCTCTCTGGGCCTGCAAATAGTGCGCCCACCAACCAAAAGACTTCATCCCCCAGCACCAACTGTACCTTTGCTGCCCGATCTCATATCAAAACTCTGTTTAATGCCCTCACTAGCGGCCAGTCCTCTGCCTTCTACGACAATGTCGTCGATAACGTCGACTGGAATGTTCAAGGTACCCACCCTTTGGCTGGCCGGTACCACAACAAGACCATCTTCCTGATCAATGCCGTCAACCGGATCGGCAAGCTACAAGACTACGACAAGCCGCACACCATGGAGGTGTTGAATATTGTAGGAGGTTGTAACGAGGAATGGAGCGCGCAGGAGATTCGAGTAACTGCCTACATGAACAATGGTAAGCCGGGTGGTAGTCGTCAGTCGTCGCATAACGAGAGGGTGCTAACCGGTGCAACAGGAGCCCTCTTTGACAACACGTACGCCTGGATGACGCGGTGGAATACGGCTGGTCAAATTGTGCAGGTGAGGGCGTACTTGGACTCCGCCCTGGTGGCTAAGAGCATATTCGAGAATGAAATTACGACTAATGCGACTTTCACCACCTTGCGGGATACGATTGACCCGGGACCTGGAGGTTACAGCTCTTTGACATGAGATGGAGATGAGGAATGAGGAATGGGGAATGGAATTTGGACACAGGTTCTCGACAGTGGCGGGTCAGCGTGATCTTGTAGACCCGTAAACAAATGACTGAATCAATAATTTGAGGTACTTTATAAATGATCAATGCCCAACAAGCTGATGATCACGGTTATATATCGCTTTCAAGCTTGGTATGGCCGAGATACCGTTATAAAAGCAGGTGACAGCAAGCGACGCAAAGTTGCGAATATATCTTCATCACTTTGGCTTACGATAAAGGAAACCCCCATTTGAAGCATGGATGGAAGAGTGGACCGTGTTTACAGGTGGATCGGTTCATAGTTCACTACCCACGCACACGGACGTTGAATCAAGCTTTCCCCCACATTTGCCAAGCTTGCCAAGCGGATACTCCATGACGCTATTCCAACGCCGCGTACTTGGCCCATGTCTCGTTCGCTTTCAGTCCATCCATGACTGCCTTATCCATCGTCATCGCCACCTCCCAACTCCCATCATCCAGGCTGGGTAAAACAACAGGGCAGCCATCAATCAACCCTTTGTGCGGCAGTCGGTACATTTCATACGTCCCGAATCCCCCGAAATCAATCGGGATGTCATTGAACTTCTTCCAGCTCGTGAGCAGCATCTGCGTCCCGGTGATATCGTCAATATTTGCATACATGCCGCGAGGATTCTTCGCCTGTCCGATGACCTTGACAAAGATTTTCGCCCCGCCTTCTGTCACCTCTTTGATCCCGGCGCGAAGGGCGTGCGTGGCTATGGTGAGGCCGTTGGGGCCCAGCAAAGAGGAGACCGGGACGGTGGCCGACATCTGCATGAATGCATTGCCGATATAATCCGAAGCAAGCGGCGGTTCGGTCAAGGCACGGAACTCCACCGGCATCTTGAAGTTGGTGGTTTCTTCCATCTTCACGCTACCCATCTTCACTCGAGCCGTCATGATGCTGCGCCAGATGAGACCGCACACTGCATCGTGCGTAGTAATGTACGGCTGGAGAATGGCAACTGCACTGCCATTGGTGAAATCATCTGGTTGCGGCAGCGATGTGGCATCATTCTTCAGCGCTTTGATTGCCGATGGAGAGATACGGAAGGTCTCGCTGGCAAGAGGTTTGGTAGATTCTTTCATCCAGGCAGGCTTGCTCGGGTTGGTATCTCTCAACGTATACGCCTTAAGGCTGGAGATATCACCAGGAACATCAAAGTTGTAGAACGGTGCTTTGTCAAATTTCCGCTCCGACAAGTGGTAATAGCTTTCGGGTTGCAAATGCTTGCCTGCTTTGATGTCGCTCAGACGCTTGCAATGGCCGGCTAGAACACGTGCGACAAAGGAATCGCTCGAAGCGTCCATGGCAAAGTGGTGGATGCCAATCGCTAGCAAGATACCGCCCTTGACGAAGTTGGCCTGTACGCCCAACGTCCGCACGGCTTCGGCGCCGAACGAAAACCGGTGGAGTGGCAGCAGGAGATCGGCATCCAGAGCTTCTTGCTTGAAGTTGGATTTCTTCAGTGTGGCATAGTCTAGCTCTTTCATATGGGTCAGGTTCTTGATATTGAGCAATGCCTTGTGTGGCTTCAGAGTACGGAGACCACCGACTTTCGAGTCGACGACCTGAGTGGCCAGGATGGGGATCTCATCCACGGTTGCCTGCATAGCCTCACAGAGCAACTTCGTCGTTGCCCCATTATCTTGAGGTTGTGGAAGAGCGATACACAGTATCTGCTCAAGGTAAATGCCCGAAGACCGGTGATCGACGGCTGTTGGGGGCACAGAGTAAGGCGGACCAGAGAACTCGTAACTCTTCATGGACCCTACAGAAAGACTTTCAAAGTCGGCTTCCAGAGACGGCGCCATAGTGAATCCTCTGCAGTCAGATGGTATGAAACGAGATAAACTCGGATTACAAGTATAGAGAATTGACGAACTGGCGCGATGGAAAGTAGATGTTCGAAAAATTCTGGATCTGGTCAGAATCTGACCTGGAATTGTATGTGCGGAATAAAAAAGACAAAGACCCCGAGCAATCACTTCTCTTGTGTTGGTCTGGCGTCTAGTATTCGAGGTTCAATGGCACAACTGGTCTTGCAGTCTTGGTCTGAGTTTGCACCCCTTCGAGCACCGACTTACTTAGCATCGATCAAGCTGCATCGGCAATACTGAAGATGTGATGCTTCTCCCTACTGGCCAATGATGATATTCTCGAAAGACCCCTTCCAGTAGATTATCCCCCGCACTCAAGCCGTAATCATGAGGCACAAAAAGCACATACCGGAGACCGTCAAGATGAATTAATGGATCCACGATGCTAGAACGGGAACGGGGGTGGTTTTACGTAGACCTCCGTCTCACGTTGATGCACAGCATTGTCCATACCGTCCATCATCAATCACTATACCTACGGATCGAATCTATGCCGTTTCCAGTACGGGTGATACTTTTAACCCTTTCAACAAACGACGGCACAAGGCACTCCACATCGAACGTAAATGGGGCGCTCGCATAAGCCGGTTGACAGTTGCCGTAGCGGGCAACATTCTTGCGCCCCACTACAGCCAGGGCTCTCCGCTGCCTGAAGCATAGGGCTGATGCTTCGGTCCCCGAAACCCCTGAAAGCTTATGAAAGCTTAGCAAGCAGCCAAAAGCTTAAACAAACACCACAGCCAGGATGGGATGGCTGCAGCTCGCACTTTCAACTACTGGCTACTTAGCCATCCACCATTGAATCAAATCGCAACTCCTGCTTACGGCATGCATTCGGTGACCTTGCACTACATGCAATGGTGAGACAACGAGGGCTTCTTCCGTTCCCGTCGTAGTTTTATTAATGTCGTGTTGCCCACGTAAAAAAAACAGGAGCTATTCCATCGGACGGGCATTCCGTCCCGTGCGCCCTCATGATGTACTGCTAACTCATAGCTTTTAGCTTCATCGGGTCTTTAGCTCGGGAAGTGGCTCCTGGAAGCTGACATCCGATGAACAGCTTCGCATCCCTTCCCTTCGCTTCTCGTTTGTATCATTCCCCTCCTTATCATATGGGCCATGATGATCGTGTTGAAAACCCCACGAGATCCACTGCGCCCCTCCATTGCGTCTCGTGCCTCTTTCAGCTCGTTTCGCTTGCTCAAAAAGCCGCCGTGGTATCATCCTGCTCTTGTTTGAATCCTTCCACCATTCCACCACCTTCGAAGCCACACATCTACATTGCAAACCACTACTGCCAATCATGAATCCAAGCAAGGTAGCATCGGAATCAGCTCCGGACATCTTTGTAAGCTGCTAACTGATCTGTGCTCAAGGCTTGCTGCAACGTCCCACCTGTCAAGGCTGATTACACAGCCAAGGGAAGCCATGAAAAGTTCCAGGGTATTAACACATGTGAGCCCCCATTACGCCTTCGCACTTTTGGCGAGACCCGCCCTAAAACCCTGTACAGACCGAACTGGTCCATCTTCTGCCTCATCCGCTATCTTGATAGTCGGTGACATCTTTGGGGCTGGGGCCCAAGTTCTCCAGGTAATTTGGTGTTCAATGAGTGTGAGTCTTGGCTCTATCGACACTGACTTGGGGACAGGGAGCCGATATCCTCGCATTTGGAGGCGAGAAGCAGTATCAAGTCTTCGTTCCTGACTTCTTGCGCGGTGAGTATGCTGACCATGCTTGGTTTCCTCCCGATACCCCTGAGAAGGGTGCCGCAATGGGTGCTTATTTCCAGGGCCCCGCCAATCCAGCCAAGGCCCTGGGCGAGATTCCAGGTGTGATCAAAGAGATTGAATTGAAAAGCAATGGGGCCATCATGAAGTGGGGTGCTGTTGGACTCTGCTGGGGTGGCAAGGTATGTACTTTCAAAGTGGTAGGTGGCATTGTTGCTACCTATCATTGAACTTATGGCACAATATGCTTAGAATCTTGACAGGTTGTGACACTCAACGGCGGAGCCGGAACCCCTTTCTCTGCCATTATCTCAGCCCACCCAGCCATGGTCGATCCCGCAGATGCAGCAAATATCACTGTTCCATTTGCTCTGCTCGCTTCCAAGGATGAAGACCCTGCAGCCGTAGAGGGGTTCTCCAAAGAACTCAAGATTGACAACTATATCGAGACCTTTCCAGATATGATCCACGTAAGCATCACTAGCTACCTTATATCCACATCTTGGTTTTGGAACTAATATATTTTAGGGTTGGATGGCTGCTCGGTAGGATGCCCAGATTGCTTATTCGGGATATTTGTTGATGGCTTGCTGACATGGTATTACTACACAGTGGCAACCTTAGTGATGAGCGCGTTAAGGCGGAGTACAAGCGTGCTTATGAGAAGTGCCTGGAATTTTTGTAAGCCTTCCCAAATTCAACCACCCATCCCATGGCTGTGTAATTGACAAAGCTACACCGTCTAGCCACAAGTACTTGTAGAGATTGCCCAATGCCGTATGTACGAGCAATTGAGGACACACTTACATCGAGATTAGGATGCAACCATGTCGGTAAGATGAGGGCATGATAACGGAGTCGCCAAATCTCTTGAATTCTTTTAGTGGTGTACTAGGTTATCTTAGATGTTCAACTTAAATGAGCCACTTTCTGCAGCATGACGTATCCCATTCTGCAATTAGATACATGTAGTTACATTGTGACACGCATTTATAATGTCATACAATGTGATACAATCTGATAACCTTGAAATAGCTACCGGGTTTAACGTGCGTGTAAGATAAGATCACTAATTTAGCTGGAAGAGATATGGAAGTTAGGATATTGCAATCTGGATGAATAGTAATGCATAATGATAAAGCACTAGAATTTAAAGATATCAAATTCAGAAAGTCATTTCAGCTGCGCCAAACTCTACTCCCAACTAAGAAATTGTCTTACGAATTAGAACATTCCAGCCCATCACCCTACTCAAACCTCCCACGAGTTCTGCAGTATGTCCATCAAGGAGTAACTTTAACCACTCTTCCCGGCACAGTAAATACTTTTGTCTCAAACTGAGCAGCGCCACCATTGGTTGTCACATATGCACTAGTCTTATCAGTTGCGCCTCGTCCAAATTCCACAGCCGTCGATCCCGTCAGCAACGTGTCGTTCGACACGGTTGTAATCCTATTTTTGCCCACTCGTTTGACTCTCAGCTCGTTATTCCCAGCAAAGTACACGTCCCCGGCTGAATCAAAAACAAGACCGTCAGCGGCGGTCACATTAGATGAAACTATGACCGCTGGGCCTGCACACTTCGCCTTTGCATTGATAGGCTGACTTGCAAACAATCCCTTGTCCGTATTCGTAAAGTAGAGAGCTCCATCTTTAACCTTCAGATCATTGATACCGATATCCTCTCCAGTGGTAAGGCCAGCCATGAGCGAACTAGTGTCTGCTTTGTTTATCGCCCCAGTAGCAACGTTCACAGTCCAAACATCCGTTCCACGCGAGTCGGCGATAAGCAGTAAGTTGCTAGATGAGCTCAATGAAGTCATGCCATTGAAGAAGATGCTCTCGGGAAAATCCGCGATGTGGACAGCTTTTGGAGAGGCCCCCCCAGGAACGAAACCCTTCATATTCAGTTTCCAGACCGAGTAGGAGCCAGGGCCAGTAGTGATAGTAACGGTAGAGAAGTTGCCAACCACCACGTAGAAAATATCGGTACCGAGCTCGGTGATGCCGGCGCAGGAAAGGTAATCAGGGAAAGAATGCACGAGGGTAGCCGGCGTGGTCAGCGTGGGATCAACTTGATAGACGTCAGGAGCATTGAGAAGCGTCACTAGAATCTGACCGTTGGACCGCACCGCCAAATTCTCAACCCACGTTCCGACGGGGAAATCCCATACATCCGTCACGGTTGCAGCAGCATCCGTCCGAGGCTCAAGTGTGTCCCACTGAGCTGCAGGTGCCGCGAACGACGAACCTAACACTGCAGAGAGTGCAAATAGGGCTGGGCCGCGGAGATGCATCGGATAGAGCAGTACAATGCAATGCAAGAACTAAGAAAGTTTAAGCTGTTAGGTAGGGACGAGTAACGTGAAAGAGCGGTTTTCTGCAGAGAGAAATCGTGGGATGGTGTTTCAATTTATGTCTGGCGGCGGCGACTGAAGAAGGAACCCCAAGCTGGATTCAATATTGCGCCTGCTACGCCGCAGAGGTATTTTCGTATCCATCGATAGCTTCAGATACAAGCAATTGCCAAGAGATCTCATTCCCGATGGCCGAACGTAAGCTGAGCGGACAGGCAGACTGGGAGGAACTATTGAGACTGTTGCCAGCCAGGCTAGCAATGCGGCCCTGGACCAGGGTAGAGATCCCTGAAGATGCCCAAAAGCTTACCTTCGTAAAATATCATCATCCTTGGAGTTTCCCATGTCGTACATTCTCTCTAGGCGCCACTGATCATGGCGTCAGCCACAATTGAGACGATCGGGGTTTACGCAACACCGGGAGGTCTTCGCTGCGAGCTGGTCGATGATAAATTCTAGTTCCTTGCACAACTAATCCCTAAGTCATTAGGCAGTGCAGGCACCAGTAATTCGCGGCTGAAAGATACATCAGCGGCCGATACAGCCGGTGGAGGAATTATAAAGCCGTGTTGCTGATTTGAATCGAGGATAGAATACCATAATGCATTTGAGCTAACTATTCTCGGCCATTAACATACTTGCTTCTTATACCACCTTACGTACATAAGGGATGGTACTGCCTTTTTAGGATTGGATCTGAGAATCTCGTATATGCGTCTAGAATCGTACGGTTGGAATCATATTTCGAGGACTCGTCACGTCTACAAAACTCAGTTTGGTAGCAAGCGTCCAGCAGATCAAAATCGCAGAGTAAGTTGTATATTTACGGTTAAGGAAATAAGGCGCTAGCAGATCCAATGAACTCACTCAATCTCACGCATGCAGGGAGCGCATGCAGAAGTCGGCATCTTGATTTGACATAATTCAATCAGCAAGATACAGTCAGCGAGCTGAAGGACGGACGGCACTGTACAGAAACGCGGAATTGCCAGCCAGTTCTCGCCGGGAAAGGTTCTCCTGGAATAAATACCTACCTAGTTGCACCTAGTCAGCCCAAGATATAGAGAGTTAAAATAAGTCGGAAGTACCGTACCTACCCCTTCCCTCCCGACCACCTGTAGCGCGACTTGGCATGCTTACTGAGAGGATCGTTGTTAGTGCATTTTAGCGATCGCATCACTATTCTTGTGGGGTCCTGATCGCTAAAAGACCAACCCGTGCGTGCCCCACAGGCCAGTATGGAGTCGGGTCCGTTGGCCAAGGACGGGAGTTTAAACTTATTTCACCTCTCTGTATGATAACAGATCTAATACTCCATTTGGCTGCAGAATGCCAAGATGGATGTTGAACCTTTGCAACCGACGACTACGCAACGTACCCGCCCGTTTGCAAGCAATGGCCAGCCTGAACGCCGAACCCCCAAACTACGCGCATCGTGTGACAACTGCTCCAACGCCAAGGTCCGCTGTGACCAAGAGCGGCCATCGTGCCAGCGATGCTTTTACGCGGGCGTTCAATGCATTTATAGCATCTCCAGGCGGATGGGCAAACCTCCCAGTTCTGGCCGAAATGGCAATACCAACGGAAATGGGAGTGGGAATGGGAATGGAAACCGGAACGGTCGTGGAAGTGCCAGTGGGAGTTTGAGTGGGAATGAAGAAGCCAAACAGATGACAGCCAGAAATACTACAGCGACTACGGCGCAGGCTGTGAATATACCCTCTCCGAGATTCAATCGTGGAAGCAGCGCCAAGGTCTCTCCCCCACAGCTGACAGACAACACGACCCTCGACAATTTCTGCCAAGACTATGATATTACGGACGTGGACAACATGTCTTCGAACTTCATGACAGAACAGCTACTATCTGCCTCCGTGGACATGTCACTAGACGACCAGATGAGCTTCACCAACGTATCCAGCGCCGGCCATGAAAACCAGGCACAGCTTGCTCAGGCCAAAGATTTCAACGAGCAGATGCTTTCCATCAACAGCATGGAACTTTTGGATCAGAACGGCAGCTACCACAGTGGCTCTAGCTCCAATACTATTGGAAATCGCGCCGACGAAGTGCAATCGGGCTTCCATTTGCTTTCGACCTCAATAAAGAGTTCCAATACGACGTCAGACCAGCTTCACAAAACAGCTTCTTGTGTCCATCTCACATCCTCTACCTTGCACAGCCTTTCCGTTCATTTCAACGTCTGTACCACTTCTCCCAGTCAAGTTCCGTTCAGTACCATCGACCGAGTTCTAGACACGAGCCGGCAAGCCATGACCGCTTTCCAGACACTGCTACAATGTCCCTGCTCGCAAACTAGTAGTTCTGCCATGTCCCTGGCCCTGATAATCCTCAAGATTCTAGACTGCTATTGCGCCATTACTCATTGTTTATCGTCTCTTTCTTCCGGGACCAATTTTCCCGGACCACCATCGTTAACAAACGATAATAGTAGAGATCAACATTTTTCACAGTCAATACCAGTCTCGACATCCACAACCCCACCTCTGAACTCTTCGTCAAGACCAGCGCAGAAGATGGTGTTAGGCACGCCGATCACAATTGGGGCGTACAAAATCGATGCCGACGATGAGCACCCCTTCATCCTCCACCTGCTGCTAAGCGAGCTACGCAAGGTCGGGAGGCTGGTCGAGGCATTTACAGCCCGGTACTGCCCGGCAAGCGCAAGCTCCCATCGGAATGGCGACATGGTTGGGGGCCGTAGTCGAGACGGGGATTTTCTGGGCTCCAATAGCAGCAGTAGTAGAGAGGAGCCTATCTATTCTGCACTTAAGCAATTCCTGTCATCGAAGGTGAATGCGACGAGGCGGGAAGTGAGTGTTGTGTTGTCAAGAAGCGAGGAGGGGGCCATAGACTTTGGATCGTAAGGACTTCTTTAGCTAAAATTAGACGTTCGTAGGTAAGAACAGTGGAGTTTTATTTATATCTACTATGGCGTCACTATTCAAGAGGTAAAGTGTATCTCTTGAACAAAATTTAGCATTTGAATGGTGTTAACGTTGTGAAGGGACTAGCTAGAGAAATATCTTTACACTGGAACTTAAGTATAAAGACATGTAATCTCTAGGTTTAAAAATCAGAAGAATTTTGTACTCTTGATTCCAATATTTAAGCCTTTGATCTTAGGCTAATGTCATGGATAGAGAATTAGATACGATGGAGACCAGGGCTACTAAAATCTACTTCTGTTCTCTAAACTAGTATAATTCTTGCTACAACATCCATAAGATATTTAGACTATAACTAGATCATGGAGAATATCTAAAAGGATATCATGGTATAAAGGAACAAGAAGATTTCATATTTACGGTACTTGGCAATAGCTTAAGTATTGGGCTAAGTGATTTCAATACCGTTTCACATTTCTTAGCAGTAGAAACAATAGTACTGCACAATTTATAGTTATATATGCTTGTTCACACTAGCTGTTTTGGCTTTTCAATCCTTACTACTAAAGACGGCGCAGTTCGCCTTGTACCCCCTAGCACCAACCAAAGGCTTATGCTTATGCGCCCTCTCACCCCTGAATACCTCCCCGCAGATCTCACGGCGATCGACAGAGTTAGCCAATCAAGATGCAGAGTTTCCGAACAGACGACCAATCGATCAGCTACCCTAGCATAGAGCTTCAGTCATTAAATGTTTACAGCAGACCGTTTTCACACCACGTTGGTCTTGTTTCTTCCAAGTGTCGCCCTTTAAAAGTAGAGTTCCCCTCAAAAACGACAAAATGCTTACGCTCAACTCTTCTATTCTATCTGACCCTCTCCAAACTGCAAATCATGGCTCCTAGCTCCTCCTTCAAGAGTTCCTGGACACAGTTCTTCCCACCAAAGCCCCATTTCACCGACGAGGACATACCAAGTGATCTGAATGGCAAGGTCTACATAGTTACGGGTGCTAACTGTGGCATGGGCGCGGAACTCTCGCGGGTCCTCTACGCTAAGAATGCTACGGTCTACGTCGCTTGTCGTTCTGAGGAAAAGGCAGCGCAAGCCATTGCAAACATCAAAAGGGCTGTGCCAAAGTCAAACGGTGAACTAGTTTTCTTGTCTCTCGACCTCGCCGACCTGACCAAGGTCAAAGCCGCTGCGCAGAACTTCCTCGCGCAGGAGTCCAAGCTGCACGTCCTCTTCAATAATGCTGGCGTTATGGTGGGGCCAGCCGACCCGCCACTCAAGACAGTACAGGGCTACGAGCTTGCCCTGGGCGTGAATTGTGTTGGGACTTTCCTCTTTACCAAGCTGCTGACCCCTATGCTAATCGCGACGGCCCGATCCGAGCCCGCCGATACTGTCCGCATCGTGTGGCTTTCGTCGTTCGGACTGGGGCAATACGCGCCGGAAAACCGCGGTATTGACCTGGACAACCTGGACTACCACATACCCAAGCCGCACGTGGACCGCTATGGAATCAGCAAGTGCGGCGACTGGCTGCTGGGCGTGGAATATGCTCGTCGACACAAGTTCGATGGCATCGTGAGTGCCCCGATTAATCCTGGCAATCTCCGGACGGAGTTGGCGAGGCACCAAACTTTGGGGCTCAAACTTATCGCGCAATCGGTCGTCTACCCGGTCATCAACGGGGTGTATACTCAGCTCTTTGCCGCCTTTTCCCCCGAAGTCACGGTCGAAAAGGCAGACTGGACCACAAAGTGGAGTAAGTAATATCTTTATATAGGTGGAGTGGTTTATTATCAGCATTTTGGGCGAACATGGTCCTAACCTCTACTATAGTTATTCCATGGGGAAGATTCGCCCTGTTGCGACCAGATCTGCCCAAGGCAACCAAACCAGAGGAGGACGGAGGAAATGGAAACGCCCAACAGTTTTGGGAATGGAATGAGGAACAAGTCAAGGCCTACCTCTGATCTATATAACTGAAACTAGTGCTTGTCTGGGTTGTCTTACGTGGTTGGCGTATAGTTTCTATCAATGTTACTGCTATAACCTTCTCGTTATCTGGCTTACACTAAAAGCCGTATGTTTCCTAAGTGTAAATATTTGTATCCTGTAGAATTGAACGGTACTGTATAATTAGAGTCATAACTTTCTTTTACTCCATAATAAAACTAAGGCTTTAATAATAATTGCCTTTTAGTTCTTTAAATCTTTTATACGCTGCGGAAGATATAGAATAAGAGAAAATTCACAGTTGGTATAGAAAAGATACTACTATTGCCACCAAATTTCCATCTTACACCATGCTTTCTAATTACCATCTTTGACTCATGAAAGTGGATGTGTGACTAACCCTAAAACAGTCATCTTTATTCACATTCCATCAACAATGAAGAACTAAGCGAGATATACCACAATGATCGAAGGGATGGGTTTACATATTCGAGTCCGATACTAAGCCATAGAAAACAAAAACAGATCACAGAACTGTAGTCTATTTTCTTTTACTAGCTTATGACTTTGATTATTAAGATCTTGCCAAATAGGTATTAGGAGGTGGTCCAATCATCGCCCTAACCTCGTATATCACGCCAAGCTTGATCACTTCCGTGTCAGCACTAGCCACTCATCCGCGCTCTAATTCCGCTGCAACTGTCATCAGTCACGTTATAACAATTCGATATTTATTGTCTCTATAACCATAACCCAAGGCTATTTGCAGAACAAAGAATCAAGCAATATGGTGTCCTTCACAGAGAGCACGATAAAATATACTTCCAATGGAGAGAAAGAACTCTACTATATCGAGGCTGGACCTTACAATGGGCCGCTTCTAATCTTTATCCACGGCTGGCCTGGTATGGCACGCATGTGGACACCACAACTCAATACCTTCGCTCAACTCGGATTCCGAGTCGTTGCTCCAGACATGCCCGTATGTAGCCCACCACATCAAATCTGAACAATTGACTAAATACGAATTATAGGGATATGGCAAATCCACCGTCACAAAAGTAGCCAAAGACTACAGCCATGAAGTCATAATCCCCGGTCTCCTCGCTATGCTCAATGATGTAGGCTGTGACCAAGCTGTCTGGATCGGTCACGACTGGGGAGCAAGCGTTGTATCCTCTCTCGCAGCTACACACCCAGAAGTTTGCCGCGCGGTTTGTCTTCTTAACGTCCCCTACCGCATCACCGAACTCGGAAGAGAGGAGCTGATGAAGTACGCAAACCGTGAGATGTACCCAGCTGACAAATACCCATGGGGTCAGTGGGGCCACATGCATTGGTACGAGATGGAATTCGAGAAAGCAACCAGGTTTCTGGAGAACAACGGACATATTTTCTTGAAGATGATTTCTGCGCCTGGTGACCCCGCAGGATGGGGGAAGCCGTCTTTTACTGCGGATATTGTGCAGCAGGGTGGCTGGTTCGGTGGTATTGAGAAGCTCCCAGCAGAATTTGATGTCGTGCCTCCTAACAACATTTACGAGAGAGCTGGATGCCCCGAGGTATTGAACGACTTGATTACAGCCATGACTAAGAATGGATGGTGGAGCGCTGACGCATACTATCTCAATCACGACGCAAATCGGGGATTCAACCTCTCTAAATCTGTTAATAACGGGGTTTTGGAATTCCCCTTCTTGTATGTCCATGCGGACTGGGACGCAGCGTGCGATAGTCATAATTCTAGATTGGCGGAGCCTATGAGGAAACACTGCAAGAAACTGACACAAGTCAGTATTCCGGCGGGCCATTGGGTGAATTTGGAGCAGGCGGCTGCTACGAATGCGGCGTTGTCGAGATGGTTGGTTGAGGAGGTTAAGGATTATTGGCCTGGGTTCTGGAGCCAGCCCTTTGTAAAGAACGTGTGAGCGGGTCTTTGTTCGATTTTCAAACGAAAAAATTATTTTCATTTGGGCGAGGTGAACTACTAAATGTGAGGATATCACAAAATAGGTAATGCTTATTCAATAGCTACCTTCCAGACTACTATACAAATGTTTAGAAGAACGCTACGAGAGGAATATATCTAAGCTCCTTTGAACTAACTCAAATGATACTACTCTGTTATATGCACCAACTCAGAATGGCACCGGCTCTCTAACATCTAGAAAGTCTCTATTCTCTATTAAATATTGAAGTCAAGAAGGTTGTTTCATAAATCCTGAGACTTATAGTTGTGAATTCCCACAGACTTCTTATATCCAACTAAAGCTTTGTAATGCACTATGCTAGTACTTGTAAATCGCTCTAACATTCGAAAAGGTCGCTAAAACTCTGGTTCTATTAGATGCAAGGATATAAGAGTTAACATTGTTACGCTAAGCACTTTCTTACATCTTTAATTTGCGCTCGGATATCTTCTTAACCTCTTCTACATCAACTAAGTCTATGTAGAGCAGCTTAAACTGTTAGCTATTTCAAGTGGTAACCTATGCTTTGGGCCTTATATCTTCCTGAACCAGTGACGATGGAAGTCGATAAAACAACTTCATTTGAAACACTGCAGCTGTTTTGAATTTTGAAGAAATATCTGGTCCGAATTTGACCTACATTAATGTAAATTCAGGACAAGATGGACTGACGTCCGTCCCTGCGTCCCGAGACACACCCTGTAACGAGAAGAACCATAGGTACTTCGAGCTCAAGGAATTATAAACCTGTGGACGCATCAGAATTTCTCTATATTTGTATTTCAACTGAGTCATATATTTTTAACGAGCACCCCTGACCTATTAATTCTGAAAATTATCAGCGCGTCGTCGCCGTCCCCTTGAATTTACAAAGGACCTCCCTTTACACCATTATAGGCCTACCAACTTACGACACTACCACCAAACTTTTCTTCCCTTTTAAACCTATAGAAAAATTAGATATAGATATACAGGCTTTATTATAATGCTAAAAAGCTTTGCCCACTCTTGCGGCAGCCGGGGCGTGCTCTGTCATACGCCGTCGCCATATAGACTGATACCTCCTCCAATCAAGCGAGTTACGACCCTGGTTAGTTACGTTGTGATCATAGTAATCTCGGTAAATCTTATTACTGCTTGTTGCTGCCTTGCGCTAAAGCTAATGGCATTCATCAAGTTTGTCCCTTCGATAGGCATTCATATATTAATTAATCGTGCTCCTCCGAATGCTTCTTCATTTAATAAGAACTAACCGACGTTCACACACTGCCAGATACCCGTCCGACATACTCTAGCTTGCATAACACGAGACAACATGGCTGCGACAGATACCTCGATCCGCTCCAGCTGCCACTGCGGCGCCATCACGGTCACAGTTCCCCGACTCCCCGAGTATATCAACATATGCCAATGCACGATTTGTAGACGCTACGGCGCTGCTTGGGGCTACTACCATCCCGACGAAGTAAAGATCGAAACGAAGCCGAACGCAGTGACCAAGCAGTATATCTGGGGCGATCGAGACCTGTCTTTCAACTTCTGCGATAGCTGCGGTTGCGTGTAAGTCAACCAAATTTCCGCTCTATTCGATCGAAGACTGATGTTGTGTACGTTAGATGTTATTGGTGGCCCATTGGACCTACGCCTACAGACGGAGGAGAATACCAAATGGGGCTCAACACAAACAATGTCAATCCCGAGCTCCTAAGGTTCGTCGATCGAAAGTTTGAGTATTCGCAATTGATCGTCCCGCTGCGGTCAAAGGACATGGCGCATCCTGATGATCTAGCTAAGTATTGAACACTGTCTCGAATCAGTGCAATACGTAGATACCTTATAGATTGACCCATGAAACTTGTTGTCTTATATCTGAACGAATATTGGACCAATTGCCTTATCGTTCTGTGCTCATGATAGTCGTTACTGCTATCCCAATGCCTGCCTCGGAACTATGACAACCGTTGCAAACTCTAAGGCTTTATCAACAACATCACTTCTTTAACTCCCTTCTCCGGCAACGCGATATCATACCCAAACGCACTCAGCAGCCCATAGCTACAGTAGCAATCACTAAGCAAGTTGATCTGTTTGCTATTGTTCTTTAGCTATTCGTCAGGACGCAGGGACAGACGTTAGAAGTGTTTGTAGGCGTTGTTCCACGTGATCGTCGGATATGAACAACCCCGCCCACGCCCTGCGCCTGATTCTCCTCCTTATTAGAGAAGGTGCCAAGGAAACCAGCAATTTCTTGCAGTCATACCTTAATCTTGTCAAAAGGACGGTTGAAATACTAAACCTGCTTAAACTTTCAAAATCTTCACATCCCAATCTTACTGTTACCCTCTTATAAAACTACAAACCTTTTTGTCTCTGGTATGCTTCATCGATCATCATCAAAATGAGTAGTAAACAGCTTGGCTTCATATTGACGACCACCGAAATCGGTAAAATCGCAGAGCCACAACGTATATATCGAGCAGAGCAAGGCCCTACCAAGAATCTGCCACCCCGCCTTATCTCGCCCCATGTTCTAGTACCACCAGTTGCTTCTGCGCCCCCAGCTAAGAATGGGCACGGGTCGCTTATACCACAAGCCCCACAGGAACTGGAGTCATTCACGGTGCAGGAACCACCAGAGAGTGGATTTACAGCAGCAGAATCTGCTCCTAGTGTCTGGGAACCGTATAAGAATCGCTTCCGGTTCGTTGCAGCATGTCTTGTAGGTTTCATTGGGGGTCTCAACGATTCAGCCCCAGGAGCCTTGCTTCCATACATCGAGAAGCAAGTCTTACATTATTCCCGACTTCAAAAGACTCCACTAATTGTGTTGAAAGGAACTACTCCATTGGCTATGCTATTGTCTCTACTATCTTCGTGGCCAATGCTTTTGGGTTTATCTGCGCCGCATTCTTTATCAACGCAATTACCAACAAATTCGGTCGTAGTATTGCTCTTATCCTTGCTGAGATTTTATTAGTAGCCAGTTATGTCACAGTAGTGAACAAGCCTCCCTTCCCCGTGCTTGTTGTATCGTAAGTATTATCCTCAAATTATAAATCCAGGGCACATTATAACAATGACTTCCGTTATTAATGCAAAACCGCGACTGACAGCATAGATTTTTCCTCACGGGATTAGGAGCAGCTATCCACTTGGCCATATGTAATGTGTTTGTAGCGAACTTGCGAAATGGACCATTCTTCAGTGGAATCTTCCAAGGGATGTACGGCGTTGGAGGAACCATTGGGCCATTGATCGCCACATCTCTAGTGCGAAACGGGCTTCATTGGAGCACTTTCTACTTCATAACCCTTGGTATTGCCGTGTTCAATATTGGCTGGTGCGGATGGTCTTTCTGGGGGTATGAGAAGGATTCACCCCAGCACCACGATGGCCCAACAGTGGCAGGCACTACTGTATCCCCACTGGCTCGAGTAAGGAAACTAGTTACCAATAAGCCGACTATTTTCGGAGCAATGTTTATATTTGCATATCAAGGTATCGAGGTCGCCATCTCCGGCTGGGTAGTTTCATTCCTAGTATCATATAGGGGTGGAGACCTAACGAAAGTTGGATACGTTTCTGCAGGATTCTGGGGCGGTATTACACTCGGTGAGCGCTTTATAGTCCATATCCGCTTGACCATCACTAATAGAGGCAGGACGTTTTTTCCTTTCTTATCTAGGCTCCAAGATAGGAGAGCGTATCTTCGTCTTCAGCATAATTGCCGGCACATTAGTTCTTCAACTCCTCGTCTGGTTCGTGCCATCAGTTATAGGAGATTCCATTGCGGTATCACTAGCGGGATTTTTACTCGGCCCAATCTATCCAGCTGCAACAGCGACTTTTGTTCGATTGATTCCGAAGCGAATGCAGGTATCCAGCTTCTCGTTTATTGCTGGCGTTGGTAGTTCAGGCGGTGCTTTTATTCCATTCTTGACAGGTATATTGGCTCAACAGGCTGGGACGTGGGTCTTGCATCCTATCTGTATTTGCTTGTTTGCTGCTATGGGAGGAACTTGGTACATGCTCTCAGAAAAGCACCAGAGCACGGAATAAACAACAATAAAGGTACTCAGGAGATGGTAATGTTCCGGGCTTTGGTTTGGCCTAGAGTTCGGAAAGAATACTTAAATGTTTGTTTTAGATAAGGTGTCGGTTAAATTTTAGGATTTAGATACAGGGAGTAACAGATGCGCCGAAAATATTTATCAATCAGCATTGGGGTGTGGAAGTCATGGTAATTTATTGAGTTTTCTGGCGGATTCCAAATTCTTATTTACAGCCAAACGTTTGAGATACGTAGCTTGCTAATTTGAAATCTTCATCTTGATGGAAAACCAAAATCACATCACGGCTGTCTCAAAGTTCGGGGTGGGGGGAGAAGGGAAACCTAGCAATACCATACAATAAAAGTCAAACTCTTTCAGAAGTGCATTTATAGGAACTGCGAATATCTTACCGAAAATAAACCCGAGTTTTCTCTACAGAACCACTATAAATTTAGCAAAAATCGTAGAAATAAAGCATAAGTAATTCTTATCTCGTTAGCTGGCTCGTCGCACTTGTCATGTATTGGTAACTAGTGAGGTTTGATTTATAAGTTGCGATTTGTAAGTCGGCGTCATAACCGGAGTAACCCCGCACCTGACTTCCACCAACTTTCTAACCCGACAAACTATCATTAAACTACCTCGCTTCTTTTTGAGTTGAACATAATGATATTACTCCTATATTGCTGACTGAGTTGGTCTACTGCGATGTCTCCCAAGATCTTTGCAACTGGTACTGTCAGTGGTTTCTTTTGTAGTTAGTCATTTCCAAGTAATCTAGTATATGAATTCTATTTCCAACTTGGTTCATGTAATACTTCAAGATAAACTGCAATCTCTATTGCTAACACACAATTTACAGACAGGCTACGTCGGAGGCGACGTTCTCTATACTCTTCTCCAAACCTATCCAGGATGGGAGTCCAATATAACATGTCTGGTTCGCAGCCCCACCCGTGGTGCGGCCCTTTCGGCCGTCTACCCTAACATCAAAATCGTGTATGGAACTCTGGAAGACAGCCAAGTGCTCGAAGAAGAAGCCTCAAAAGCAGATATAGTGCTCCATTGGGCAAGCTCAGATCATGTGGGAGCTGCTACTGCTATTAAGAAAGGAATGGAGATGGGTTATGGAGGGTACTGGATCCATACTAGTGGCACAAATATTCTACTCAACCCCGAGCTTCTTTCTGGGAAGAAAGATATATCCGGGCGGACGAACGAGGTTAAGATTTATGATGATTGGGATAATATCAAAGAAGTTATCTCATTCCCTGGTATGAACACAACCCACCTATTCTCCATCCACTTTGTGAAAGACTACATATTAATTTATCGCAAAGATGAACATTCCCACCGGCCCTGCGACAAAGTCCCGCTCTCGCTCGCCAACTCCCAAAAGATTAAAACAGCCATAATCTGTCCTCCTACTATCTGGGGCCGCGGTCGAGGCACCGGCTCGACTCGCTCGCAACAAATCTACGAGCTTGCTCGTCTCACGCTTGACCGTGGAGCTGAAATCATTGCCGACCCCCCTGGCGCACCTAAAACTTTCTGGCCAAATGTTCACTTACATGATTTAGCGAGACTGTACCTGGACATCATCAACTCAGCAGCGACAGAGTTGGAAGGCGGAAAGGGTGCCGCGACTTGGGGGAGCGAGGGGTATTATTTTGCGGAGAATGGAATGCACTATTGGCAGGATGTTGCTAAGTTAATTGCTGAGGAGGCTGAGAAGCAAGGCTGCCTCAAGAGCAGAAATATCTCGACACTCCGGTCTGACCATGAAGAGATCTTTAATCGGGCTGGACCTGCGCTGCTAAATTCTGGGGCTAGTTGTAAGTCTATTAGAGCGAAGAAATTGTTTGGCTGGAGTTGCGTAGAGGGAGAGTTGAAAGATGAGATTCCAGAGATAGTGCGAGGAGAGGCAGAGCGTATAGAAATATGAGGGCGGAATCATACTGTGATTTTGGCTGGGAAATTGGCACATTATCAAGTCGGAAGCTGTAAAGCTACTCGGTGAAGAATTTCTTGTCGAGAAAGAATTTAAAGGCTAAATATAACTTTTGTAACAGTCGAGCAACCGTTGTTCTATTGTCACTATTTGGATCTCTAAATTATCAAGGGACAGCTAGTTGACCAGGACTAAAGCTTGAACGTTGAGCAATTAAATAATCTCTCAAGTGTTATGTAATTGAGCTTTGATACATGCTTGTTTAGCACAGATAATGAAGCAGAGCTGACCGCGAATCCAAATTTCCATCTTCGGCTTTGAAGCCTACTCAATCGTAAAAGTCTGACAAAGTCAAAGAACTTCACTCGGATATGCGATCTAATCTTGTGATCTCGCAAGCTTCATATTCACTACACGGACAAGCGTAATCACTTCTTTTCAAGATCAAGTTTGATGTGGTTAAAGGGATCAAGTGGTTTATAGATCTCAAAAATTCCTAGGTCTTTATCAGATATCTTCGATGTTTGCAAAAGACTTCTGATGGCTTACGTTCACCTGTAAACAACGGCTCGGTTGCCTTCAAGTATGGCACATAGTAGCTTTTGGTGGCTTGTTCCTAATGCACGACTTTCATTAGTCTTTATTAAATGTTCAGAGTTCACCTGAAAATCATCTGCTCAAGCTTGCTTGTATAGCATGTCGCTTACACTCATGAACCAGTTAAAATCTTTTGCCCACCCCTCAGTCCATCGAAACGTTCCAGGCTCTTGTAGATTCTCTCCAACGAAAAAATAAATACACTCAGGCTCCTTAATTACTAAGTCGTAGGCGGTTTGAAAGTGGGAGAGGAAGGTCTCGCGGTCCTTAGGGTCGAAGGTCACTCTGACTTGGGCGATGAATGCTACCTCCGGTGCTTTGATTAAAGTTGCCATTTTGCTTGGTGTAACTTGGCCCAAGAGTGATGATGTTTTTGAGCTGTTTATGAGATTGGAGCCAGAGTACCATCACTTGTTATATTCTTCTGGTACGTCGTAAACGTTTCCACTTAGGTATCGTTCCAAGAAGGCCAAGGCCACGGCTTACGTCAGATGAAGTCATGCCATCCTGGTCTGGAGAACCTGGAAATAGGTTCCCTAGACAGTAAATTGGCACAGTAGAAACGGTGACGCATTGTTCTAATCTTACTTGCGGGAGAAAGTCACCTTAAAAACGTACCCTGAATTGATGGGAGGAAGCATGCATTATTAAGCAGCAATGTAGAAAGCAGAAACCGGAGAAACCTACAGTTTAAGTTCCAAGGAAAGTCAATATTGATCGGATATCATATGTTGACGAAGGGGCAACTAAGAATCAAATAGCCGGTAGCTTTCGATGTGGTGGTTTTGTGGTAGTTATTAAGGTAAGATATCAGCCGGGGACTCCAATTAAAGCACCAATGGTTCAGATGGACCAGCAGCTTCAAATCCAATCCGCTATGGCGCAATTGGCTAGCGCGGTAAGCATTTAAAGATGATCAATTTATCACAATTCATAAGCTAATTCAATACAGTTCGACTGTTAATCGAGAGGTTGGAAGTTCAAGCCTTCCTAGCGGAGTTCCTTTTTTGCAATTTTTTGATGCCTAACCTTGGTGACTAATACACCTTTACATATAGGAAGCCGAAAATAGTGGAACCGATTGTACCCACAGACCTTTGCTCCGCGACCCGAAGCGACCTCACTAAATACCCAGAATTTGCAGACCAAGGTGGATCTCTAACTCTAGTTTTTGTGTTCATTGTACATCTTGACCAATGCGCTCTGGTCATTTCCCTACGGGCAGGTGGTTGCGGCTGGGAAAATAAGCCCATTTCGAGAGCAAAACTAAAATGCAGAAAACATGCAACAGTATGTATTCGCTAGTTGTCACCCACCCAACTGCTAATCTACCGATCTGAAGCTTTCCTTAGCTTAATACTTAGAACGGCCGCTTCTAGCTTAGATTTTAAGTACGTTATCCTACCAAATTGAGTAGGCTATGTAAGTAGAGGGTAAAGTAAAACCTCACTAGATGATAATAGTAAGTCGTAGTAATCCGAGTTAATCTAAGGTGATCTAAAGTAATTCTTTCGTATGTATGATATATAGATAGGTAGACCTATACCTACGGGTTATAGAGACGATTCGGGGGAACGTAAGTAACTAATGCTAGTTTCTATACGTATAAATATATATCCTATAGATAGATAGTAGCTTCTTACTTGTCGAACATCTAGGATTGTCCCCGAGTACTGAACGCAAGTAAACGCTAATCTACTAAGCCCTTGACTTTTGTGCTGATTCTAAAATATGAAGATTGACCTGATTTTAAAAAACGATCCGATATAGCACTCCTCCGAAGGATATTGACGAGCCACTAGCCACTATAAATCGTCAACTAGAAGATGGAGTGCACTCACAAAACATCCTTGCACATGTTACTGCAAGAAATCAAGCTCTTGAGAATGAGCTTCAAATCGAAAGAGGCGAAGCGTTGCTGGCAGCGAGAAACGAGTAGAATGCGCAGAAATGAAGACAATGAAGGCTCGGTTCAAATATATGGAGCGCGAGCTCAGTGAGACGAGAGAGGAAAACCGACAATTGAAAATTAACATTGAAAAGTACCGCAAGAAGATCAACGATCTGGAAGCTTGGAAGCTGCGCATGAAGGCTATGATTGACGGGGATCCAGAAGGTTAGCTGGTATCAAAATACATATTTATTCATGTCGTATATCTGTTGTGTAATCTATCATACATTTTGACTTGTCTTTGCTTCACTTCCATGTCTACACCATTCATTAACAACAATATATTCCTCTCCTATATTAAGTGAATCTATCACCACTCACTTGGGGATATCACTTCTCAGGCACTAGGGATGGGAGGAATCATGCCAAGTTCTGCAAAAGTCTCGAAGGCCTGCCGCATAGACTCCACAGAATCGACATAACCGTGCCAGCCTAACTTTCGGGCCTTATCCATGCTGAAAGTAGGCGGCAATCATTAGAGCTCAATTCAACCAAAGAAAGTATATATTGACAACACTTACCTTACAGACCAAGGCCATGAAATAGTACAGGAGAACTGAAGTGGCGCAAAAAGCTCCGGAATATTCTCGAACGGGTTGGTTTGGAGGTGATGCTCTTTCGACAACACTCTCCACGCGTGGAGAACATCTAGCGCCGTGGCCCAATCCACCAAATCGAACGAGTAACGTAGTCTACCCGAAGGTCCATACCTGTCACGAAATTGTTAGAAGATATCCTTACTGGCTAGTAGCAAAGGAAATATTGGAGAAGACATGCCCACGAGGTGTTACCGGCATTTCCATCTCCGTATACTCGGCATCTACTCGCGGTAGCTCCCAGTCCAACTCGTACCAGCGGGCGAGAACGGGCCAAAACTTTCCCCAGGTAAACTCCGAGCCGTCCCAGATATTGAGCGATTGGTTTCCTGCATCGGGATTGAGTACTAGCCATTCATGAAAGAGGCTATTTAGCGTGCCACTGGAAATTGGTTGCACCTTATCCCAAGCAGCAAGATCCCCGGGAAATAAGAGCGGCCGTTTGTGGTACTTCTGAACCGAAGCGTAGACAGCAAGGGGATAGAATATGTTCATTAACGAACCTCGGACGGCACCTAGAATCCAGGATGGGTGTGTGATGTTATACTCTAGCATTCGAGGCTGGCAATATTTGATGAGTATGTCCTCTTGCGTGTAGTAGAAGTTAGGCTCGACATTGGTCCGTGGGTCGGACTCCACCATGGGTATACTAACAGGTCCTAAGTGGACACCGTATGTCTTCAGTCCCGTTTGAAGAAGAATCCGCTGAGGTACAATTGAGCACAGATCTAATGCCCTGAGAAGGTTTTGTAGAAGCCGGCCTCATAGAAAAGCCATAGCATTAGCTTTAGTAGTCTACTAGGGAAGAAAGGTATATCTCTACCATTAACCTCGCACAAGCGTTCCGCACTACCAAAGACTGGCTCACCTGGCTCGGGGCGAAGTTGGACATAGGAGAAGAAAAAGACAACATCTCTACATAATCAGTTTTCAGTTCTACGATAATCATCAGATAATAATTGTGACTTACGCGACGACGCAGTTGTCTCGTAGAGCAGTGGCTATGTCCTCTGGGTGGGAAAGTAGGTCTACGGAGATATGCTTTGTGTTCTCTGCCTTCACAGACGGTGGGGACCGTGATACAGCGTACACTTTCTCCCAGCGCTGTGGAGATTGACCTAGGACTTGGAGCATGTGCTGGCCAGACATACCGCTTGCGCCTGCGACGATTGCTCGTAACCCTTTGAATGGTACGGGTATAGTGGGAAGACCATGGAAAATGCCCTTCGACTGGATTGTTAGAGCTGTTTGCGACGACATAGTTGCAGATTTTGAAGATGAAATGTTCCGCGTTATTATGGTAAAGTGTAGTCTCTCGTTGGAAGTATTGAAGATAATATCCGTAGAATATATGTACAAAACTAAAGGTGTGAGCTCGTTAGATTTAGCCCTGGACTCACTAACTCATAACAAACCATGCCTTCGAAGTCGCTTCAAACCTCTTTTGCGCCGTTTCCGAGAATATCAACAATTGTTCCACCTTCAGTTTTAGTGCGGATTGACTTCTCATTACCGGAAATCGTGATGAAATGACATCAAGTTCTGTATAATGGCAGGCTGATTACTAAATATCATACTTTTATCACTGGGTTTCATAAATGCACGCTTCGAACTCTGAGCATCTAACCAAAAACACGCCAGAGCTTATCAATAAACGGACCGCTTCCACTCAAGGCATGGATATGCAACAGTCGCCGTGCATTGTATAAGTAGGCATGTGAAGCTTCATGGTACCCGGTGTCTGTTGTCGACTCGTCACAAAGTGAGTTTCTGCGTTCCGTCTATAATAGCCTACGAATATAAGCCAACACACACATCGGCGACATTAGTCCAGCCAAAGGCGCTTCTGACCCGCTTCGCTGTCTTCTCATCACCCACAGGAGCATCACCATCGCTGAACTCTGCATGCAAGAGCATGTGCTTTGTATGGGTGCGGGTGCGGGTGCGGGTTGGGTCCTACAATGCGTGGAAGGTGGGATCGCGCACCCGGACATCCATATTCATGCACAACTGCATATGGCGCGCTTTACTTATACTACTCGGACATCTGAAAGCTCACTCGTGGTTGAAATTTGAAATAGACACAGGTACAAGATAAATCAGTAATCATGGAGTAGAAACAAAGCACCCTAGCACTGCAGCTCATGCTTTCTACGACGATTATCCTTCAAACATTGGTTTCTGCAATCCTGTAGAGGTACTTCAAGCCGCTGTTCTTACCATCTTTGACCGCCTTCAGACCTTGCTCAACACCTCCTAGCCCGCCTGGAACAACTTCCAAGGGATGGGGCTTGATCAGCTCATTTGCGAGCGCATACTCCAAATAGCGGAAAAATATGAACCCGACTTCCCGATTCGTGATGGAATCTCTCTTGTCGACCTGTGGAGCAAGAGCCCACAACTCTGGGGCAAATACGAGACTCATCTGCACGCTGCTCGAGATATCGATACCCTCCTCGTGCTTCAAAACCGTACCAAGAACTCCACTCTCAGAGTCTATAGCGCGGCCCAAGAGGTTAAGTGTACTGGAGTTGCTGATGGCATCGAATGCATACTTGATCTTTTCATTTGGGAGGATAGCCTTCGAAATAGAGGCTAAGAGCTTCTCTTCGCCTTGTCTGTAGTCAATGACAACGTCTCCTTTGCCTGGATCGGTAATGGTTTTGACATAATCCGAGCCTTGGCCGGCCACTGCGATGATTGGATGAAGATTTGAAAGAATCGCAAGCTTCACGGCAAACGCCCCAACTGCAGAACTTGCGCCATAGATCAGAATTGGAGTGCGGGTTTTGCTAGGAGCCCACGGCGCAGGAAGTTGCATATGATGGTATAGACCGAGAGCTGCAGTAATATATGGCAGTCCGTATGTCGCGGTATCTGCAAGCAAAAGTCAATATGCACCCCTTCAGGATCAAGTTCTTAATATATATACCTTCGAAAGACATAGAATCAGGAATTCGGAAGGTAGTATGAGAGGGGCCGACAGAATATTCAGCATAGCCTGAGCCGTGATTGGTAGCCCCAACACGGTCACCCACCTTGAACTCTGTTACTCCTGGACCTACAAAGAAGAATCAGTATGAATTGGACTTGCAGTGCTATTTATTAATATGGGTTCTTTCCCAAGCCGAGCAGATGATGGCATCCTTACCAACTGAGTGGACGAACCCAGTCACGTCCTTGCCAGTGCTATTGTATCCTTTGTTTTCAATCTCACCATGGAGCTGTATCTCCTCCTGTCTAGTTGTAGATTTCCAATCAATAGGGTTTGTGGCAGCGATGACAACCCTGATGATCACCTCATGTGGCCCAGGAATTGGAATTGGGCTGTCGTCAATAACTCTGACTTTTAATCCTTCATAAATGACTGCTTCCTTCATCCTGGTTAGAATGGAGCACAAAAAGTTTCATGTACGTGTTGTGTTTGTGGTGTGATATGCTGTGGGTCTCCAAAATAAAGAAAGCGAAACAATCGGAATTTGCGAATAGCAGCCAAATGACGAGTCTTTAAACCGGCAGTTGAACTCCTGGTATGGCATAGAAGCACGTAATAACGCAAGTCACTGAAAAGTAGCTGGTCCTTCCTTTTTGTTGGCAGGAGTTGAATGATTCATAATCTATGCAATCTCATACACACCCACACTGGATCTTACATCCCACTCATTTCGTGAAACGGTTTCGTACGGATTTATCAGCAGACTGATAAGTCCAAATGAAGCGACGTCACACACCACTGTAGCCAAACTCGCATTGCTAGAATACTCAGTGGGCGTGAAAATCTACTAAATCATACGGAACCACAGATAAAAAGTGATATATGATGGTGTAAAGTTTGATAAATGGAGCATCATCGACATCACGAAATCCAACGTTCAGCTGTTAGGATGACGACTTGGCAAACTCTCGTTGCGTAACTAATCAACACGACCGAGGATGTAATCTTTTTCGATGCTACCAATGACATCTGGTCTAGTCACCAGATCTGGGGTATAATACGATATATGATTTCAAATCAATCTGACAGTGAAAACAGGAATATATAGGATAAGTGTCACACACTAAGTAGTAGAGTATAGCATTGAGTATTGTAAACTTGTATTTTCTATAGTGTGAGTGTAAGGTACCTTCCAGTGAGTGATTGATCATGTGAGCCATTGGTCATGTGATGTTGGTTGCTAAGATATGAGCATATCTCATCCAGAATGAAAGCAGCTATCCTAGATCAGGTGGGAAGCCATCTTTGCGGTGGGCTATGGATATGAACCCGATTTCTGGCCCTGTCACACTGCCCAGGGGGATGATGTACCTAGCGGGACCAGGGGGGTTATGTCCCTTCAGTAGTGAGCGGTGGAGGATAGTGCGACTGAGTAGACTATGTAACCGCTCTTCAGGCATGCCCGTTACCTCGGACGTGAAGGAGAGATCATCTGGGAATCTATAAACGCAGAGGGTAAGACGCGAGGTAAAGAGTAAAGGGGCAATCTTTGGTTGAGACATAAGAAACTTGATTGCAAACTCTGGATTTGAGTGGAGTGCTTATCTATCTACTAATTCCTATGCAAGGTGGCAGAGACCTATATAGAGGGATGAAACTTCGCAGATAGGATTACTTGGGCCGATTGCAACTGATGCTGACTAATGGTGACCTTCCTTAACTGCGATTGATTTTCCTTTTCTAGCCATCCGGACTCTGTCAGCTTTAGTCTTACCGTACCACAGTGACCGCATCTGTAAGCCCGCAGGACTGGATAGGCAACGACTGCGAAGACAAGTGGGCTTTGACAGGCTGTCCGATAACTTCGCTGAGAACTTTCAATTCGTAAGGGTAATCGATTAAAACAGATAGATATACAAAGCACTAGGTCGCCTTTGATGGCGATTCGTCAACTTTTCAAAACAAACACCCACTTCTTTTGAATTAGTTATAGCTCTACAACCACCCAATCCTATAACCTCTTATTACATAGTATAATAGAAAACTAGCCAGATTCTACATCTGGGTTTTTCTAGCTCCCTAATATCTCGTATACTACCTCTTGATGGCGAAGCCACTGTCTGGCTGCCCGTGTCGGCGTTTCCACAATCGACGACGATCGGTAACTTGACAACACTTGGTGCCTTTACTCTCACCACCATGGGACTCTTAGAACTCTTTATGCTCTATCTATTTCTGGTAACCTAGTATCTTGGTATTTTAGAAACAGTATGGGTCGTGGACATAATATAAGTATCTCCGATAGGTCCAACCAATGCTGCGTTTGGATTGAAGGGGCCTTAGACTGCATCAAAAATGCCTATAAAAGATGGTCAGGACTTTCCATATAATGACTCGTGTTTCTAGGTCACAGTTACTTTTTTCGTCATGTGCATTGTGTGAAGAGAGCAAATCTGATCAATTTCACAATCTTCCTTCTCTCAGCCGTAGTACTCTAAACCAAACCAAACCAAATCAAACCGAAAGCTTTCAAACAAGATACCTTCCATAGATTTGGAGGAGCTTACAGTCCATGAAGTGCATGATAGCCATATAAACGGCTTGTATAACGCGGAAACACTTGTTGCTGCGTATCAGCAGTGTATACAGCAGCTGGACTGCAATGAAGATGGCCCTTGCCTACACTCCATACTTTTTGTTAAATCCTGGAACGTTGACCGAGGCCAAGAAATTGGAAGATGCATTCAAAACTGAGGGAAAGTTTGTGGAGCCGCTGCATGGTAACCCCATTGTGGTGAAGGATGACGTGCAGGTGAAAGGGTTGCATACTACCTTTGGCTTCATGGTAGCCAAAATCTTCGTCTCCAAGGAAGATGCAACCGTTACAAAGAAGTTGAGAGAAGCGGGGGCCAGCATCCTCGAGAATCTCTCCATGCCAGGTAGGACCACAATTCAGCCAGGGCAGGAGTACATCGTTGAAGTAGATCAGCGTGATCGGTTCCAGCTCGTTGTCATGTCCGCAATGTCTATGGCAAACGTATCAGCGCTGAATTTTCCTACGACCAAGCTCCCTGCGCCTCGCTATACTGACATTGACATAAAGCTGCGTACATCTTTTCCTACCAATACGGGCTTTGCAAGCTCGCTGCGTTGCCTGGCCATAACGGGACTTTTAGGCTTCATGGTCACATCAGCTATGCCCGTGGGTCTAGTAATTGTCGGATTACCTCTCTCTGACCAGCTTCTGCTCAGTATATCATACGCCACCGCGAACGTTGTTCAAGGACACCGGGCTCCGGAACTTTCACCGTCGTGCTGGGCTCCCACAAAGCACGGTTCAGGATAACGCTCAAACGAAGAAATCCAATGCTTTCATTACCACTGCTAGTTGGGTAAATAAGGTATCATACACAAAAACATCACTTAGGGCAACACTGTGAAGAGATAAAAGTTTAATTAAAGAGAAACTGCTTTATTGTTTCGCATACCTAGGACTTGAACCTTTCCCGCTAGTCAACAAACCAGACCTGATCATCGTCTAACCTCTGTGCAAGAAAAATCTCCTGCCTGTACCAATTCGCAATCTTTTTCCATACATGATCCAGAAAATCGTCAGGCCACATGTAGTTGATGGCATCGACAAGCTTCTGGTCAGTATTTTGAGCACTCTTCATCAAAGACTGCATCTCCTGCTTCAATATGCCCATGATCTGTTTATATTCTTCGTTCTCTACATCGCCAATTTGACACATCCGCCGTGTCAATTCGTGCTTTCGAAGTTGCATTGCAATTTGCTCGATAGCATTCACCACTAGTCTTTCCTCGGGACCACATCGCGAAACTATCACAAACCCTTCAGACCTAACAGCAATTCCTTTATTATTGTCGCGTTTTCTATCGGCTGGAGACACATGACTATCTGTAGGAACTTTTGCTGATTGTATCATTGTAGCCGCCTCCACCATCTGTACGATAAGACCTGGACAATCTTCCTCAGCAGACTTTTGTTTTGATGTAGGAATCTTCTGTGATAGTAAGGCACAATGTCCGATAGATGCTATATAATGTAGCGGATGGGTCATTCCAATTTGCCAAGCTCTTTCATTATTGTCCCCCTCAATCCGATTTTCATATTCCGCATCTGCACGAAAAAACTTGAACAAGGAGTTGTCTGGCGTTTGAAAGTATATAAAATCTTCTGGTAGAGATTTTATAGTCCCATCTTTCGTTCTTAAGCTTCCTGCAAAGGGATCACGAGAGAGACCATCATTGTAGACGGGTGGATGTAAGTGAAATCCTGGAAACTGTACCCGCAGGCCCAGAGGAGTTCGGGACTCAGCACGGGGTGTTCCAAAGTATACTTGTCTTCCGCCAGGGCCGCCATCTCGTGCGGCAAATCCAAGCATACTTTTAGGTGCCCATCGAAAGCCAGGCGTGTTTGAGCGAGGTTCAGGGAGGAATATAATTCCACTTGGAACTCCACATCGGGATTTAATGAGTAGGTCCCAAGCTTGACACATTCTCGACTGCTCTGCAACCGAGGTGATAGCAGACATGTCTAAGGACATCAAGGTTCCAATGCAAAGCGGCTCGTCGGTGGCTACTGTAACGGACCGATTCTTGAGAGCAGAATCAAGAATAGATAGGTTGGCTTGGGGTCTTCTATACTCTTCATTGTAAAAAAAGGATCGTAAGAGGCTTATTTCGTGCAGTATTGCAGAAGTTGGTCCTCGATGCCAGACGTCACTTGTCCATAGCTTCAGAACTCTGAGGTAGATATAATTAAGGGCAATTGCTTTATCGAATTGAAATAGGAGAACTTTGGCAAGTGCTGCTTCTTGTAACGTCCACAATCGACGCATCCAGCTACAATTGAGGATCCTTGCCATGACTTCGAACGCTGACATTGTACCAACTGTATAAGGTCTTAAACTTGAATCAAGGACAAGGACTCCAGCCGCTCCTTTGTACACGTTCTGGATTTTTTGAAGTGAGATATCTTTCGCCGATCGTGGCTCAATAGGACAACATAGAGTGTCCAACCAAACAAGTACGCTGAACTCGTCGTCATTAGCTCCATCGTTCTCGTGTTTTGGGGCAAAATCCGAAATTGCTTTAATCCAATCACGGACGCGCGCCAATTGACAACAATAAAGAGAATTAGATGTTGGGTTTCCCATTCCATCTGCCCATACCTATAATTCTTTTGGTCAGCAGAGTAATAGAAAAGATTGTATACATGGCTACTAGCTCTAACCTCTCAAATGTATACACTTACATGAGAAATAGCCATATACTTTGCTTCTGGAGCCGATTCTATCACCTCAACCTTCAAATTATTAATATCTTTATCGCCACCGGTAATTTTCAGAATTGGAACCAAGTCCTTCTTTTGAAGGATTTTAATCACGGCCTTATTATCAATTGTTAGCAGCTCACATCGGCAACCCTCTGCGGTGTGCTCAACGGTATAGCTTTTTATGTCGATCTGACCAGCTGCACAACGCTGTCTGGTGCAAACGGTATGATCCCGTTCGGGCAAAGATTTATTTATCCTGCTAATGAGGTACGCCATATGCGCCGAGTCGATCGTGTTGGCACATTTCTCTATTTCACTTGGACACCAACCTAAGCCAGTCATTGCCCCCCTGACTTCGTCATCCCAGAAATACTTTGCCCACAAACCCCATGGCTTTGTATCAATATCCAACTCGCTGGCGCAGTGAGCCACAAAATGCATCAGGATTTCTCCGATTCCGCCTATGGATAGTTTGATCAACGGATCGAAGCTTTCCACCGCCCCAGAGTGGACTTGGGAGGCATATTGGATGCAGTAAGACAAATGTCTCGTCCGTATCTTCTTCTGTTCGATATCAACCGGTTGATCCTTGAACTCCTTCAATCCAGACTGGACAAGGGGAAGGAGCAGTTCGGTTGTGAGGAAGCTCTTTCCATCTTCTTCATATCGGAAACAATGGTAAAGCGCATCAAGGTCCTCTTTCCTCTTCTTCACCTTCTCATTCTCATCCCCTTCAAAATCGGACAAGGAAGCTTCCTCGCCAAAAAACTCTAGAAGGAGGCCGAAGACTAACCATGTCTGGAAGAAAGCAGCTTGTTCTCTGGGGTCAGGGACTGGGCGAGTAGATCGACCCCGAACGGGTACGGGGTGGTAGTCGGGAGACGGGTAATTAACGAAGGCTACCTTTCGACGCTGGGCATATTGTAAAAAGGACAGCCCATCATAGCGTTGGTCGGCCACATAAGGCACTCGGGGAATGGTGTAAACCGAGCTGTTGGGATGAAGAAAATGCTCCATTTCGAGGAATTCGGAGTCATAGGAAAGAATTCCATCACAGGTGCGGCTGAGTACAAGTCGACACATTCGATGGCTGCTCCAGATCTAGTCTGGGTCGAACTTAATGTTGATGTCACGTGGCATTCACGTGGTGACACACTGCATCAAGTGGAAACATGTTAAACTCCACGTCACCTGATTCATCGATTCAATTTGTCTTGGGTTCAAAGGGTCCCGCTGTCTTTAGCTGAATTTTGTCCAATCCAATCTCATGACTCGGACGAACCCGATTGTGCCGCAGCTTGACACACGACTAACCAACATGACTCGACCATCACGTGAGCAGCCCCCAAGGTTGGCTCCACAGAAGATGGGTAGAATCGAATTCGGGATGTCTGCGCCAGGTTAAGCGCTGCCGCCGCCACCTCAACGAGAACATAACGGTGCTGACTATTACTGGGGCCGTCTAAACGAACTCACTTAGGCTATCAATCATGGTGGCTCTGTCCACGTCAGCAGCGGTTGAGCGCCGACCTCCCAACAACCCCTTCTCATCGTTGCGGTTCCCCTCTACTCCCCAACTTTCCTTTGGCAGCACGCTTCTCATAAGGCAGTCATCGTGACTATGAGAGACCCGTTCATCTCTCCACCAGCGGCCTTGATTAGCTTGGTACAGCCGGTGGCCGACTCGCTGTCCTTGCCCGCGCTCGCCTTCCACTTCCATGAGGTCTTCATCGGCTGGGCCATCTATCACGCCTTGGACCGCTATATTTCTCCCGTGTTGTCACGGCGCCTCTTTCCGCGGACTTATGGTGCCATCGATGCGCGCACTCGCATCAACTGGGACATGCGTGTGGCGTCCTTAACGCAAGCCGTGTGCGTGAGCGCCCTGGCCGGGTGGGTGAAATATGTTGACCACGACGTGGCCGCTATGACGGCGATCAAACGATTGTACGGTTATAGTGGCAGCATTGGCATGGTGCAAGGCTTTGCCGCAGGTTATTTCGTATGGGACTTGAGTGTGTGTGTCATTCACTACCGGCTCTTAGGGCCCGAGACATTGGTGCATGCGATCAGTGCACTGGGCATGATCCTTCTGGCCTTTGTAAGTTCTTCCTCAAAACCTATGGTTGCGTGTTTTCTCTAGTATTGAAGGACCCAGTGGAATAGTTGTATTTGGGACTCTGAGCTGACACAAAATGCTTCAAGCGCCCTTTCATGCAATATTATGGACTCAGTTTCATCATGTATGAGCTTAGCACCCCATTTCTCAACATCCATTGGTTTCTAGACAAGTTCAACATGACAGGAACTAAGGTCCAGCTTTACAATGGGCTACTTCTAGTGTCGACGTTCGTCCTCAGCCGCCTTCTCTGGGGCAGCTACAATATTATCCGCATGACGTATGATGTGTGGACTGCAGCCCGCAGTACTGGTATTGATCTTGACTTTAGAAACGCAACTAACTGGAGCTCCGACGAACTATTAAGTGGGAAAGAAAGTTCCGGAGAGCCTAGGTCCTTTGAGACCTGGTTGGTTGGCATTTTTATAGGAGGAAATATGGTTTTGTGGTCATTGAATGTATTTTGGCTCGGACAGATGATCAAAGCATTAAAGAAGAGGTTCACCCCAGCACAGGATAGCAAGAAGGACAATTAATCCACTGGATGTGTCGTTAAGAGAACTCGCGTTATCCAGACTAAACAAAAGTGGAAAAATCAAGGCGGATTGAGAATCCCTTGTCACCACCTGTATAGTTTTAAAAGGCCTTCCCAACTTTTAAACATAGTTTGTAGCGGTTGGTTTATTAGATCAAGATTGTAGTGCTGCAGCTACTATTTTTAGCTGGTACCCAGCCTCGAAGCCTCAGACGCTAGGTTATTGGCTAGTCCTCGTACATAACTGAATCACACAAAGATATTGAAGCGCGTGCATAGCACGTTCTACTTATTTGTATATATATTCTTAGATAGTATATCAATATAGGCTTTCCATATATATAGTTGACTGATTGGACTAGAGTAGGGTATATTCAACCAGCATATAACTAATTGAGATGGATATCTGAGATTCTAAAATATCCTACTACATCATAGGATATGCAACTTAACATTGAAACGAGCAATCATTTTCGTCGGATACATTCGGTTTAATGGTCGGAATTGATGGCAGCATTTCCTTATCATTGCATATTAATTTTCAACCCTCGACGCGAGGGTGGACACGAAGGCTGACCATCCCGAGGAGTGTCATTTCGCTCATCTGCAGATTGAACTACTTGCACCGCTCATTTATAATCATTTAAAATCTGCCTTACAGAATTTTGGTGGGTTGTCTTCGGTGGGTGTTACGCAATATTTTAATTTGAGCCAGGAAAAGTCTTGGCCCATGGCCCATTCAAAAAAGGACCCCCCGAAGTTAGCAAAGTACGTATGAATAGATGATTGCAAAAGCTCTAGCTGCTATTAGGTCCAAGACTATTTGACAGATCTAAAATAGGAATTCTCCTTCCCAGACCTCTCAACCTCTACTGTTGGTCTTTTACTACTATGGATAGCTATATTTGCACAGCTTCCCAGGCAAACTAGTAGTATTTTTGGGGATGGATTAAGTCCTTTTAAATCCATCCGAAGCCCTGCTTAGAACTGTTCAAATGTTGACGTATGTTTGGCGTTCAAGTGATTCCACTCATATCAACCAAGAACCCTATCGCTAAAGCCTGTAATCCTCTATCCACCAACAAACACCTCGGTGTATAGATCTACACTCGCAAATCCTCTAACTTTTTCAATTGAAACATATCCTGATCAAAATTCCGGGGATCTAGCCAGTTTTCAAAGCCTCTCTTCACAAGTGGCCACTCCGAATCCAGCATTGAGAACCAGGCAGTATCGCGATTCGCTCCCTTCACTATTAAATGTTGTCGGAAGATGCCTTCAAATATAAATCCAAATCTCTCCGCTGCGCGTTTCGAAGGCGTATTTAGGTTATCGCACTTCCACTCATACCGTCTATACCCCAAGTTTTCGAAGACGTGTTTTGCTATAAGGTACATGGCTTCTGTCCCGGCTGTAGAGCGGGATAAGAGAGGCGAGAACATGATGTTACCAACTTCTATGACGCGATTCGAAGGATCAGTTCTCATTAATGAAGCAAAGCCGATAGCTCGTTCCGTCTGATTATCGGTGATAGCGAAATAGAGTGGGTCAGTAGACGCAACGAGGGATGAAATATAAGCTGGAAATGATTCTGGTAGCAAAAAAGGTCCTTTGAACATGTATTTCCACAAGGCTGCGTGCTCTACACCAGCTAGCACAGGAGCAAGGTCATAGGCATGCTGTTGCTGTAGTGGTTCCACTGTGATGGTGCGGCCAGGGAGGTGGCAGCGTTCGGGGATTTTGGCGGCAACGGTAGAGAGCATTCTGGACGAGCTCAACAAGGGAACCTTTGCCTTCGCAAAAATTCCTGGTGATCGGACTCGTGCGAAAAACATTGCGATGTTCAAAGGTGGTGGAAAGGCTGTTAATCAAGATGTACGGGACAAACAGGCAAGAAAGAAATGACCAAGTATAAGCCGAGGAGTATCCCGGCATCTCCGACAGATAACGCTCTAACCCACGGTATTTTGTCGGCGATACCGTCAACCCGATGTTGTATTGCACTTTTCGCAACCGGAAGATGAAATTATTCTTCTTTAAATATTATGAGGTGGGACAGCGGAGTAGCTATGCTCGCCAGGGATGTTAGTGATAGAACGATTTTCGTAGGATGAATGTTGGATAGAAAGGGTAGTAATGATGCACCATTGCCTATATTCATATTGGAAAGATTAGAGGTATATACATAGAAAAAGTACTCCTCAATTCTGAAGTGCCATGATAAGTAGCTGATGTACCAACAAGCAAAGAAGCTCCAACCATTTCCAGCTGCCCGATTTGCCTACTGACTGCGAAAGGTGGAGGTAACTAAGCACCATGATTTGTTGCATTTGAAAACGCCTTCTTTCAGCGACGTCCAACTAAAGGATAACGTCTGTCTAAAAATCATTTCGAAGGAAAGACCCTAGTCATCTAGTTTTCATCCGCCTTCATACGCCAGCTAGGCTGATTCTGAGATGTTTTCGGTCCATCACTAGCGTAGCGCCAAAATATGCCCTCTAAACACTTGCGTTAATTAGTCTAGCCTACTCAGGTATTAAGGCTGGAAGTGGGCGCATGAAAGGGATTTGATAGTCTAGTAATATTGGGTCCTTGCATCTAAAGTGATAGGCATTTGGGGTGTGTAACTATTTTAGATAGGCTATAAATGACTGGAATTATATTCAATAGACCCAACACATCATGGCTAATCTACCTACCTAGGTGGAATTTATTTATGACGCTGTCATTTGCCAGCCAGACCTTGAAGATCCACAGTCGAGTAGTTTACATTGACATGATGGTCTAGAAGCAAGACCTTACTTCGGGCCCTCATATGTACGAAGCTATAAGACGTGGCTTGTGGGAATTTGCTGTTGATCGAAGAAATGTTGATCCAAAGTCCACGGAGAGATAGTAACACCACCAACATCAAATCAAAAGGCCAACGAAAAGTTGGAAGAAATACCATACCGTTCCAGATATATCTGATCTATGGCAAGGCGTCTTTGCTTTGTGACAAAGCCATTAGCGATATCAGACAGCATCATTCTTGAGTGGGCAAGAAAGATGGAAAGACGAAAAGTCTACGGTGCCTTGTTACGATACGTAATAAGTCTTAACTTATGAACTTTAGCGCTTGGTAATGAATTGTACAAAATGAAAGAAACCTAACGAACAGGAATGAGGATCCAGGAGAGACAAAATACCAGGCAGTCTCGTACCGTTGGAACTCTTTTGAGAATGAACCGCAAGCCAATCTGCCTTAGAGCAACCAGAAAACCCAGGGCGTGCGACCCAGCAGGGCGCCTAGAAGCGTCCCAGAGAGTTCATTATTGACTGCACTGGATTAACCTTTTCATCTTGTAAGATTCTTTTTTTTTTTAGCTCTTCTATTGTATTATAGACTCTTTTTGGAACTCTTTTCTTTTATATATTCCAAACACCTTCCATTGGATTTAGATCCGGTGATTGGGAAGGATGCTTTAGATTGACTATTCAATTTGCCTCTTTTAGGTGATATGCTAACCCTTTCTTTCGTATACCATAAGAGGGATCTCCGTCTTTTTACGATAACCAATTTTGAGAGTCATTAAGGCGTGCCTTCTGAATTGCTTCAATAAAAACAGGGAGGAGTCTTTCAAAATAGTCCTTTTGTGTCATACCATTGCCTGTTGGTTGTACTTCTTTCTTGTGTGAAAGTTCAGCCTCTCATGCCTCTAATCGAGCTTGATATTCACTTTCTGGCTGATATTTACTCTTCCTTAGCTTTGGAGGACATTGAGGCTTCATAGTAGAAGTCTCTTCATCATGGTATAATTCGAGTGTTTCAGCCTTTGAATACCAATTGATCCAAGCTGCTATACAATGATATGCTTGCTATATTCGTACGTGGAGGAGGATTCATTATCAGTGACCGAGCCTTCCGTGAGTTATTTCAGCCAGCATGACTTCTTTTGGTTTACGTCGAGTAACGTAATAAGTGATTATCAAGTCAAACTGGACTCAAGTGGTGTTCATAAGTAGTTGGTAATAGATGTTGCTTGATATTGCATCTGGTCGACCCGGCGCGGTCCTGATGCAGCGGAAGAGGGAGGTATATCTACAGAAAAGAACATCAACAACCAGGAAGACTAAATTTCGCCTCGAAGCATGGCAAAATGATTCGAATAGAGACAAACTGGTGGATATTACATCACGACTAAAGTATTGGAACCAAGAACTACGTTCAGTATTGTCGCGTCCTTGGAGCTGCCCGATTCTATACCAAGGACACTCAAATTCGCGGCGAGAGCGTAGCCGAGTGTCTTGATATCACAACTTATCTGCTGATCCGGTTTTTCAAAGCCGTACTCTTTCCGTATGGAGTCTGCTTTGGACAGTGCCGTCTGAATCCGTGCAATGATGGTGTCGATTTTCTCGCGAAGCATATCAGCCAGCAATCCTTGACCAGAGCGCTCTGGTAGTCTCGTGCATTTCTGTAATATTAAATCAATACTATACTGTAACCTTAATCCAGACATAGAATCTTTAGTTATGGGTACGTGGTTCGTAAAGTGTTCTAAGCTATATAGTATTAATAGCTTGTCTAGAAAACGAGTCTGATAAACTATGGAATTCGGCCAAATCCTTCGCTGAATTATATCAAGTTAATAAACGATTTCTATTTTGCTGACTATACAGTAGCGTGCGATTGCGGCTTCCTCGTTGCATACTTTGAAATTCTTAATTAACCACATTGACAAGACGCTTACATTGCCGCTTTGAGGAAGCTTCTACCAGAATACTACCATTCCGGTCTAAGGGTTAATGTTGCCTGCAAGGTTTACGTTAGACGTTTACCGCACAGACCAGAATTACAGTCGCTAAACTGACAATTGTATCTACATCTGATTACTATCCTGTCTTAAACTTCTCCCGTCGGTGGGTAAGCCTCTTGTCTAGCAGCGACCAGAAGAGAATCAAAACTCCAAGTATGATAGTAATAACGACGACTGCGTTCTGAAGATCACCTGGATGGTTCTTTAACCACCATCCAATGAAGGCCCAGCCTCCTGAAGTTATAAATATGTGCCATGCTAATATAACTTTGAAACTAGGCCTATATTCAACATTAAGGCCCCAGAAGTCCTCCCTTGAGACATGAGTGGAAATCTGAAACCGCTGCACGCGCTGCGGGATTAGAGGAAGGGCTTCCAGCCTGTGCCCAGTCCTGAGACCTTGAATTCGATGACGCCATTTTTCTGGAGGAATAGGCGCAACGTAGGGTTTTAGGGGCAGTTGCTTAACATACTGGTAGTCGATATGGTCCGGAAGGTCGTTACATTTCCACGAGAGGTGATCTACAAAATAGCGCTCAAACTTGGAGAAGCTGCAGTAATCGAACCCTTCGGGATGGAACCAATAGTGCCAGAAGCCGCGCAGCTCGCGATAGTGAGACTTCAGCTTTTCGAAAAATTTGTCGTCACTCTCAAAATCTGTCACGTTCATTTGGGCAGATCTTAGTTTGCCGTGTCGATCTACACATAGTAGAATATATGTCGGTGTGGGAGCTGTCGTGCTCTGGAATGACTGGGGAGGTCCAACAGCCGTATTGGTGGAAGTACTGCCCTGAGAGCTTTCTGTAACTCCTTGATTTAGGATCGGATGCTGTGTCATAGCTACAGATACTGCTGGCGGTAAGATTGGGTCTGTACTAGAACCATTACCTCCGAAAGCTTCGTTTCCACTTGGTATGTTAGCAGGTTGTGAGGTTGGCACGCTGAAAGGTTGTGTGGTCGGCACGTCCACCATCTGAGGAGCTTGATTTTTTTGCAGTATGTATTTCCCCAGTTTCAAGGCAAGGTTTGGGGAAACATCAGTGACCAGTCTTCTTCCGCAGGTCTACGTTGAATCAGCAAATCATATTCCACGGTCAAGGTTGATTGCATACGCACACATATCCATTTCAATCGTACTTTTCCAGATGGCATTGGGTGTACTGGAGGTGGAAGTGGGTCCCAGTTCCATGACTTGCCTGTGTATCTTTCCAGGCTCATCTGGAGGCGGTCGAGCAATCCAGGAGTCTCGGCTTCAAAGAACTCGGCATCACAGGCCGCTAAAGATTTTAATGATGGTGGTGCGATAGTTAAAAGTTCTCGCCGCCATTGTAAATCAATACTGGACCAGTCATAACGGTAACGAGTCATGAAACGACGCAAGTTAGTTGTTAGATTATCGAAGGCGTGGTTGCCGGTCAGAAACTTGGTAAGTACTTGGGGCTTAGGAGTATCCAAAGTATCCTCGTCTGATGGAGAATCGTCGCTAGTAGCATCTTCTTGGTTCGAATCACTAGCCGCTTCTATGAGAGCTTCTTGGTCATGTTGTACTGAAACAGGATTTGGCCCACGAGCTGGAACTTCTATCTGCTGATCCGGCGATGCTATGACCTTTGAAGACAGTTCCTCCCGATCTAATCGCGAGAGCCATTGTAGGAGCCTTTCCAGCCCGTCGAATCGGTCACCTTTAATTCCAGATTGCGATGTATCTATGGAGGTGTGCCGAGACTCCGACTCAAAAATACGGGTCGTGATATCTTTCGACAATCGTCTGGAACATCGTGCTATGAACCCTACTACTATTCGCTGTGACAAAAGAGTTACCGTAGCTTCAAGATCCGCTGAGAATTCTTTCAGTAGTATATACATGCGCTGCTGAAATACAGCGGTTGGGAGGAGAGAGTTTTGACCTGCTTCTTGAAGCAATTCTTCAATTCTCGGCTGCTGTCTTAGAATTGCTGAAAAGCTTCAAGTGCAGCTTTTCGTTGACCTGCAGACTCGTTGGAAGTTGCTGAGCTATCAATCTCCGCACTAGCATCAGAAAAGGTGTCAGATGGAGCATCATCTTCCAGATCCGAATCCTCTTCGAGGATGCGCCCCGAGGTTGGATTAGGCACAGACGACAGTGGTTCACTATCCCAGCTCTGATCGATTGCGCCAAGTAACATTTTCCAAACATTTCCGTTAGAGTTGTCCGTATCCACAGAGCACCTACAAACTGTGAGCTTTGTATTGAAAGGCGTAATGTAAATGTAAAAATCCACACCTCTGAAACTCCAGACTATCATCAAGGTGTCGCAGCCTTGTATGGCCGATATCATCTTGTCCAAAACTAATAAACTGAATACCTATCGATCCTGGTGAAGCGCCCAGTTGTTGAAGAGCTTCAGCGGTCTTTATGATCACTTCGGTCGGATCTGAATCTGGCCGCCAAACGCCATCAGTCAAAACATAGATGGACAGTGGCCGATGGGGTCGCAATTTATTTCTGGATAGGACTTGGTCTTTAATGTGCCCATCCAGTATTCTGCCAAGGGAGTCTTCGATATTTGAGGTTCCGCTCAGAAGCGTTTCCTTGACGTGATGAGCCAGCGTCGTGGTGTTTTTTGCCCTATACTGTCTGTTGGAATTACTGAATTCAAGTTCTATCCCGTCTCTATCGGCTCCTTTGACCACGTAAGCAAGGACACTGAATAAGGCATGCACTTCCTCCCAATGGGGTCGCATTGAGACAGAATCATCGATCAAAAAGACCTGTTTAATGTTTAAGATCTAGAAATATGCTGGTTCGCTAATACAGCGTGGTACATACATGATCTCTGTCTTCAATTTTCTTCAGTAGGTTTTTCGATGGGGGGTTTTCAGCAGATCGTCGTCTGATGAGATTAGAACGGCTCTTTTGTTGCATTTTCCATTTCTCTAGCTCGCCAACTGAGAGAAATGGAAATCCACCCTCTTCTCGACGATTATCTGTTGGAGGTCCAACAATGTCTGCCCGCATACGAATTGATGGAAGCTCAAAACCAAAACTTGGTGGCTCTGGCCTCATATTTGCCATAGAATCGGAATACTCTTGATCTTCGTCTGACCATTTAGCTGTCGACAGCTGCTCCTTACCTGTATTCGCCTCTTCTGGCTCCATTTGAGCTGGATCTGGGGAGTACTCTGGAAGGACGTTTTGTATTGAAGAAATTTCAAGATCAAGAACATGAAGGTTGCTGCTCCCACATGGATGGCCAGCCGATATACATTGCAAGGCTATAGGCAGCAGTGGCCATTAGAAATGCAATTTCATCACATGACATATTGGACTAATGCCAATTACGGTGCACTTTGTTAAATCCTTAGGCAGCAATCTGAATATCTTCGAACGTAGATGATTGATTGGAGGGTTATTTCGACTGCACTACCACAGCCCTGCCTGCGGATCACTTGGAATTTCCGGGGTATTCGTTTCACCTCTTTGATTTCCAGGCGTTCTTCTAGCTCTGTAAATGTCTCAAAAACCTCTTTTAATCAGGGTACAATTGCCAAACTTGGTATCCACATGCTACTTACACCATGCTTCTCGGTTCTCCAATTGGATCTGACAATATCAAACAAGTGCAACAAACCTGTTAAGATTAATTAATGGATTTTATCCAGAGCGGGATGAATGTGAGGCGGCTCGGTGAGAGAAAAAGCCTTAGGCTGGTGGAGCTGAGAAACAAGCAACGAAGAGGCGGCATTTAGTGTATGAAGTCCCAATCGTTTATTTCTATTAAGCTTAATGCAGCTACCTATCTACCAATAAATTCCAATGTTATATGTGAGGGAGCCCAAGAATTAAAGCCCGAATGCGCACTGTGTAGATTAAATATGAGGCTGTGAAAGTATCAAACATTAGGAGTACTAGTGGAATAGCAGCGACATATCTGGCAGAAGATCTTCTGCGAGACATGTCACGACATAAATCATGTAAACTGACAACACGGATGAATCTGGCTTTTCAATTGGAACAATGAAGTCTTCTTGAATTATCATTAATTTTACAAATCGTACGAATTACGAACGCCACTCTGCGAGGCAAGAATTGGTGTCAATCAGTGAGTGTGTATGTGCAGATGGAATCACAATTGAACCTTTCAAGGGCCAAAATGTACTACAAATCAGGTCCCCTCACTAGTTAAATAAGATTAATTAGAAGTTTCAAATGGCTCAAGAGCTTGAAATGGCTTCAGAGTTCGGAATGGTTCTGCAGCTTAAAATGACTCTGGAGCTTAAAATAGCTATAGGCTTTCGAACCACAATCGCTCGTCTCCGGTTAAAGCTCAGACATAAATATTCATGGAGTCCGACGATAACTGTGAAGTCATATTAACATTGCAAATACAGGTACTGTACTACTGTATAGCTTAGACCGTAAAAGGTGAATTGAGTGTCACTAAAATTTTTGCTTAAGGTTGTAGGATCGAATAATGTGAGAACAATTGTGTGTATATTTGTTGAATTGAATTGGACTATTGAGCCACTCCTGGTGCTGTTTCTCATACTAATATCTGAGTTCTAGGGTGATCTCATTCAGAACTGTTGTATGTGTATTTTAAGATTGTTTCAATTGCACCATCAGTGAGAACAAACATCGTAGATTCTAGTAAGTCAACAGTTTTAGTTAAGTCTTTTAAGTGGGCTCGACTTTTTGACCTCGTGGCTATGCATCCCTGCCCAGTTTGTACCTCAAAGTATCGTTGCTGACCGTAGCGATATAAAACTAAGTTATTTAACTTAAGTTAGTTGCTTTGCAGTGTCACGCAGGCCGCGTTTTTCCAAGAAGGAGGGGAAATCGGCGTTATACGGCAGGGACAAATGGAGGATTTCCTCCAGACCTTTTCTGCGATGATTGCTAGGGCTTGTGAAGAGAAATATGATAAGGGAAGTGATTTGCTTCGGTTCAGGTGTCGATTTAAGGAAATGTTCTTGACAAGACAGCTACGTTATGGTATCAAATCGATTCTCAATATAGTGGAAGTTACGGCTACAAGTCAGTACCCTCGGAATATTCTATACCACTTGCCACCAAGAAAATGCAGAATGTTCAGCCGTCTTTTCCTTAGGTTCTGTTCCCTTTCCTTCAATCGTCTCTTCCTTGTACAGTGTGTCTTCCGTGTAAAGTGAACCGTATATACGTCTAAGTTTGGAGTCATAGAAATAGTGGTAAGTGGTAAGGATGACAGTTGGAATCTTTCTGTCAGCTTGGTTAAATTGCTAGGAAAGAGTTCATTTATGTCTCTTTTTGCCCGTCCGAATTTCGCAATGGGATGAATATGCAGCTTCGAGGTTGTTGGCTTTCCAGAAAGCTCACCAAATCGCCGATATCATAAGCTAACAGTGCACGAAGGTCATACTGCAGATGGTATGTGTTGAACTCAAAAGTGAGAGCTGTCTAATTGCCCTTATATTTTTGTCAATGGTATGTATCGCAAGGAATTAGACAAATCATATCATGTTGACTGGTACGGTAGCAAGACTGAATTGATTACGAAGAACCCGGTTTTGCGATAACCTGCACAAACCCTATTGGTTTTGACACGTATACACACACACGCTCACTCACTCACACTCACTCACTCACACTCACTCACTCACACTCACTCACTCACACTCACTCACTCACACATGCAAATACACATACATACATACAGACAACGTCCCTCTCTGCCCTTGACTTCAGGCACCCTTGGTTTTTGTGTGCCCACCTAGGGTTTGGGTCGCATTCTTCACCTTCTGTGTATGGCTGCACCCCTCTCTCCACCCTCTCTTCCTTTCCCCATGTCCTACAAGAGAGCTAAGCCTCAATCTTGAACCTCTCTTCTCTTCTCCGCCCCGCATGCGATGCATCAATGGGGCCATAGTTGCACTTCTCTACATGCGCAATGGACTCCTCCGATCTATCAGTTGCCAATTTCAAGCACCACTAATGCCCTCTGCACACCTATATATACAAGAGCTGACCTTCTTTTGTTAGAGAAAACTTCTTCAGGAGACAATGGAAGGCTACCATCCAGCAATGCGAGGCATCATTTGAGCCTGATGATTTGAAGCAGGTGGGATTAATAGCTTCATGGGATTCGGTGAGATGATATTTACGGGCAAGAGGACCCATGGCTGCTGCTTCAACGTTGGTTCACTGCTACAAATCAGGAGCTCCTGGAAACGCTAGTAAGGGTTAAGCTAGTTGCTGCACCCCCATCTGGGCCAGATAATCACAGATCCTCGGATACAGCTACACTTACACAGCAATTTCGTTGCATGATACTGCCAACCCAAAAGCATCCCGCTTCTTTGACAGAGTCGATACTTTTGAGAAAATAGACCAGGTTCTAGGCCGGAGAGGCTCAAACAGCTCTTTCCGATCCATAGCTTTGTTTGGTCTTGGTGGTATTGGTAAAAGCTCCATTGCGGCAAGATACATCGAGAGAAAGATTGAAGAGAATGAGTATGACGCTGTGTTCCGGGTCTATGGCGAGAAGACGGCATCTTTACGGCAGAGTTTCACAGATATAGCAATGCGGCTAAAATTACCAGGAGCAAAACTCAATTCACACGACGATAACTTGATTCTTGTCCAGAATTGGTTCCAGTCGACTGGTAGGTTACTCTAAGATGGTTTCTTTGGATATTTTTTCATCTGAACTAATGTGCTACATGGATAGCCTGTAAATGGTTGGTGGTTTATGACAATGTTGACTCTGCAGATTTATTGATGCCATATTGGCCGGAAGCAAGTCATGGAAAGGCAATCATCACCACGCGCAACAATTCTTTGGCGTACGAGCCTGCTACTTCAGGGTTGGAAATAACCTCATGGGATACAAAAACCGGGTCTGAATTTCTTCGATGAAGGTAGAGATCTACCGACCCATTCTATGACGAACCATTCGCCAATATTCAGATTGGTCGAGGCATCGGCTCGAATTGATCAATTCTACCTCAGTAGCGAAGAGCCAGGCTTTCATCCATTTGAAATGTGCCGGCGTGAAGATTTGATGCAGCCATGGCCAAAAAGAGCAGTCAAATTTATAATGAGCACAAGGCTCTTGAATCAATTCCAATTAGGGGAAGTAGAACCAATTTCTCTTTGTACTTTATAATGCATCCCCGTGACATGACACAGGAAGGTTAGAACATGATTCATTTGATGCAACAAAGAAATTTTTAATACATCCAGCTAGGATTTGAAGGATTTCTAATCTATCTGTACGGAGCAGAGTAGAGCAGGGCTTTTGTGCAGAAGATGATAATTTATTTGTTTGTATATTATTACACCTTATCCCGGCATCTGAAAGCCGTAGGTAAATAGACAGATAAATAACGTATATGATAAGCGAGTGTACCATACAAGCGAGTGTACCACTTTCTTAACTACCCTATATGAAATTACTAAATCTACTATACCAACCCTATGAATCAACTACTATAGTATCTAAAATCACTAAATCTAATGATGAACTAGCTTCTCGACACGTACGGGCATTATGACTAGGCTTTCTATATACCCTATAGCACCTGGTCTTTGTACGAGCCCCACTTTTAGTTCTTCTACCCTAACGAACTTCTTGGGTTACCTAATCATTTATAGCCTTCTGGTTAGCTAACGCCTGACCTTCTTCTACTGTAAGGGTTCCTCTATGCTGTAGCCTAGTTTTTTTAGTCCGTCGACGTTTACTAAGGGCTTTATTTGCCCTTCGTAGCGTAGAGTTCTCGGCTCGAAGAAGGGCTACTTCGTGTATTATTGCCTTTGCCCCCTTTGAAAACTGGTCTATAGCATCCAAAATTGGTGTTGGTAAGCTATTCTGGTGATTTGAAATCCGTGTCTTAATAAGACCAGTCTGAGAGTCAGCTTCAATTGGATTCTAGGGTGTTCTTGTAACCTAGGTATCACCTATAGCTATAGCTAGGGGTAGTGTTGGGGTCCGTAGCTGTACGTCTAGCTTGGATAAAACTCTCTCTGGGTCGTACGGTACTAGGCTAGCTTCAGCAAAGCCTCCCTAGATGTTTTTTTCGGTTATAGCTTTGAAGAAAGCAGCCCGGAATCTATAGAGGAATTCAAGCTTACTAATATGGTTAACATATGCTCGTATCAAGTCCTCTATCTGTCGACCATATGCTTGCTTCAGAGGCCCAAAACAGCCTACGTCTAATGGCTGTAGAAGGTAGGAAGAATGCGAAGGCATACAGAGGGTAATAATATCATACTCCTAGCAGTAAAGCTTAAAATCCGTAGAATGGTGGCTCTTATGGCCATCTAGGACTAGTAGACGATATCTACCTTTCGTACGACCCTATGTATACTTATTGAAATACTTAATCCAATCTAGGCCTATAGGATTGATAGTCTAGCTATTATCTATAGTTGTAAGAGCCTAGGTAGCTAGTAGGTCGTATTCTTCGTACTAGTTCTATAGGTGATACTAGGCTGCTAGAATAATAAAAGGTAGAAGAGCCTACCCTATCGTAGAAACTCCTTGTATTACTATAGCCTATTCTCTATTCCTAGGCTGGGCTAATTTAGCCCTACTACGACCTTCTATAGTTGTAACTACTATTCCAGGGAATATTATACCTATCATAAACCCCGTTTCGTCAAAGTTATATATATCCTCGTCTACGATCCCGTACTTGGCTTTTGTATTCCGTACGAGCGCAAACTATGCTTTAATAACCTTCGGATCTTCGTATAAGGCTCTCTGGTAGTTGTATTTTCGAGTAAAGCGTATACGAAGCTCTGGCTGGCGCTATACAAAGTTATAGGCCTAGCGCTTACCAACTGGAGGCGCGTCGCGTACACGTAGGAGTTAATTTGCTATATCTTTAACACTACTTAATCGAGGAGGAAATAATCGCGTCGCTAGTTCAATTATATAACGTAGAATAGCTTCTTCTTCGAGTATTGTAAGTTTCTTCGAGTTTGATGGAGAATCACGTCGTAGAAGAATTCCGGCGCGTCGCCGTAGGATAGTAACATACGAGATATTATAGGTCTTTGCTATAGCCCTAAGGCTTATTTTCGGGGTCGTACGAAGTATTTCGAGTACAAGGTTAACTCTGCTTTCATATGAAAGCTCTATTATGTTTCGTTGTAGAATTATAGTCTGTTAAAGTAAAAGTAGCGTGTTATACTAGAAAGTGGTACACTCGCTTGTATGGTACACTCGCTTATCATATACGTTATATAAGTGAATGCTTCTTTGCCCAGTCACAATTGTAGGATGATTATCATATTGTTGTTATATAGATATTCTATTTAATTTCTTTTTTTTTTGTTTTGGTTTGAAATCAAAAGGATGTATATGTATTTATTGGAAGTAGCAACAACGATCGATTGCCGATTTGACATCAAACAAACTAGCAAGCAAGGATTGACTTTTTTTTTTAATCTCAACGAACAAACAACCAACTAACTATTAAACCCCTCTTTCAACCCATGACTGAATAATGCCCTCATTACTCTCCTCATACACCTTCACCTCGACACTGCCCCCCCTTGACAAAAGTATTCGGCTGCACGAACTTCCATCTTGGGTTCGGTTTCGAACACACAATCTGTCGCCACTGCTCGTACACTCCGTCAACTGCACACATAGGTTCATAAAACTGCATGCAGGAGGAAAAATCGGCTGTGCAGCGCCAGATGTGCAACCAGCAGAGGTAGCGGCCTAGAGCGGGTTTGCCGTGCGAGATGATCTTGCTGCGGTTGACTAGGACGATGAGGGCCGAGGTGGTGGGGTCATGGGAGATTTGGATGACACCGCCACCATCTTGGAGGAGGTATTTGAGAATGGAGAAGTGGGCCTGGATCAGGTCAGGTTGAGTCAGGTTAGCTCAGAGTTAGGGTTTTTCTAGGACTTTATAATCTGGGGAAGTAAGAAGGAGATAAATAGGTAAACATACCTGGTGGTGGACTTGGCCCCAAGCTTTATTTTGAAAATTGTAATGTTCGAGAGCTTGAAGATCGTCGACACCAATATTGAGATAGGTGGTGTAAAGAACTAAAAGTTTTAGGAGCCAGTCAGCAAGTTATGTACTGTACACCAGTTGTGGCACAAACTAACGGTCTTCAGCTGTGATTTCACTAGTATCAGTGTACCCGAAAATACTCAATAACTCTTTGTTATTCATGAGATATTCTGAAACCAAGATGGCACGACATTCCTCTACCGTTCCCGCCAGCTTCCCAAAAACGCCTATCCAGGTCTGGCCGGGCACGTAGTGCGATGTTACGGCTTTCCCGCTCAAGGGACTGATTAGTGGGTTCTGCTTGTCAAAGTTGTAGTTTCCTGGTGTGGTTTCACTGAGGAGTTTACCAGTGCCGTGGCCAACCAGCTCGGGGATAGCCGTGGTGATGAATCTGACAATGTGCGTGCTACTCTTGAACCGCTTTAGCTCTGATGGATTAACCCAGTGGCATGGCAGCTTGGGGTTATTGTTCATATTAAGACGATTTGCGACAACGATATTCTTGAAGCCGAAGTTTTCTCGGATGTATTCGTACTAAATCATTCATCAGTTTCTTTCCACTGGAGATGTCTTTCTGAAACTTACATTTGGAAGATTGGCGGCTTCGAAGACGATGCTACCGCATACGGTGAGCGCTATGAGAATTAATACGTCTCCATACTTTGCTATCAGAATAGAGGAGTGCTAACCATGCACACTGGTGAAGTCAGGAGCTTCGAACAGACTCTTCTCAAAGGGTCCTTTCCCGTCATTTACATTACACCCTCAACTGCCTATGGGAGCTGTCGAATGATCACACTTGAACTCTCGACGAAGTGCTTCAATCTCGACGTCTCATCTGGATCGGCGTTTCCTATCATGGCCTCCCACTCCGACCTAATCACAGCCGGCTCACGGTAAGGCGCGATGAACCCAATCGAGTTCTCTAGTCTTGCAGACACATCCGTCACCCATGCTTTCTGCGACTCCTGGAAAACATCTAAGCTGCCAGTGCGAAAGCACTCGATGTAATGGTCCAGGAACAGAGCTTGCTTGCTATTGCTTGCATATTCTTATGCCTCTATCAGAGAGATGCAGACTTTTGACAATTCTCCTGAGTGATCGCCTCTGACAAGAAACATGCCATCTGCGAGTTTACGTAGATTGTTCGAGGAAACATCAGTCTCCGAAGAAGCTTGTAACAGCTGGTACACAGGTTTGCCATCCTCAACCACTTTCCGAATTCTAGTATTCTCGGGTCCAATGGAGCATTTGTTCATAACCTTCGACACCTTGGCGATCTCCTCTGGGGAAATGAGTTCAGTGCCAGGATAATAGCCCGACTGCGCGTTCTCGCTAGGATATCCCAGGTTGAATGGTGTGACTGCCAACAACGGGCCGATGAACTTCTCCAGACCAGCATTCGTCTTGGGGGAGATACTTGCAACCTTATGAAGGGCTTCGATAGTTAAATCAGGGACAAACTTTTGATCACCTTCGCCCTATTTAAAATCAGCGCTGATGCCAACTACAACAACACCAACAACAACCGCTACTACCACAGCTTGCCGAACTTACATAAAAGTTACCTAAGTTGCAGAGGAACATGGCAGCATATTCCAAAAAGGATTCGAGCTCTTCACATGTGATATTGCATTGCGTTACTAAGGTATCCCATTCCCCATCGCAGACATGATAGAGATCCATGATGAAGTTGAAGCTGTCGGGGCTTTCTGGCGACACCTGGCGCATAATGATCTTGCTTCCATGCCAGGCGGCTCGTGCAAGATGGTGGGCGTAAAGCTTCTCACGCAGCTTGAGACCATCAAAGATCGGCTTGATGGTAAGCTGATGGATTGTAGCACCGGGAGACGGGATTTGGGAGCTCTTAATGGGAGACATGATGATGGTGGATGTTGAAAATGTCTGCAGTAAAGGAAGATAGAATTAACTGGAGGTTTGGAGAGAAAAGAGACTGTGGACGCACCCCCCTCCTTTCTCCCCCCCTTCCATCTGGTGTGCATGTCGATGCAGATGTCATTGGGCAGACGAGGAATAGAGGCTCTCATACTTGAATAATGTACAGTACATACCACGGTGCTGTATTATAATCACATGAAGCACGTGATGTGCATGCATTCATATCAGGACAGGACTTATGTAGTGTATTCACTTATATAAAGTCAGCCCACGTAATTCACAGCAAGCGGGGTATCACTGGCTGTACTGCACCAAGCAGCGCCAGTACCATGTGATAATGCTGCACTACAGCAGTTCGTGGGCCCTGTCTGTGCTGCACCGTACCGCAGTGATCTTTCCCCGCCCCGATGGGACAACTATCCAGTCGGTATGAATACAGTACAGTAGTGCATCAATTTGGTTTGCCAACCGGTAAATATAGGGCGAGGGGGAACTCCCGTACTGCCGTCATCGCAAATCATGCTCCATAATAATACGGTATTGTTGTTCGCGCGCTCGCTCGGCTAATCAGAGCCATGAGCAGCCCTCCCTTTGGCCGCGAAACCTTGCGGCATGTTGTATTACTCGCAAACATCTGTGGTGGTGTTATTCGACAGAGTGAGGACTCAAAAATAACTATGCAATCAACGCATGCCCAGCTGCATTGCCTCCTTCGACAGTTAAATTGAGCAGGTAAAGAGGAGGACTACCTTCGTCCCTCCAACTCGCTCGAGCTTCTCTTTCGTCCATTATTCACATTTGCAGGGAATGCCAACATTAGGCTTCCAAGCAAGCGATATATGGTTTGTGTATCAAACACCAGCAATTCAATGGGTTTACTACCAAATCATAACGGGGTAGAACGAGGCTCCACCGTATTCAACCTCACTTTAATTGCAAGCTTCTTTGAGTTGACATGGCTTCCACAAGAACAACCAAAAGCCTTTGGCTGTCTACTCTTTGACAGCCACATGGAAGAAAGCTTCGCCACTCTACCACAGGCACCACAAGAATCGTGTATGGGCAGCTGGTGTTAGCATAGCCTCTGTAACTTCAGCCATTCGGTCAGCAGAATTATTGCTTTGCTTACTCCAATTCTGTCCTTCTCTTGTCTCATAAGGCTATGTTGAACTTCTGAGGCTCGTGTTTACCAGTCTAGTACAGACCTCAATAACTTTGTTTGTTGTAGTCGTAAACACGACCCATATATATATATCTTGTCCTTTACCGACATGTCGTCTGATCCAAATCTAAAAGATCTCGAGGCCCAAGAGTGTGGGAGCCCCTCTTCAAAGGGTACAGTTTCGACACCGAGGTCTTGGTCGACCATATGGCGACATCCAACAGATATTCCACAGGTGAGATTCCTGTATTTGTGATGTTATTTACTTGCTTGTCATCCACTAAGTATAAATCCCGTAGCAATCGTTTAATATGCTTTCCCTGAAACGCAAAGCAGGTAAGTCATCGAAGTGTCAGTTGTCCAAGAGTATTCAAAAATAAAACTAATAAAATTTTCCTAGTTGCAGAGAACATGTCCTTGGATATTCGTCTCCAAGCAATAGAACTGCTCTTTGGGCTCGGAAATAAACACGCACAACAATGACCAGGAGTTCGTGTTTTCTGTAGCCTTATGGAATACAAGTTTGAAATTCTGCTACGTGAGGAGTTCGACGTCATCTGGAGAATTCTGAAGGAAAAGAGGCCAACAGAAGCTCTTGATGGCTGGCGGTGGTGCCTTGCAGTGCTCCGGACTCTGCAAGAGGATGCAAGTGCCAGTATGGAGAACGTGTACCGGGATCTGATCAAAGACAACTCAACTGAATTCAGTACTTCTGAGAAAGACTACGCTCTTCTTGCAATCTTTGCAGTATTTTGCTGGACATCAATGACGCTAGATCCGGATCTGGAACTAGATCAGACTAATAATGAATTGACGGGAAACAATCGACAATTGTCTTTCCGCGCAAAAGGAACCCGCAAGGTAGATGAGGCTCCCCAGCTTTCCCTAAGCCAAGGTTCCAAACGGCCAATCTTTAAGGTCTTCCCGTTGGTTAAGGGATTCATTAGAAGATTTTGGACATTCTAGCCCAGCGGCTGGAGCCACAGATACAGGTACACTTCATGAATCGAGTGTTAACTTCTTCTCGCTGCATACGATAGGTCGGGTGCGGGTGAAGTGGGTTGAGGAACTGGCATCTCATCTTGCTTTCGACCGACAATCGCGAGCACTTTCCGTGTTCTGCTTGCCTACCTTCTGCGTTAGTAGCATTTTGCGGACCCAAGAAATCAAAGTTCTTCAGCAGTGAGTCTATATATTTCGCACACACACACACACACAATCAGTCTTCCTCCACCCCTTCACCAAGTCTAAATCCCAATCCACCTATAACCCGCCTCCAACCTCGACGTATTGAGTTGCAGAACATACATTTAAGTATTTATTTGATTATTTAACTCTTAATGTTGGTTGATCTGTACCTCTTATTTCAACTGTAATAGACAGGTCAAAATCGTAAGGTAAAAATGTAGATGATTCTTCTAAGTGAGTATGATGGTGGCCATATAAATACTCCTATTGAGTATTGATTCGACCTCCGTTACAATACAATCATAGTGTTTGCATTCGAGCACACACATGCACAGGCGTGTGGTGTAACGATATTCCAAATGTATACATATGTAGGTGGTGTGGCAATATACCCCTACATGCATGCCGTATAACGATGTTCCAAACACGTGCAGGTGATATAACTATATACCAACACTTAATTAACTAATAAAGTAAACAAAGGCAATCGTAAGCAAAGACCATGGCCTTCTGCCCAACTCCCCGCACAGGCCCATACTTGATTAATCAAAGCCGAGTAACTCACATTCCCCCACCTTTGTTGCCACACAATATACACACTGATTTATTAGGTGCTGCTTGGACATATATCAAATTTCTATGCACTGTATTAAGGAGGGGTACTGAACTCATTCAAGCAACAAATTTATCACTCTATCTACCATCCCGCCCTGTCTTTCCTCCTTCTTCATTTCATTCTACTCTGGCTAATTTCTCTTCCCCCGCCCTCTCTCTGCCCTAGCCTCCTAATCTCCCTTTCAACATGCTTTCCTCGGTCACACTCAGCCTTCACCTGCCTAGTGACCTGCTTTTCTTCTTCTTCTTCTTCTTCTTCTTCTTCTCTTGCTCCTCTTCAAGGCTCTCACTAACTTATCATTATTATTATCGTGGCTTTGGCTGCGGTTGCGGCCTCGGCCAATATCTAGATCGTGATCGTGGATTTGTAATGGGTTTTCTTGTAGTTCTTGGAGTGAAATAGGAATATTAGCAAAGATCGTGACACTATTTGACATGAAATCACGTGGTTACGTGCTAATCGAGAGCTGCAGCTCGATTACACTTTATTCCGGATAAGAAGGTGTCGCGTTTCGATCTAAGCTTATCGAGGGCCGGCGTAATGGCGCCGTAATGGTACCGTACTAGCTATACGCGTAGGTTATCCTTCTTCAATAACAATAATCCAAGTGTATTGTAGCGTCTTGAGGGCTGTAATTCTTAAATACATTAGATATTCCCCTCGCGTAACGACGGAAGAGAATCTCCCGCGTCGACGTTACCTCTCTACCTGAAACCACCCGTACGGACATCTTATAACTGAAGGCCTCTATAGAAGTCCCTCAAGGACCTTATAGAGTTACCGGATTATCCTATCACTTATCTTTTTATCTAATTTCTGTCTTTAGCGAAGTTGTTCTTCTAGAAAGGTATAAAAGACTTTGATCAAATTATAGTTTCGTAAAACGTTTTTTTCTTTTTAAAAAATTGTTCTTAACTTCGAGCTATAAGATCAAGTAAATAGATTGTCTTTTAAAGATAACTAGAAAAGAGTTTTCTGCTTCTTTAATATACTAATTAGAATTCAAGCTGAAGCTAGAGTTCGAAAGAATCAAGAGTGTGCTTAATTCTCCTCAGCCTATGGTCGTATGTGAAAGATAATAGCACTATTTGATCTATATTCCAGGTACGATTACATCAGGCGTAAGAAATAAAAGAAAAATAGACAAAATCATACCACAGTAGGTATTCACTAGTGGTTACTCACCAAACTACTAATAGGGAGCGAGACGCCTAGAGGAACATTATTATAGGTGCGGGGTCTCGCTCTGCCCAAGCCGCGCTTGTCACAATTATGGTCGTATAGCTGAGTGAAGTCTATAATGCAATACAGGTGCCGAATCCTATGATATATTATAATCCTTAGGTGTCACACTAATCTATTGACCTAGGACCTAAGGGTTTTGACATAACAGCTAGTCAAACTCTCATCTTTAGGCTGAGATTCAAAATCCAAGCAGAGAAAACCTCTCTTTATTTTCAAACATTGCACTCAAAGTTTCTTCGAGCCCTTGAGGTGTTTCTTCCGGGAATCTGATATTATCATATGGTTTAGGTAGTAGGGTTCTTCCAGTACCTTGGATAACTTGATGTGAAGCTTCAAGTTCTGCATCCACATCACCAGAAGCAATTGCCTATATTTCAAGTCATTAACTCAACCAAGAACTAACTTTGCTCGGAGTACTCACTCTGAACTGATTAGACCTAACCTCATCTACAGATTTGTACGTTACCGTCCATTTGACGCCCTGAATCTTTTCCAAAGTAGCGAATATCGTTTTCCAGGAGAAATTACCCCCAATGAATCGGTAGGTACGTTCTGGTGCTGTAACCGGATCTAGTAGTGTGCAAACAAGGTACTTTGCTGCACTGATTTCAATCAAAACAAGTCAACATAAATCCAACCGTCCAGAGTGGAAGAAGTACGTACTCATTGACAGAAATAAGGGACTGCTCCATCTCCGGCTTTCCTACAATTTGCGCAATATGTGTCTTTGGATTAATACCAAAGTGCGGTATAGGAGCCCACTCCGTGAATCGTCCGTTCAAGAAGTACGTATAACCAAATCCTGGGTTCTGCGCTGCTTTCATAGCCAGATGTTCCCGCGTGATGACTTTATCACGGTAATAACGCTCGCTCCAGTTTTCTCCTACTGTTAGATCGGCACCAAACTCGGAGGGATACCAATGCTTGACACCAGCTGAGATCGATGTCGAGATAAGTTCAGGTTGCTTCTTTAGAGCATGATTTCCAAGTGCCGCGATCACTACGTCGAAACCTGATCAAATTTAGCTAGACAGTTCTTATTCTAGCGATTAACTTGCCTTTAAATGGAATAGGATCCCTAGGATATGCTTTCACAAGTTCAACTCCTTGTTTGGCATAGCTCTCTAGAATGCGAGACTTCTCAGGACACAGAGGTCTGCTCTCGTCAATAAATGCACCAATGCGGGTAAAGCTGGATTTCTGGCGGATCAGCTCGGGGACAATGAATTGACCGAAGCCGCCTGTAGGGCCAAGCACAAGTACTGAAGTCAATACCATCTCAAGTTATCTGCTGTTGGGATGGTTGGATAGATACTATGTTTGTAAGGGTTTAATTTGGATAGCTAGGCCCGATATTCACTTTCACTAAATGACAGTATAAGGATGTACTTATATAGAGCTTTTCACGGCCGCTTGCGGTAAGCCCCCGGTACTATTAACACTTGCCTTGGCGGAGCTGCTGATTCTTTGAATGCCTTTGTGCGCTATTCCAAGACTGCAATTGGCCGCTCAATAATAAAGGATGATTCGTAATCGTTCAACTGTAGCCTTTCCGAATGATTAGTCGCGATTGCTTTGACTTTGCACATATGGATACCTAGGCACGGAGGATTAATGATCAAAAATCCCCTGACCAGTCCTATCATAGAGAGCTCGAGTAGCGCCGCGAATCTCACGAACTCCGCAAGCCCCGACGCCCAGATATCGTATCTTCTACGACCCAGAGATGTATCGGGGTTTGTTTTTGACACACGGCCATTCAGACTTCCACTCATGCTTGCAGCTGCGGCTGTGGCGCCCAAGTAGTATATGCCGGACCAGATCCGTACAGACCCGTACATTTCCTTGCTTAGCCGGCGTCCTTACATATGCTGAAAACTAGCCCAGGTAATTTGTCAAAGCTATCAAGATGACATGCATAATCACTCAAAATACAAACTATCTAGAGCACAACCCAACCACAGAAGTCCTGCCATTTTGGCAGACCTAAGGCATTCTCCGGGCTAAGATCCATGATATACCATGCCTAGAATATAGTCACTGAATGGCGTATAGTTATTTGCACTCGTGAGACCTTTCAAACTCATGATGACTGTGTATGTTATACTATTCCTCTAAACCTCTAGCTATCTGCTTTCTCAAATCACTGTGGCGGCTTCTTCGGCAGCCACTTTCTCACAACCGCTACGCGTCAATGGACTCGATTACATTCCACCGTCAGCCAAAATTTTGGAATCCTTGTTTGAAGGTAACCCCCTGAGGGCAAACGAATTCCATCATCTTGAGTTGAGACTGGATATTATGTTTTGGAAAGGTTCGAAGGTAAAGACTGGCGTCAAATTATAAAGAATGCAAACTTTAATATTAATAAAGGAGAACTATATAATGTTGAGAGTAACAATAATTTAATAGCGTATATGTTTTAGCGCGGTATCAATTGAATTCTGATTCTTAATCCTATAACGTGCGGGATAAGCGAATGAAACAGACAAGCGAATGAAACAGTACTTAGGACTCTACCCTATAAAACTACAAATAACTTTGCAATCAGACCTTCAAATAACTATTCTAATATATCATTTGAATCGTACGAAGCTACTTTATTAGCCTGGCAAGTTCGTTTATTATGACCAGTCTTTCCGTATGCTCCACAATGTCGATTATGTAATTCGCTTGGATTTCTTTTTCGTTTATTTTGACCTTGTTCGGTCGAAATTTAGGTCTGAACTACCTTATTTTCCTCTAATTCTTGGATCTCTTCTAGATTAAGGGTTCCTCCTTGCTGGAGTACCTTTCTTTTCGTACGACGGCGACGGCTTAGTTCTTTATTTGCGCCTTAAAGTCTTAATAGCTCGGCTTTAACAAGTATAAGTTTATGTCCAATCTTATTTGTACTTTTTTGTAATCGATCGATAGAGTCCAAAATTGGAGTCGGAGAGCTACTCTGATGTCGTACGATTTTACTCTTGATAAGAGTTACTTGCTTGGCTACTTCTTTAGTTGTTTGTGGTGTTTTATAGATCTATGAATGAGAGGTTGATGGACGCGAGCTTTCGAGTTCCGGAGTTAATAACTTAATATTAAGCTTCGATAGGACCTTCTCTGGGTCGTACGGAACAAGGCCTGCCCCTCTAAAGCCTCCTTGGATATTTGCTTTAGTAAAGGTAACCTTGAATGCCTCTATAAATACTAATATAAAGGATTCCTTAGAAATATATGAAATTCGGCTACGTATAATATTCTCAATTTGATACCCGTATGACTTCTTTAAAGGCCCAAAACAACCTATATCCAATGGCTGGAGTAGGTGAGATGAATGAGGAGGTATACAAAGTGTAAGAATAGCATTCATACGAGAGTATTCTTGAAACTTAGCTGATATATGACTTTCGTAGCCATCTAGGATAAGTAGACGATATTTCCTAATTGCCTTCGTACGAGTATACTTATCAAAGTGCTCTAGCCATTCTAGAGATAGTTCGTTCGATGTTCAGCTATTTTCAGAGATATCGGCCCTCCAGCCAGCTGGGAATTGCTCTCGAGGGAACTAGGAATCTAGGATATTTTTGCCTTTAAAAACGATATATGGGGGAATCGCCTAGCCCTCTGAATTAACTCCCTGAATAACCGTAACCTATTCTCGATTACTAGGCTGATGTAGCTTTGGTCTAGTCGTACGGTCGGAGCTTATAACAACTATCGTGGTTCCAATCTAGCCTATCAAAAACCCAGTCTCGTCAAAGTTATAGATATCCTCGACGCGTATCCTAAATTTCGTAATAAAATTCGCTATAAGCCTAAACCAAGCCTAAATCTTTATTGGATCTTCGTAGAGTGCTCTCTGGTTATCGTACGAACGCGTTTGGTATGTCTTAAGTCGTGATTGTCGTTTTATAAAGTTGGTAGCCTATTTCTGTCCGACCGGAGACGCGTCGCGTGCGCGAAGGAGAAGATCCGCCATATCTTTAATACTATGAATTCGAACGGGAAATCCTTGAGAATCTAGGTTAAGTAACCTCTGAATAATAGTCTCCTCTTCTAGATTCGTAAGCTTTCGTGATTTGACTGTTATATCAGCTTGAGAAGGCTTTCCTTTGACGCGACGTGACAAGGTTACATATAAGACCTTATAGATAGCTGTAGTCTTTCGTATACTAAGACTAGGATCATTTTCGAGAGCTTGAAGGGCAAGGATTAACTGGTTTTGATTTGAAGATAATACCATAGTTGGTTGTTAAGAAATTCGTAGTATAAGGTAAAGAAGATGATTTTAGTAGAAAGTGTTTCATTCGCTTGTCTGTTTCATTCGCTTATCCCGCACGTTATATAGATATTCCGACTTTATCTAAAACCCACAACACTATTGCAAACTTATAATGCTGTCGCCACCAACAAGCGAGGCTAGTAGGTGGAAACTACCGAATACTAAACAATAAGAAAGATCATAATCCCAAGTAGTCGTAAATGGTTTTCTCTAATTGTTCTCGTAGTTTCAAAACTCGATCATCTGGATACTATACGTTATTTATGAAGTTGGTGATAAGGACTAATTGCACATACCAAAGAAGGGAAAAATCTGGGTTGCCAGGATACCAGCAACCCCAGACTCAATATCAAGCCACCAAAAAAGGTTTGCGGTACCACACCAGTGAACTGTATTCTTTTTTCGCCCCGTCCTGTCATTGGCTTCGAGCGTGAGCATGCCTCCCATCGACCAACCCTGAGGTGGATTACCCGGCTGTGGATACAGCTCTTGTACAGTGTTAGTAAGGAATGGAATAGCATCCTCAAATCCTTTACGGGCAAAGTCTGGCAAATGAGGGATCTGATTTTGAACCATCAATTTGACCATGTCGCTACCGAGAATCCGTTGCTTGGTTATTGGCGAGACTCCTCCACAAAGAACTGCAGCTAGTATTTCTAGATTTGAGAACAATGTTATTAGCGAATACATTGCAACTCAATTACAATAAAAACTATGGATATCAAATATATAAAAAACGGAGGCAACTTACTAGAGTATTCGATCATGGTCGTAAATCCCCCGCTGCCCCCCATATGCATGATCTCACGTTCGCCCTCAGCTATGACAGGGATCGGATGCAATCCTTCATCCAGCGAGCCATCACTTCCACGATTATGCATCGCCACTAATCGTGGCAGTTTCTCTTTGGGGACATAAAAACTGAAATCTTTGATATTGATTGGTTCGAGAATATTTTCTCGAAAATATACCTCGAGAGTTTTATTTGTCACACGCTCAATGAAGATGCCGACAATATCCGTATTTATCTAGTTTGAGAAATTTTATGATCAGTTTCATTACACCATATTCTTAACAGAGAGATAGAGATGACGTACGCCGTACTCCCAGCTTGTCCCAGGTTCAAAAAGAATAGGGTCTGCCAGGTGAGCTTTAGCCGTCAGGGGCAGAGGGGTATCAGAGTCTCTCAAGGTCGTATTGAAGAAATGATACCCATATCCTGCGGTATGCGATAGGAGCATTCGCAGTGTGATATCATTCTTTCTCACGTCTCCTGGTTTGCCTCTGGAGTTAATAACTCGAGTATGGCTCAGTTCTGGCAGGTACTCTTTGACCTGTTGAAAGTGCGTTAGTACATTCATGCCTGAAGGTAGCCATACCTTGAGGACGGCATGAGACTGAAATCACGAACTTGCTCCGGGTCATCTAAGTGTAACTTGCCCTGCTCAACCAGTTGCAATGCAGCAATAGCCGTGACCAACTTCGTACAGCTTGCGATGTAGAATATAGTATCCAATGTCATCGGGACCTTCTCCTTCAGTCCCCTAACACCGGATACATTTGCTGCAATCTGAGTGCCAGTCCGATCAATGGCTACAAAAACAGCTCCAGGTATCCCGTACCTGGAATCGCTGGTTGCTTCGTCTAGGAGAGATTGGATTTTCTGATCTAGGCCCATTTTAAGCCGTTATTTAGTAGTTTTCGAGTATGCGAGAACAGGTCGTCTAACTTGATTTAAAGGTTGCCCTTCATTGCGAATGATGACCTTTTATACACTATGATAGTTTATGAGCCTGACCTTTCTGTATGAGGTGTGAATAGATCGGCTGTTTCGCCGTAAAAAGCCGCATATCATGAAAGAGCTATTACTGCCGACTTCCCCTTACTCAACCAGCACGTTGACCGCATTTTCCCGGTGGCGCTTACCCGGAGCACAACGAATGGCTCGTACGACCCGCATGCTGTATTCAGGGAATATAGAGTGATCTTACATGGGAAATAAGAGACCGACTAGATTCCTGCGCTAAGGACTTCTTCAGTAAATGACATGCTGAGGTGGGGTTGCTAAGAATGTCAGTCTGTAGGCAGTGGTGCTAGGCATGAATCTAGAGATATTATGAGTGTATTGCTGGAATCGGCGCGGAGGTTGGCATTTTCCTGAGCTTCAAATCCCATTTTCAACAACGGCATCGCGGATTTACAAGCCCGGCTTTTTTTCATGACAAATAGTCAGTCGACTGCGGTACAAGGCGCATACAGTATTCCGGAGACAATAGTAGGGACAGCCAGACCGTACTGTACTATAGACTTATATGCGCCGCAATACCCGCAATGCCCGTAAAAACCGCGAAACCCTGTTGAACCCGCACTTTGGTATCTATTATCAGGAACACTTGGCGCTCACCAAAAAGAGCAACAGCGTCGCAGATGAGACCATCGAAGAACACGAGAGCAAAAACATGAAACGAAAGGTCTTTACTCCCGACTCGATTTTCACAAACTCTAACAGGTGCATGTGCCTAAGACAATTTTCTACTCATCTCCATATACCTTTGGGAAGCCAGGCGGCGTGAGCTGAGAAAGTGTTCGATCTCACTGATGAGAATTACGAAGGAGGGTTATACTTAGGTTGGCTTGAGGTGTGTGTTGTGGTTGCGAAGTTAAATCTACTTACTCTGTTCTAACACGATTTAGCCAATATATTACTGAACACAAACAGAAAGAAATATTAAGAAGGCCGTTTTATGATAGATATATATTGATAATATCTAAGTTGATAGTGATGACAACTTTTATATGTCATCATGGTAATAAGCATGTTGTCTCCAGTCCCCAAAGAACAACCTTCGGCTATCTTGAGTCATACCATGCTATGTCCTCTACTGAATTAGCTTCTGTAAATCCGATCTCTCTTGGACCTCCTTCAACATCTCTCGAAACTCGTCGTCGTCATGGACGTCCACCTGCTCTTTGAAAAATGCCATATTGTCTTTAAACCACGTGCCTTCATCGCCAGGCTATTGCGTTGATAGGTCAGCTATGGTTCCTGCTCTTAGCCACATAATGCAGAATTGAGGGGAAATTCAGATCAGATAAATATTGGAGTTCTCAGTAGGCAAGGATAGATTTTGTAAAACGTAGATAAAACTCACGCCAGGAATGACAACTTCATTCTCTACCGCAGCTACCATAGGGTGGAAGACTATGGCATGCAGCTTCTTATGGCGTCTTTCCTCCTTCTCGGTGAGATTACCGAGCTGAACAGTGATGCTGGGGTCATTGACGACTTTATACCAATTTTCCTGGATCTTGACACCCATCTCGTCAAACTTTTCTTTCGTTCGTGTAGGTCCAGTGCGCACCATGGCCAGGATACGGTTTGGGGAGTTTGGCTTGCGTGGTTTCCCAGCCACATAGAAGTCACCATCTAGCTCAGGTTGAGTAAATCGTACGTTGACAAACAGGGTAGGCGTTAGGAACGTAGTCGCGTGCAAATTAGTAATGAACTCAGCGAGAGCATCTTTCTGTGGGCGACTCAGGGGGAGAGAATGGCAAATCTATACCGTGACATGATTAGCTCAGTACACCTTGATGTCTTTTATAGTACCCTGTGAGAGAAGTAGACTATATAGGCAAGGGTTCTGGTTTGAACTCACTTCGTACAGTGGCATAGTGAAATTGTTCTTCCTGATCTTGAAAGAAAGAAATGTTGAATCGAGTTTATACGAGATGTGTTCATTCTGTCACCACAATTTATAAGAGTTTCTTCCCCTCTTCAAAAAGTCTAATATCACTCGACTACCGAGGTAGTAGAGATGAAATAGCCTCGATACTCCGAGGAATATCTAATCACACAGCACATTCACAGCCCAAGCTAATTTATGACGTGAGCAGGGTATTCAAGACCGCCTACAAGCTGCTCTGTAGAGCCTGAATATCATTGGGTCAAGTAGCAAGTGCGCATGGTGTTCGTTCAAGTGGGTTAATCCCAGCTCAGTTGACACATTTATTGTCTCGAAGTATATGTTAAGTCTTTCAGTGGTTAACTAAACCCTGCTTTCCTTTGTGGAGTTTCCCTCCAAATTGGCCTTTCATCAAATTTTTATGGCGTTTTTAGTTTGGTAGACTTTTTAAATCTATTAAATACGAAATTTCGGCCTTATATTACCATAATTATATAGAGAGATATGTATTACAAGTATGTAACAAATAATGATATGCAAGGCTGCAATATACAAAACAACTTTAGAGGTCTCTTGCCATTAATCATTGACGTAGTAGAAACATCTAAGCTGCTATACCTAGTATTTATACCAAGTTTGATGAAGCTTTAATATTACCTACCAGACGTTTGGTAAATGACTGATTACTCGTCAGGATCTGTTTCTCTCAGACCTGCAGTGCTTCCTTCAACACTGACGCCATACCGCTATTTACTTCATACATAAGATCTATGATTTGTACTCTGTGTCAGTTAGCATGGCCGGTCAATCATGCGATTGCAGTGCTTTAAACACAACTTGTAGTAAATTCGAGATCAACAATCTAACTGAGGCTTAGAGGATGACGACCGACCTTGTAAATATTTGGAACAAAAAATAGGCACTTGAGTCTAGAAGTTTTGACAACTTAATTCTGCATGCCTACAAAGGTATAGGAGTTTCAAAAATAGTAGAGGAATACTTTTGACCTCTCGTCATACATCTGACTTTTGTTGGTTCCATAGCAGATAATAATGATAAGGTATATTTATTACAAACCACTTGAATATATAGCTTCTCTAGCCTCAATCAACTTAAGATACACCTCTAAGTAGATGAAATATTAGCTGAATGCAAATCAAAGGGACCACAAAACTTACCACCAAGCTTCCAACGTCTGCTAGACAAGGTTAATAGAGATTTAATTTCCTGGAGTCCTTGAAGAGGTTCCCCACTTGAATTTTTGCTAGCCATTTCCAAATAGGCAACGGCGGTATGGTAAGCAGCATGAAAAGCTAATGGACTAAACTCTTCATTATGCGGTTGGCTCGATTCGGATGTCACTCGTTGGCTAAGTTGCATCATATCAGATGCGATCCCGCAACGTATAATTTCGCTTTCTTGAGCATCATTAATTTTCCCGATATTCCTCTCATGCCGTTGTTTGTGAAGTATAAGCAAGATGCGGGCGCTAGAGGGTAATAAATATCAAGATAGCAAGTCAAACTATCACGAGGAGCAAGAGACACTTACCTGTGGCAGAATACAGTCGGCGTGCAGACTTCAAAACCTCTGCTCAACCCCTCCTCACGTGCTACAATTGTCAGGGCAGTCAAAGCCCGATCAAGAATTATAGCTTCTTCGCTAGTGTGGAGTGCGGAATTTTCTATATCCCCGAGAAGACGAATTACTTGACCTAGCAGGCTTGTAGCCATAGCCGTAAGCGCAAACCTAGACATAAGCGGAGTTGGTGACGTCGAAATGGTTGCGACGTTGTCATCATTTAGTATCTACCACAGGTGACGTTAGAAGCAGCTCCTAAATATTGAATCGCAGATATTTGATACATACACCTCGATCCCATGAGACATCGTCAATAGGTAACTTTGTATCGTTACTTGGGTCTTCTGTTGACAATGAAGGAATTTGGCAACCGAGATTCAAAAAGCTGTGAAAGTCGTTTGTTAACATGTGGGGATTCTTCCGGACAAATTCAGCTAAGCGGTATCTTAAGACGAGATCTAGCAAGCATCTCATCACAGATTTCTCCACGCTTCAAAGGTCAATCATGATTCGGAGAGACTTACCGATCCAACATCACAACCGCCCACAAAGCTCTAGCTCTTTCCTCCGTTTCTATCCAATGATATGTCTGCCTCTGAGAATTTGACGCTTTTAAATTAATTCCAAGAGCGACGGCATATCTTGCACAAACGCCAATTGACAGGTATGCTGATGGATATATTGCATGTCCAAACTCATATATGCATAGCAAAATCCAAGCTTGGAGAATGCGAATTGAGAACACCCCCGCTATCTCTGCTTCCAGGAGCGAATCCTTGATTGTAATATATGCGTTGCTATGCACATTTTCATCATTGGGAACGCTGCAGACAAGCTTTATACAAGCAAAAAGGAGGGTGATATCTGTACCACGAGGCGCGAAGGGACTTAAAAGACGCTCGTTGAATGCCTTTTTCGAAAGAAAGGGGATCCAAGGGTGAATTGTACAAAAATAGACTTTTGCTTGTTCTCGGATATCTTCTGTCAAAGCTTCCAGTTTTGGGCGTATGGTAGTGATGACTCTAGGAATCTCAGCAATAGTACGTTGATACAGCTCAAAATCGAGGAAGTAGGTAGGCGGGAACGCGGACGCTATACGACTACGCTCTGGCTCTGATGGCCTAATCGATATGTCGCATAGTGCCGCCGAAGGCGGAGAGTGTGCAGGGTGTTCCAAGATTGAATGGGTGCCCCGAATATCTGGGTATTGGCATTTGCAGCGGCTCCTACTTTCTCCTTAATAATGCTCTACCTAGTATTTGCGACACTCTATATTGAGGATATCTGCTTACCGGGAGCACGCGTGGCACTTTGGTAAAGCTTTGTCACATTTTCGTTTCAACAGCTTGCAACGCCTGCAGACACGAGGGGAATAGCCGGTGGAATAATCAAAGTCCATGTTACTCAAATGCACCGGTAGATAGTGTAGCTAGATGAATAGCAAAGAGGGATGGTTCCCAGGAGGCTCCAACCGTCTTTGGACGGCCGTGGGAATGAAGCGTGCCGCACCTTAAGTAAATCACTTCGGACGGCCGTTTGCCCGCCTCGGGTAAATAGTGCGGAGTAACGGCCGCTCTCTCGGCTTTATCCGTATCAACCCGTACAAAGCCGTATAATCTGATGATAATAGTGGGCTTTAACAACACTTCTAATTTCGACTGCCATGGGGTGACTTTCAACGTCGCACTAGCCCAGGGTATGTCTTGGTAACCCCAATTTAGCTACAAATCATACGAATTGAAGCTATTCACCATCTAGAATCGTTTCCTAAATATACCTAAGGGTATATAAGGTGAAGGAGGTGATCCAGGGTCTCAGAGGCCTATATGCCACCTCTTTACGGACTGAAGGCACATAGCTTACCCCTCTTTCTTAGCCTCCATTTCCACTTTTTATTAGCCTCCCATCTAACGCCTCTCCGAAGGCCCCCTATAGTATCTAAAGGCTATATTCCCACAGACGAAATATTCGATCTTATTGTGAAAAACACTAATAAATATACTTTGTTTGTCCTTAGGCTATAGTAACCTACAAAGAGCTTACCCGAATGTAATAGAACTCATTTTAGGATCCAAATTTAGCCTAACAAAGATCTCGAATAGCTTTAGGTAGGATTCTATATCCAGTATGGAATATAAGCCAACTATCTTAGCATTAGGTAACATTAAGCAAAGAGATCAACTCAGACTTACGGGTGGAATATTTCTTGTGCCTCGCCTATGAAATCTCGAGGTATTATAGGCGGTTTTATAAATCATAGATTTAATGAATCCTCGTATTAGAAGAAACAACCTTGATACATATATACGCGAATGGTCAGATGCTATTGACATATTACTACCAGTACCCCTAGACACGGTCTAACACTCACCGTTAGATCCCTAGTAAGCAAGCAGCTATTTCAAACCACTTGAATTGATAGACTACGGTTCTTTCTACTATCGTGAAATCTTACAGTTCGAAGCAAGCCAAGCTGTAACGCAGCCTTTTAGCCACTTGGATTTTCTGTATTGAGGCCCAACTAGAAACGATAATTTATACTACAGTAAGTTTTTGTAGCATATAATTATTGTTGGAATACCTCTCATTTCAGCTGTATCAATAACAGTCAAAATGCGTGAGGTAAAATGTGTATATTTTTCTCTGTTCTAAGTGAGTGTGATGGAGGT